>LPNX010021209.1:45080-107078 GCA_001517045.1 Pseudotsuga menziesii
ATTTTTTTATAGGTGCAATGTTAGTAGTGAATATGAAATAGGGAAATGTTAGGAATGAATGCTTTGATAGTTGCAATCTAATGTTAAGAATGAATATATGGGGAATGAATATGGAAACGTTAATGTTAGAAATGTTAGGAAGTTAATGTTAGAAATGTTAGGAAGTTTTGATAGGTGCAATGTTAGGAATGAATGTGGGAATGGGGGAATGTTAGGAGTGAATGTTTTGATAGGTGAAATGTTAGTAGTGAATGTGGAAATATGTGAATGTTAGGAATGAATTCTTTGATACGTGCAATATAATGTTAAGAATGAATATATGGGGAATGAATATGGAAATGTTAATGTTAGGAATGTTAAGAAGTTAATGTCAGGAATGTTAGGAGGTTTTGGTAGGTGCAATGTTAGGAGTGAATGTGGGAATGGAGGAATGTTAAGAGTGAATGTTTTGATAGGTGTAATGTTAGGAGTGAATGAGAATGCAGTAATGTTAGAAGTGAATGTTTTGATAGGTGCAATATTAGGAGTGAATGTTTTGATAGGTGCAATGTTAGGAGTGAATGTGTAAATAGTGGAATGTTAGGAATGAATGCTTTGATAGGTGCAATCTAATGTTAAGAATGAATATATGGGGAATGAATATGGAAATGTTAATGTTAGGAATGTTAGAAAATTTTGATAGGTACAATGTTAGGGGTGAATGTGGGAATAGATGAATGTTAGGAGTGAATGTTTTGATAGGTGCAATGTTAGGAGTGAATGTGGAAATGGGGAAATGTTAGGAGTGAATGTGGAAACAGGCAAATGTTAGGAATGAATGCTTTGATAAGTGCAATCTAATGTTAAGAATGAATATATGGGGAATGAATATGGAAATGTTAATGTTAGGAATGTTAGGAATGTTAGGAAGTTTTGGCAGGTGCAAATATATGAATTTTTGAAATGAATGTTAGGAAATGTTAGGTGCAAATATGTGAATGAATGTTAAAAAAGGTTAGGAATGTTAAGAAGTTTTGATAGGTGCAAATATATGAATGTATAAATGAATGTAAGAATGAATATAGGGGAATGTTAATGTTAAGAATGAATATATGGAGAATGTCAATGTTAGGAGTGAATGTTAGCAGTGAATGTGGGAATGTTAGAGGTGAATGTTTTGATAGGTGCAAATATATGAATTTTAGGAAATGTTAGGAATGTTATGAAGTTTTTTTAGGTGAAAAATATATGAAAGTATGTATTATTAAGTTAATGTATGATTGTAGATATAGTGTTGAGAAGTTGAGAATGTTAGGAATGTTAGAAAGTTTTGTTAGAAATATTTTTTATTACTAAGGTAAAATTAGCAACTTGATTCTGAATTTTAATATTTTTTATACTAAGGTAACATTATCAATTTAATTATTATATTTATTTTATGTTCCTTAAAAAAAAAGGACCACTACAATGTTGCAATAGTCAGGAAACTATAAATAGCATTCCTATATAACACCCCAGGATTTAAAGAAAGGTGATGAAATGAATAATGAAAAAAAAAGACTTGTAGAGTTATAGCGAGAATTCAAAAAGTTAAGGCCCTTCATGTTTGATGGAGAATTAGAGGAAGTGATAAAAATCTTGGTTGTTAAATCTTCTCCGTGGTGGAAGGAGGATAAGAGTGTAAGTAACGTACGTAGTAAAGAGTTGAGTTGGAAATTTTTTTAAAAACTATAGAAAAAATGTATATGTCAAAACGATACTATGATGAGAAAGCCCAATAATTCAATGGTTTTAGACTAGGATTGTTAACCATGGAAGAATTTGTAACCAAGTTTGTAAATTTACAATGTTGTGTACCATACCTAAGAGTTGAAAAAACTAAGGTATACAGTTTTATCAGTTGTTTACCCCTAGTGTATAAAGAAAAGATTGTGTTTGAAATTCTTCAACAATAGATAAAGCAATTAGAAAGGCCTAGTTGTGCTACAATTTGTTTAAACAAATATCCAAATTGAGTAGAAGTTAGAAAACTAAAAAAAAAATGAAAAGATCGATCAACTTAGGAAAGGATTTAAACCCTCACCTTTTGTAAAAGGAACAA
Organism: Pseudotsuga menziesii; assembly: GCA_001517045.1. Lineage (NCBI taxonomy): Eukaryota > Viridiplantae > Streptophyta > Pinopsida > Pinales > Pinaceae > Pseudotsuga > Pseudotsuga menziesii. The sequence continues at coordinate 47,161 of LPNX010021209.1, forward strand.
GAGGTCATACTAATAAAAATTACAACAGGCAAGGTTCAACCAATAGCAATGGGGTAAAGAGTATCGAAAATTCTAGTGGAGGATGGAATAGTAACCCGTAAGCATGTTACAGGAAGCTTCTACTGTGAATGACATAGCTAGGAATATCCCTATAGTTAATGTTTCTTTGGAATATCAGCAGGTGGACCATCAATCCACCATGTTGGAAGTAGAAGGTAAAGTTTTGAACATACATGTTTGAATACTTATTGATTCAGGGTCTAGTTTAAGTTACATTGCACCAAAAGTAGTTAAAAACTGTAAACTTAGTAAGAAAAAACAAAAAAAATGCATGGTTAGTATAGCTGGCAACAAAAGTAAAAATGAAAGTTACGAAGATAGTTAAAGATTTGTTATTAAGTTTTAATGACTTGGATAGCTTAATTAATTTAATTATACTTCCCCTAGGATCCTATGACATTTTGATAGGTATGGATTGGCTAGAATCTCATAAAGATGTTATCAACTATTTGCATAAAAATTTTAGTAGTGTGGATGAGGAGGATAAATATCATACAATGAATGAAATTTATAGACCTTTATCTACACGACAAATTTCAGAACTACAACGTAAAAAATGTATTAGGAAAGGGTGTCAACTTTATGGCATCAAAATTAAATAATTTGAGCCCGAAAAATAAAAAATGGAATTGGAACAATTTCTTATTTTAAAGAAATTTGAAGTTGTATTTTGTGATAAGATATCAGTATTACCACCTAAATGATATTTAGATTTTCACATAGATCTAATTTCGTTTTCAACACTAGTATCATGAGCTCCATATCATATGAGTATCCCAAAATTAACGAAATGAATAATACAATTACAGGAGTTGCTATAGACAAAAGATATATTAAGCCTAGTGTATCTCCTTGAAGAGTACCTGTTTTGTTCATGGGTGTGCTAGTAATATGATAAATTGTAATGTATTATTATTATTTACTTTCGTGCATGGATAACTTATAGTTGATGAATAGATAACCAACCATTGATGGTAGATAACTAGAAGATTGCGAGTTAAAAAAAAATTTGGCAAACAAAATTTTTTCTGGCCGACAAATTTTTTTTTTCATTTGCATTGTAAATAATGGTTCCGTAACGGAAAAACATTGTTCGGCTAAACAACCTCTGAGGCCTAAAACCTGCACAATTTTTAGGTTTCTCCATTTTTGGAAGGTAAAATGGATGCCTTACACTACAAATCAACTGTCGGACTTGATACCATTAGTTTCGGCATTGAATCTACTTTTTGTAGGTATAGACTTTGTTGTGTATAGGTGAGATCCGCTATTTTTATTTATTTTTGTTTCTTAACATGTGTCGATTTTTGTTTCATATCTTTCAACATGCAGTGAAATAAAAAATATTTAACTTTAAAAATACACCACCTAAAAAATTAAAACAAATATGGTGCGCTTAATTGGAGTGTCTACTTCAAAAGGGTATTCATTGATTTTTAAATTTTATAGTTAATTGAAAGAAAAGTGGTGCAACCAAACACATGTTGAAAATATACAAGGTTTCCCCATTGATCGAATTCAAATAAATATTATAATTAGTGTATAGATCCATTGGTTACAAACTTATAGTCATCGCAATAGTATATTGTGTCTAAATTGTTGTAACATATTTTGTTTATGCAAAACACAAGCTTAACAATTATTTTAGGGGCGCAACCAAACATGTCTATTTTTTAGTCGTTTTATTTTATAAGGACACACTGCCAAATATTTTCTGAAACGACATATCAAATCTCAATAAAAAAAATTGAAAAAATTATGAATAGAAAGATAACATAATTCTATAAAAGTTTTATTTTTACTTGAAAGTGAAATTCTAAATGAAAATATGTTCACTAGGCTAATGTGCACTAGAAACCGATGTTGACGTATATTCCAACCATTAGCTTGTTATCAAATGGTTGGATTGTTTTTGTCTTTCTCGAAGCACAACATGCCTCTCTCATTCTCGAATCTATTTGGCGTATGGGCTCTGGTTCACTGGTACTTGATCATTGGCATACTCACTTTGACCCTCTCAGAGAAAGAGTAATGAAGCACCACTTATGGGTTCTTTTGCCTCATTTTCCATTTCCCCTATGGCACAAGAACATTCTTTAGGGCATTGCAAACACGGTTGGTCGGTTCGTTGCTATGGATGATAGTTTTCACCTTTCCTTCGACAAACGGCTTGCTTGGGTGCTGGTGGAAATGGATTTCACTAATGGATTCTCAGTTGAGGTGGAGATTCTCTCTAATGAGCGTCTATTGGTTCAGAAACTTGACTACTTGCATGTACCATTTCAGTGTAGCATATGTCATGAAACTGGACACCTTTGGAGAACTTGCCCCTTCCTGATGAATGAGCTCTCGTCCACTAGCCAGGATGGTTCTCCAGATTCATGTGACCAGGCTCCTCTTTCTACTCCAAAACATCCTAAAGCGGGTATTTACTCGTAGTCTCTCTCTCTGTTTGATGATTTATCTGAGTATTTTCTTGAGGATGTTGATGGGTTAGTGTCCCCTTCTGTGGTTTCTCGTCCCATTGTAGCTACCATGGTTGATTGCTCTCTTCAAATCCCTTCTATTGGTCGTTCTTACCTGTTGTCTGACTGCATGCAACATCCTTCTCCCTGCTTGCCACCTCTTTCCACTATGATGCTTTCTACCCCAGCAGATGTACCCTATTTGTCCTCTCTTGTGGATTTCCCTCCTCTCACTTCCATAAGCCCCCCACTACGCTACCACTCTCTCCTCGTATCCCTGTATCTTCACCATCTTTCTCTGACCCTTCTCTACAAAAGTCATTATCTATCTTTTCGGCTTCTGCACCCACCTCTCCCTATACTCTTCACCTAAACTCGATCCTTTTTGCTAATGTTGCTGTCAGAAAAAAGAAAAGGGAGAAGCAGGATTTATCTGGATCACTTTCCTCAGCCTCACCACCTTATGTTCCTCTCTCGGCCCGTATTAAAGATGCGGCTAGAGAGAACCCTCCTTGAGGACTTAGAGCAGTGTCTCCCCTCCCTATTGTTCACTCATGAAAATTCTCTCTCTCAATGTCAGAGGTCTTGGAGGTAAGACCAAACAAAACAGCCTCCGTGCCCTATTCCTCACGATTCAACCTGACATGATTCTCCTATAGGAAACGATGTGTAGTTTCTTTCCTACACTCCATGCCTTCTCAAAGCTCTTACCCAAATGGGAATTCTATGCCATGAGTGCTGATGGTCTCTCGGGTGGGTTACTTACAGCCTGGAACCCACTTAGGGTTAGATGTCGCACCTTCGAGACCATTGCTGTCGTTCTTGTGAAGGATGTCTTTCGTGGCATGAATGTTCCTCTGGTTGTTATTAATTTCTATAGCCCCTACAGGAATAGGGAACCTTTTTGGGATAATGTTCTTAGAGGGGGGCCTTCTCTCTTCTCCTAACTTGATTTTGGGAGGGGACCTTAACTTGACCATGAATGCAGAAGAGACCTGGGGTAAAAGAGTCATCTTGGACCCTCTTGCCTCACATTTCAAACACTTTATTGACTTGGCTGGGCTTTTGGACATTGCCCCTAACAATGCTGGGCCTACCTGGAGAAACGAGAGGGTTGGTGATGAGGGTATCTGTAAAATATTGGATCGATTTCTACTCTCATCAGCTTTGATCCCTTCACTTAAGGTTCATCGAACTTGGATTCATCATGCTGATATCTCAGATCACCTCCCAATCTACCTTGAATGGAATAAAACGATGGGTAATTATAATTATCCTTTTAAATTCAATCGATCATGGCTCACTGATCCCGATTTTAATCTATGGGTTGCTAAGAGATGGCCTAATCTTAACCCTCAGTCTTCTCTTAATGGTTTGGACAACCTGACTCATAAGTTGAGGACTCTGAAGGGGGAAGTTAAAGCTTGGATCCAGGAGAAAGAAAAGTCTATGAATTCTGAATCTTTGAGGCTGGATGGGGATATTGAGACCCTCCTTTTGGGTTCCTTTTCAGGTAATTTCACCCTTGAGGATCAGTTAGCTCTAAATCAACTTAGAGCCATGAAAAAAAAGTTGCAAGAACATCTCTTACACACTTGGCAACTTAAGATCCATACTAAGTGGGCCCTGTATGGTGACTCCAATACTAAATTCTTCCATACTATTGCCTCTGATAGAAGGAATCACAACACTATCTGGTCTTTAGTAGATGAGGAGGGTCACTGTATTGAGGATGAGCAAGCACTTAAGGAGCTTGGTAAAATACATTTTGCACATATTTTTTGTGATGATAAACAAACTCTCTTGTTAACCCAGATTTAGGTGGTCTCGCTCTATCCCTCTATGATCTCTCAGGTGAATGCTCCTAGTCTCATTGCTCCTGTCACTTTTCCTGAGATAGACAAAGCATTAAAATCATTCAAGAAGGACAGGAGCCCAAGCCCTAATGGCTAACCTGTCGAGTTTTACCTTCACTTCTTTGATCTGTTGGGCTTAGAATTGTTACATGCTATTGAATTTTCTAGGACTTCTGGGTATATTACCCCCTCACTAAACTCTACCTTCTGAGCCCTAATTCCTAAAAAGGACAAACCTAGAACCTTTGTAGATTTTTGACCCATTTCCTTGTGTAATTTACTATATAAGATTATTGTAAAGGTGATTGATATTAGACTTAAGCCTTTCCTGGAATCTCACATCTCCAAAGAGCAGTATGGGTTCCTTAAAAATCGTCGGATTGTTGAACCTATAGGCATTACGCAGGAGACTCTCCACTCTATTAAGACCAAGAACACATGTGCTCTCATCCTCAAACTGGATTTGGTGAAGGCTTTCGATAGAGTTAACTAGTCTTATATTAGGCTCATTCTGATATAGATTGGGATACCTCTCCTTGGTGTCAATTGGATAATGGGATGTCTCACATCAACAAACTTCATTGTACTTGTCAATGGCACCCCTTCACAGCTCTCCATTGCCTCTCGGGGAATCAGGAAAGGCTGTCCACTATCACCTCTGCTTTTCATTATTGTTATAGAAGGTCTGAGTCTCTTGATTTTTGATGCAAGAGAGCATGGTCCCATTAGAGGAATTAAAATATCTCCTACTCTAGCCCTCACTCACCTCATTTTTGTCAATGATGTGATATTGCTTGGTACTAGAACCCTGCCTGAATGGATTGCATTTGATGTTATCCTCAGTACTTTCTGTAAGGCCTCTAGGATGTGTATTAGTGTTGATAAATATTGCTTCCTATTCAATAATGTGGATGTGGATATACTCGGTGATATTGCTAGAGTTCTGCCTTATAAAATGGAACCTATTGTCTCTGGTTTCAAATACCTCGGTTATTTCCATAAACCATTGGGGTATAAAGCCAGTGATTGGAATTGGTTAGTGCAGAAGTATGAAAAGAGGATCTATAATTGGTCACATAAGTTTCTTTCACTGGGTGGTCATCTGATACTTGTCCAAGCTGTATTGTCTAGTCTCCCTGTATACTGGCTGGGACTGGCTCTTATCCCTGTCCCTGTCCCTGTCCTTAACAAACTCAGAAGCATTACCTTTTCTTTTTTATGGGAATCTATAGAGATTAATTGCAGGTACCATTTAACACATTGGTAGTAATTATCCTGGTCGAAGGAGAATAGTGGTTGGGGGATTAAAAATTTACATTGGTTCAATGTTGCTTGGAGGTTAAAAAATTTATGGATGGCACTTCATAGTAATGGACTATGGAATAATGTACTATGTGCGAAGTATTTAAAGAACCTCTCGGTGGTGGCATGGCTCAGAGGCAATAACTTTAATTTTCGAGGAGTTTATATAATTTGGAAAGGTTTCCTGCAAACTCTTCCTTGGCTGGGAATATGTTTATCTTGGCTTGTCGGGAATGGACATGATGTCCTTCTGGTTATTGACCCAATCATTGGAACACAAGCTCCTCACACTCTTCCTTTGGAGCTCAGAGAGTATTTAGAGGATTTGTATATTACTACTCTCGCGCAAGCTCACAATATTCAGCCTAGATCTCTTCATTACTGGTTCATGGCCGAGGACCTATACATTGCAGGTGATTGGAAGCTTGCATGAGACACTTATACATGGGGTCTGGATATGGGAAGAATTAGGCTCCATGCTCAACCTGATACTCTTGTATGGGATCATAATAGGTCTGTTGGTTCTACTTCAGCAAATATTGTTTATGATTTTATTGTACATTCCTCACAGCCTCTGGTAGTTAACAGTCTGCAAACTCTGATTTGGTCTAGCACCCCTCCCACTAAAATAAGCTGTTTTATTTGGTTGGTGCTGGAAAAAAAAAATTAATGTGGGATAACCTCTAGAGAAAAGGATGGATAGGGTCGAGCATCTGTTCACTCTGTGGTGCTAGAGAAGAATGTGTCCAGCATATTTTTTCATTATGATCTATTTGGATCGAGGTTATTTGTCATTTAAGTGAAAAATATCATTTATTCCCCCCTCAGTAGTGTGATAACCTTCACAAGTTTTTGAGGATCTTGACTCATAGGTTCCCTAAGTATTCAGCCTATTGCTACCTAATTTTGTTTGTTATGTGGATCATATGGAAAGCAAGAAATTATTCCATCTTTGAAGGAAAAAAGCTTATTGTCTTGAACATTATTTTCCATATTGAAAAGTTATCCCAATTGTATCAGCCTCCCTATAGAAAGACAAAAAAGCCTCGAGTCTCAGGCTCAGTCCATCTCTTGTCTTTCCCTGTGGTTTTTTCGATGGGGCTTCAACCAAAAATATTGGAGGAGTAGGAATCTATATATACTTGAATAAGACTCATTCCTTTGAGTTTGCTCTAGGGGCAGGAACATGCACCAATACAAAAGCAGAATTGATTGGTCTTTGGGAACTTTTGCAAATAGCCCAGGTAATGAGGCTCCCCACACTAAAACTTTCCAGGGACTCATCAGTCATTATTAACTGGGTTAATGGTATTGATTCCCTTTCTCCCCCTGAGCTCAGTCATTGGTGCAGAGATATCAGAAAATTGTGCACTAGTTTTTTCAACCTGTCCTTCAGTCATATCTATCGTGAACATAATCAGCATGCAGACAACCAATCGAAGTCTGGCTTGATTTTGGCTCCAGGTAGTTGTATCTATTCTGAATTTTTAGATGGCCTTTTGGTCTCTCATGACACTCTTATGCTCTTCTGATTTTGGTGCTGGAGTTTATACTCTTTTTTTCTTGTATTGCACCTCTTTATTGATTGGGAGTGGGCACCTTCTAATTGTAGATATGCACTCTTATGTCCACGATAGTGATGGGGTTTGAAGGATAGGTACACATTAATTTCTTTTACTGGATAGTGTTTGGAGTACGTTATTGATGGGTATGTTCCTGGATTTCCCCCTCGGCAGCTTGTTGAGTTGAGACTTATTACAGTTGTTTAGTTTCAGATACTCTCCCATTGATCCTTTTATGATTGTAACCCTCACTCAGGGATGGCACTTCAGATGCCCTTTGATTCTTTAATGAATATCAAGGACAGGCATTTTTCCTTCTGAAAAAAAAAACTCTTTCAATGAAACAAGTTGCAACTGCGACCTCTTTCAGCGCATGCTATTTTCAATACTTCTTATATTTACATTGATCTTCTTTATTATAGGTAAATTTATGAACATTTTAATTGTTATTATTTAATTTAGTTCTAAGTAATTAATAAGTCTAAAATAATTTAAGTTATTTTAATATGGCATGGCCCCCTTTTTAAGATCAAATAAAAATAAATAAATAACCACTTTTTTTGAATATAGAGGAAATATATTTATCAATAGTTATAAGTAAGTTATTTTATTATGGCATGGCCACTTTTAGAATAAAATAAAAGTAATTAAATAAACACTTGTTTTAATATGAAGAAGAGAGAAATAAAAATTACATCTCTTTCATGGAGGTGTCCATGCTTTAAGTAAATATCTCGATTTGTTGGAGAGATGAAAGAGGATTCATTGTACTAGGAATATATTTTATTGGTCTCTCCATGCATTTCATTTATGTCCATGTATACTAAAGCTATGTCATTGATTCATTTGTTTAATTTTATCCTCTCACAAAATGTGTGACACCTTTCTTTTCTCCAAGCAGGAGTTTGTTCACGTTTTCCATGCACTCTTTTCACGAGCCAATTGAGATCGATGAGATAAGATGGTCACTCAAATAAGAAGTTCAAGTTCATTATTCAGTTTCATTTGCAGAGCCTATTTGATATTGTTAAACAATTTATACTTCATGGACAATGATTTTTCATGTGATGTCTTGTAGGGTAAAATCATGTCTAAACAAAAGGCCAGGAGGAATCCTAGTGGTGTCCAAGAAATATCATCCAAATATGAAGAGGCTAGAGACCCTACTCTCATTTTGTGATTTGTGAAACACAATGCATTACAGGATCTGGCCATGAATTCAAATGGGGGAATATGTGTCAATTCCTCATAGCAAAGGAGTATCCAAAAACAAAATTAGATGAGATCCCACTCTTTGAAAACATCAAAAGTTCAAGACTTCATTAGGTCGCAGGAAGACCAAAGATGTTCTCATGTGCATAGATAATGGAATGGCTCATTCCTTCAATAGATTCTATGTGTGGAATTATCAATAGTAAGGAAAGAGTACCCATTTCCTCTTTTGATCCTACAACTATGAGATCGTATTACAAATTTCCAGAGCGAGAGATAAGACTGAAAGATGAGTGGTTGTAGTCGATAAATCTAAACTTTGTGACTATTGTCAAAGAATATTGGCTTCTAGATAATCACTTTTGGAAAAACACTAGTGGCATATACAATACTAAATCACTCAGGCATCCTTACAGGATGACCGCTGCCATTTTGTGTAGATTGTATGGGGAAAAGGATGCAACAGATTTCAATATAGAGTGGTACCCTCGTATATATTAATTCACCGTGAGAGTTTCTATATTTAACTTGGCAAAGATCATCTTAGACAGCTTGGAATAAATAGTTTCCACTGCACAAAGATGATTTTTCAAACGATAATCATAATTTTTTTGTGTCTTCATATCTAGTGGATGCAGTTTGTGCATTCAATCTATTTCCAGGTATGGGATGGAATTGGAAATTAGGAGACAATCCTATTAATGTATGTTGTTAAGTTTTCTGGGCCTAGAAACACATCAACAATTACAAGAAATTGTGTGAACTTTGTATTTGGCCTTTGTACACAATTGTTTAGGGAACCCCAACAAAGTTATCGGATAATGCTATCACCATGGTGACGCAACTAGGATATTGGTTCCTCACTAAGGATGGAACTTAATTGTGCATATATGGGGCATCGAAGACACCTAACATCATGACCAAGTATGTTATATATTATGTAGTGTTGAGAGTAATCACTTGGAAAGCATTCATAAATGGTATAGGGTTTGCACTCAATAAGAACAAGAAAGCATCATAGCCACCCCTGTCAGTTGTAGTTGGAGCTTACAAGTTTGGAAAGGTGAAGGGGTCCCCTGAATTGAATCGTGATTTATAGAGATATCATTTTGGCTAAGGACAATTAAATAAAAATGATCGCAAGGGTACGTTACGAAACCATTGCGTTGTCATCGCATATACTTCATCATATGCACATGAAAAATCTATAGAGGAGGAAATATAAAGATGAGTACTTACCTTGGAATACCTAGAAAACAATATGTCTAAAAGGAAAGGTATCAAAGGATATTCTTCAAGGAAACAATCCATAGAAGATATGGTTCATAGGGAAATTCCTAGGGAGCAACAACTGAGTCTAGGTGTGGGGGGGGATGAAAACATGAATCAAATAGAACACAAGGCCAATGTACAAAAAATACAAGAAAAATATAAAGAAAATAGGGAAGTTAGTGCGAAAGATCTTTTCTAAGTTTCCAAGGAATATTCTTGTGGTAGAGAAGAAACAAAAAGAAATTACTCACAGATAAAGGCTCGTGGAGAAACAAAAAAATCTAGATGGAGGGGCCATTGAAATCATAAAAATGAGAGAACACAAGGTCAAAATCCAAAAAAATCCAAGAACAAAAAAAAATAGACGAGGAAGCCAGAGCAAAAGATATTTCGAAAGGTGCAAAAGAGGCTTCTTTCTATAAAAGAATCCATATAATAAATGGTTCATAGAGAAATCCCTGGGGAGAAACAGGTGAGTCTAGAAGGGGGGGTAATGACATCATAAACATATTACAAAAGGGGGCTAGAGTCCAGGATCAAGAAAAATCCGAAGAGGAAGCCAATACAAAAGATTTGGCCAATAAGGAGTAAGAGAAAAATGCCAAGCAAGCAGGAACACAAGAGGACATGAGTTACAAGACATGGATATCAACTTTCCAACCTCTATCTATGATATTCGAGTAACTAGAGGACAATTTCCTCTAAGAAATCTCAAAATTAAAATCTACACCCCATCGATAAAAATCTCACTAGCTAGGTTGAGTTCATATGAGTTCGATCAAGAAAAGAAACAAATTGTGTGAAAAAAAAGAACGGGTTGAAGATTAAATCACATCCCAATATCACTAGTGTCTAAGTAGAAACCATAGCTGAGAATACTAACAAGGCTCCCATATAAATGGTGTTGGCCAATGTGGTTGGTGTGATGGCCACAAAAGATAATGTAATTAAATTGTTGCAGGATATATAGCATGATAAGAAAAGGATTAGCTTGTTGGAAGATCAACTCCTGTAATTTAGGAATTCAAGCGTAGAACTAGGTCATGAAAATGATGCATTGCAAGTAGATAAAAGAACCCTACAAAATGACAAAGACATCATGCAAAGGAAAATTGATGAGCTAGAAGCAGAGAAAGCAAGCTCGTTGTTGCAAATCAAGCATCTGCAACATGAGAGGAGCATGTCGACCGTAGAAGCAAACGTTTCTAGGGAAGTAATATAGGACATGTGAGGGTTTCACAAATATGACATTGAACTACGAGAGGAATATTATCATGCTTAAGAGAAAGTTATTGATATATTTTTCAAGCTCCATAGAAAAACAATTAAGCTATGAGACATAATTTCCAGGGTACAATATAATACTAACAAGATCAAGGGAATAAAAACCAAAATGGAGGTTATTGCATCTTGGAAGAAAGTGAACATAACCAGTCCAGTTAATAATTCGAAGAAATCTGAGGACAGACTACAATTTGAAAATGCCACCCTGGACAATTTCCTAAAGGTGGGGAAAATTTTACACAAGGACATCACTACATCACATGGAAATGACAAGTTATTTACGCCTCGATCGAGAAAGTGATCAATATATGTGCATTACCACCCCCATGTACCCTTGAGAAGCCTATATCCAAGGAACATTTACTCAATTAACTCAAAACCATTAAGTTTGAACATATGGAAGAAATCATGAATGTGAACTAGGTCACCCTCGAAGCCTTGCATGACCACGTAGGAACACACACCAACAAGGACCAACTCATGAACACTTTCCATAGAATAGTCACTAAGGGGATGAGCACATTGTCAATGCAAATAACTAATCATGAGGTCTCTCTAACATTTATTGAGCCAAGCCACCTTAATGTTATTGACCAAGAGTGTGATGTGTAGGAACAATACATGAAGTTTGAAGGAAATCCCCCTTCAACATAATAAAATGTAATTTTATTTTCTTTTTCTCTGTCAAAGTGCAATTAAAATATTTTGTTGTTGAATATTTTGGGGAGTCAAAAAGTCTCAACTAACCTAGCGAATATGGAAAGTCCTTGGACAACGATTTTGTAAAGCTGTAAATTAAAGGGAAAGGAAGAAAAAGGGGTTGTTGGACTTAATTTTTTTGTAACATGGATGTTGTGACAGTATTGATGTTGATTTCTAGAGAACTATTTAATGCTTTGTTGTTCACTCTCATAAACAAAGAATGTTTCAGCTATATGTTGGACTATTCTAACAACCATCAACTTCAGTTTACTGTATATGTGCTCTCAACATGTATTTTCTTTATATGGTTTGACTATGTAGAGTATTTCTTATTCTAAAATTTCACCCTCATTGTAAAACCTAATCAATAGCTCATAGAACTAACATCGATCACATTAAATGAATTACTGGAAATGATTTACTTTATTCAGATTATTTTGTATTTAGTTCTATAGAGGTACTATAAAAAATTAAGCAACAAGAAACTCAACCACCTTCAAAATGGTGATGCTATGATATAATAAAATAAGGTAGTCATCAAACATCTTGGATAACCATGTATAAAAAATTAAACCAAGCATATATGTCACATCAATTGTAAATAGCAAGCAAACATTAGGGATTTGGCATTGAGTGAATTACAAAAATAATTTAATCATACAAGTGAAAGAGAAATTGTAATCGTGCATCTATTAAGAAAATATGGTTTAGTACGCGAGTTAAATTTTGCTCCTTGTAAAAAACACTACATCAAACCCGGTCACAGTACATGTTGCATCTCTTTTTTCACAAGTCTCTGCATGTCAATCAAGATTATATAGAATTCTTCACTTTGACCACTAGCCCTATGAACCCTCATGTGGCCGCCGGAGACCTACCTAAACTAAAAGTAGCCATAAGATGAATGGTTTCCCATCTTGTTGTTGCAAGCGAGGCGATAAATAAGGTTTTTTTAAAGAAATTTTCTCCAACACTTGCTTTCCTCCAAAATTTTCCTTTACTCCAAAATTTGTAGAATTTTTGTAAATTCCAAAATGGCAAAAGATTAGATGCACATTCGAGGTGTAACAAAAAATTAACTCAGATGAAACCTTGACCACGCGATTTATGGTAGCAAAAATGCAACTAAAACCATTGACAATAATCTATACAAAGGACCAAAGCTTAAAGCAAATAAAACCATTTGGATATGGTTTGCAAACCTTACCTTGCAATTAACAAAAAAAAAACACAATGCCTTTTCTATCATAAACCATTGGAAAACAATATTCGCCTTCTAAAGTTGCCTAACATGTAGATGGTGAACATCATCACAGTAGATTAAAAACGAGAAATACAATAGTGATATCAAAATTGATATCTAATATATAACAAACAATATTACAAATAGACAAATAGATCTCAAAGGAAAACCTTGCTCTTTGGCGACTAGGGAATTGTCGACCAGACCAACTTGTTCTAAAGGAGGAGGATGAACACAGGATGTTGGACGATCTATCACTTAACATTTTTAGCTATATCACATCATGGAATATGTAGTAATTACATGCATCCAACATACATAGCGCGAACAATATAAGTGGATGCACGACCAATACAAGTAGAAAATTGTGATGGATACACAATGCAATCTAAATAAATTAATATCCTCGACCAATATAACTTACTAGAGAGAGTATGGGATGCATTCTTTGATATAGGGTGTCCCTTGTTCTTCAATTATGAAAATTGAAATGGTTCATATTCAAACGGTCATGCATTTAGGTCAATATCTAAGTCGTTGTTCTATTTTTTTATTTATTTTTATTTGTAGAGTTGAGGAAACTCTTCTTCCGATACAAGGATGACTCAAAATCACTCAATCCAAGTGTGAATTGAAAATCCATAATATGTCGATTATTTGCTTCATCGAACATGCGTTTAATTAGGGCCTCCAACTTTAGGGTACTTTCCAAAGTATAAGTATGGATTTTTCTAAGCACATCAATGTAGCCAAACACATTCTCCCTAGACAATTTAAGTTCCTCAACATCTTGATCTATCACATAAATTTTTTATCTAGATCACATCATGGCATATATAGTAATTAAATGAATCCAAAATTTGCTTGCATCAAACATACATAACAGGAACAATATAAGTGGACGCATGACCAATACAAGTAGAAAATGGTGATGGATACACAACACAATCTAAATAAAGTAATATCCTCAACCAATATAAATTCTAGGAGACAGTCAAGGATGTGTTCTTTAATAGAGGGTGTCCCCTGTTTTGAAATTGTGCAAATTGAAATGGTTCATCTTCAAATGGGAATGCATTTAGGTCAATATATAAGTCGTTATTATGTTTTCTTCTCCTTTTATTTGTAGGGTTGAGGAAATTCTTATTCTTCTTAAAGGATGACTTGAAATGACTCAACCCAAGAATAAATTGAAAATCCATAATCCGTTGATAATTTGGTTCATTGAACATGTGTTTAATTAGGGCCTCCAACTTTAGGGTACTTTCCAAAGTACAAGAAGGAATTTTTCTAAGCACATCAATGTAGCCAAACACATTCTCCCTATCCAATTTAATTGCATCAACATCTTGATCATCACCTCCAACAACCACCAAAACCATGTTGACATCCACATCAAGAATTAGTGCCTCCATATCTATCTCAATGGGACTCTTGACTTCACTGGGTGTTACATTATCAAATGTATCAGGTACTACATTTTTCTCCAGTGACAACTCCCTCTTTCATGATGATAGTACAACCAATTGACCTTTATGGCGTGCTTACAAGTATTTCCATGAATAGACCAAGGGAAGTCACATCCTATAAAATTCGTACGATACCGGGTGACAAGGTAATTCTTGTTGCGATTGGTTTGAATTCTCACCTAATAAGCATGAGATATGCTCTCATGAGGCCAACAATCACTATCGAAAATTATTTTTTCTTTCTCCACCGACCATTCAAACATATTCTCCTTCTTACAATTTTTCAAATATCTAGCTTCTTTCAAAATATCCCTAAATCAGTCATATGATTCAACATTTTTCAAAAGATGCTATATCAACTAATCCATTCTACAACCACATTTTTTCCATCAATCCGATAGAAATTTAGACTTAAAGAAACACTGGTATGACTCAATGGAATTATTTGTCTCCTGGTTGGCATGGGGGAAATCCCAACAGCCTTTAACCCGCATCCCTAATAAAAATAATGAAGTTAGTGCAAGTAAAATATTTACAGATAAAAAAATCCAACTAAAAAACTATCGTATGTGAACATACACAATTTATGACCCACAATCGAATTGGAGCAAAAATAATTCAAGAACTTTTCCTCCATTGCAAAACCCGTGAAAAATATATCCATGTGCTCGATGAAAGATTCAACATTCAGACAATTGTTCATGATTTTAACCAACATGTCCAACACATCATTTTCTCATTGTGTATTAGAGGAGAAATTGTAGATATTTTTTTTTCCATGCCCTCAATACATGCCAAACAAACAGTATCACCCGACCTTGTTTTAACCTCCTGTCAAATTCAATGTGTTTAAGAGACATGTTCTTACAGTAAATCAAGTCGCATAATGGAGAAATTAAAGTTACATCAAAGCACCAATTTCAACCAGTGCATCGTCGACCATGATCTCATTGACTTTCCAATTGGCGCAGAGTTGGTAACACATGTTCATTAGAGCCTCCAATCATGTGGCAATATCGACTTATGTATTATGTGATGCAACAACCCAGGAATTTGGCACCCCATTTTGTTGGCCATCGAATGCCACAAGTGAGTCCAACTAATTCTCCAATATTTAAATAAAATACGGAGTCAACCTTGGGCTACCAATCATAGCAAATCAAAACTCATTCAATTATTTCAAAAGAATCATTCAAAATTAACATTACTCCATATTTATTGGTGTTGAATGTAGAATCCATTCCTATTAGTGTATTGTGGGATAGTTTTCCCATTGTTTGCCACACCCATTTTGTTTGGATGCCAATTATAAATGGGGAATTTGGACCATTGGGCTTCTAGAAAAAGAAAAAAATCATTTGGTCATGTTTGGAACCAAAGGTTGATACTTGTTTCATATTTATTATGCAGCAGATAATTTCCCTTCCTCATGTGAGCATAGATGTTTGCAACATATTTCCTGGTCAGGAAGAAATATCTACTACATTGTTCGACATCTATGTGCACATGTCGCTCAATGTGCATTTTAGATACAAAATATATTGGCACTCCCATATAAACAAAAATTTCCACGTAACTGGCAATGTTCCTTGAAATCTTGGGACAATATAGGGCCCTAACGTCACCGAATTTTTCGTGTTGACCAACACAAGGCCATCCATACTCATCTTCATGATCATATGCATTGTATGTCAATATTTCTATATGGGACTCTGATTCAAAACCTTTACAATAAAATGACATTGGCATCCCCTCTTTTTCACAAATGACCCCGGGTGAAAATGCGAAGTTGGGTAACACTTCTGTGAGAATTGGGTGCCTAAGAAACATAGCGGAAGTTATTCGGACAAATAACATTTTTATTTGGCTAAATAAATATAGTTATTCGGCCAAATAATCGATCCTTTGTTCAGCCGAATAATGTTTAACGGTGAACCGTTAAAATTGACGAAGACATCGAATTGTTTTTTGGGGTTTGGTTTTTCAGCTGAACAACCTTTGTTGTAAATAATGGTTCCGTAACGAAAAATTATTATTCAGCCAAACAATTATTCGACCGAATAATTGTTTGGCCGAATAACCTTTGAGACCTGAAACCCGCACAGTTTTCAAGTTTCTCCATTTTCGGAAGGTAAAATGGATGTCTTACACTACAAATCGACTGTCAGACTTGGTACCATTAGTTTTGTCATTGAATCTACTTTCTGTAGGTATAGCTTTTGTTGTGTATAGGTGAGATCCGATATTTTTAATTTTTTTGTTTCTTAACATGTGTCGAGTTTCGTTTCGTCTCTTTCAAAATGTAGTGAAATGAAAAATATATATAACTTTAAAAATACACCACCAAAAAATTGAAACAAATATGGTGCCGTTAATTAGAGTGTCTACTTCAAAAGGGTATTCGTATATTTTAAAGTTTTATAGTCAATTGAGAGAAAAGTGGTGCAACCAAAAACATGTTGAAAATCGACAAGGTTTCCCCATTGATCGAATTCAAAAAAATATTCTAATTAGTATATAGATCCGTTGGTTACAAACTTATAGTCATCCTCTAGTATATTGTGTTTATATTGTCATAGCATATTTTGTTTTTGCAAAACACAAGTTTAACAATGATTTTAGCGGCGCAACCAAACATGACTATTTTTAAGTCCTTTCATTTTATAAGGACACACTATCAAACATTTGCCAAAAAGAAATATCAAAGCTCAATAAAAAAATTGAAAAAATTATGAATATAAAGCTAACATAATTCTATGAAAGTTTTGTTTTTACTTAAAAGTGAAATTCTAAATAAAAATATCACTTTTGTTCACCCAAAGTTGAAAAACATGAAAAAAACAGATTTATTTTCTCATAAGACCCCCCATAATAGACACCCATCTTCATGGATTCACCGCCCCCCACCCCCCCCTTTACATTTATATGCATCATATACTCTTTTGTCCGTCGGTCCATATGAACATGAGTAACTGAAATAGAGAGTACAACACCTCAATACATACAAAAAATAATATATCTACATTCATGAGTAACATCCAAACAAGGCATACTAAAATACTCACATCTCATATCAAAGTGGAGAAGTACCCATTTCTCCTAGGGTTTTCTTAATGTGCATAGGAAAGTGCATGGAGCATTGGGTTTGCTTTCCTCCCCTTTAATAAATTCAAGGACTTTGTGTGATGGGATCAATGCAACATGATCAAACATAAGGACATCTTTTCAAAACAGTTCACTCCAATGTAAATCTTTTCCTAAAAAGGTCATGGTTGTCTAGTATTGGACCTGAAGGTCCATTATCATCTTCCATTTGTTGTTCCTCCCCATTTTGTATGGATACCCCTAAACATCATGTCCTATACCCCTAAGGTTCTTGCAACAACAACAATTAATTTTTTTGATAATGGTATCTGATGTCCTCTATTCGAAAGCTTCAATTTGCACTCAATTTAGAGGTCTCATATAGAATTTATAGTAGTCAGTGATGATTCCAAATTGATAATTAAACATAGTCTAAGAAATTTCACTGTTAATCATTGAATTTATTACAATAATATATCATATTTTGTCACAAATATATATCAAGATATTGTCAAAAGAATCACTTCATCATTCTCTCCTCCAAACACACACTGTAAGGAAGAGTTCCATCCATTACTTTATGGAACCCATGTTGACATAATCATAATGATATATTGGAGTTTCATATATTTCTAAGTACACATAGTCACATTTCAACTTATAGATCAAATATTTAATGGATTTTTTGATATGGAACCTATTGGGGTCACGAGTCTTTAATAACAACTAGATTCTATGGGTATGTTAATATCCTTGGCCACTAAAACTTTTGAGTAGGTTTTTATAACTTTCACTATGAGATGTCTTAATTACATTGATCTATGCAAAGGTCTTCCTAGGAGAATTGGGTTAGCAAGTGGATATCAAATTTGGACTTGAAATTGGTGTTACAAACCATTGAAAAGTTTTCTCTAACCATTTTCATATGGTTACTCCCTACCCAAAGGCAAAGTCATGTCGATCCAAAAGGAAAATATGCGGAAGCATATTAATGGAAAGGCCCAGAAATGGACAAGGATTAAGTAGAGCTAAATCCATAAGGTTTACTATGAACAATGTGCAACCACCCTCAGTGATGACATGTTGAAGGGTTATGAACAGTGTGCAACTAGGTAACTTAAGTACAACTACAAATACACAGTGGAAGAGGAATTATATTCTAACAATGATTATCAAATATGGTCTACCCGATTCCTCATCATCATGTACAAGAAGTACTTACTTGAAGTTTGTGTTACCTCAAGTGATAGATCAAAATAAAAATCATAAACTAAACCAAACTAGTAATTGAATTATTTAATCATGTATCAAAGATAAATAAGAAAACTAACTAAAAAGACAATATCCATCACATGTAAAGAATGGATTTTATATTATGACGCTTAGAATCAAGTGAAATGATAGTACCTTGGTGTAAGTTGCAGAAGAAAACTGACATCTAAAACTGAACCAAGGGAGGGTTCGTTTAATTTTTTTGTGCCCAAATTTCCAACCAAGTGGTTGTGTTGATTGCCTCCAAATGGTGAAAGGGGACCACATCATAATTGTTATTTTTGTTACTTTCAATTGAAATTCTGACAGCATAACCTTAGTGTCTATATGGATATATAATTGTGAAATTGAAGGTTTTATTTAGAAGAAATGTTGTGGACAATGATAAAATCTATATCCAATGTGAATAACCCTCCTTTCATTGATGGTTTACTGGGGAAGTTAGGTTTTGGAGACCAAATCAACACCTATTTTCAGCTATAATAGTAAGGGTTTATCCACTTTCAACCACTACAACATTTTGGAAGGTGCACAACAATTATGAGTAACTAAACTATGGTTTTGGGACCTCATCTTGTTTTTGGAGTATTTTAGTTAGACATGTAATCGAATCATCATTCAATTTTAGGAAAAATTTGCAATGTGTCAATTTTAGTTGAACTTTGAATTTTCTTCAACTTTTGGGCCATGGGGTTTGATTAGGAGATTATTGATCATCCTCCCATGAGTACCAAATTCAATCCAGCTTCAAAATGTGCCACCAAAATTGGTCATGATAAAGTAATATTTGATTTTTCATCAAACACGGATCGATGCACACTAGCAGTTGCAATTGCAGAACACTCTGTAGCTACGTATTACAAGGGATAAGAGGGTTACTATACTTCGTAGCTCAATTCATGCATATTTTCAATTAAATTTGAAACTAATTTAGGAGTTCTTCTTCAAAGGATCTTTGTCAATAGTTATGTATGCTTGAATATTTGAAAACAGTGAAAAAAAATTGTGTATAGTGCCATAACCATCACAGATAAATTATTTTTCAAATGCATACCCTGGTGTGGATGGATTTGTCCCTTTCATTGGTAACAAAAATAGAATATAGTTATTAAGTGTGTTTAGTGTGTTTTGTATGTGAAATATGTTCTATATTTTTTAGAACATAAATGAACAGTCAACAACTTTTTCATGTATAGTGAAACAAACACACAGTAAAAAAAATTGATGTATAATTCCATAACCATTACGGTTAAAATATTTTTATAATTCCTACACTGATCAAGATAGATTTTTCCATTTAACTCACGACAAAAATTTGTATACAAAAATTTGTATATTATTCTCCACTTCTTTGGGATCACAAAAAACAATTGAAATTCCACTGACAACTCAAATGAGATGGACTTTCCCATAACACTGCAAGCAACCGCTTCTAGGTTGTCTCTTTCATTTGCAGCCACTCCATGTAACATGTTTTCCATTAAATAAAGTAGTCTGACAGACAACTCGATTACCTTTCTCATAATCCTACAAGCAAGTGATTGGGAAACTAAAATTTGTACCTTCCACTAGCAACAAAATTTGTGTATAGGTCATTCCTTTAGTAAAATTTGAAACTAATTGAGGAGTTCCTTTTGAAAAAACACCAAACAAGTGCACAACCATTCACAATAAAAAACAAACTATTTATCAGGTAGAAACTCAACTAAAACAACAGACTATTTATTAGGTAGAAACTCAACAGAACATGGATGCTTATCTTCCTCTGCCTACGTTTCCTCGGGTGCTCATTGCTTCGATCCCATCAAATCCATATCTAAACGAATGCTCTGCAAATGGAATGCACTAGCTATGCGGCTTGAATACCTATGGGCAGCAGAATTGGGCGTGAAAGAATCCTAATTTCCCTGGGTTGGTGGACACATTTAGTGTCACAATGTTTGTGCATGGTGGTGGTGTCGGACTCGAGTCATTGTTGTCGGATTCAAAAAACATTGTCGGGATCGGTTTCCAGACGCAGTTCCTTGGTGTCAGAGGTATAGGGACGTCATTGCCGGAGGATGAAATTGGTCATCGTCGTCAGAGAGTCCCCACCGTCAGAGCGTCCCCGTCCCTGAAGGTCTATGCCGAGGAATGTCACCTCATGGTACATTCGATTGGGAAATTAGCTTACTTCAATTTAAACCAATAAACATTTAGAAGAAAAAAAATGCTTATTTTTTTAATTTAATTAATATAAAATATTTGTTATATTGTTAAACATTGCAAAATATGATTATTTGGGTTTGTACTATCATATTAATATAGGCTGCACAAAAACTATAAAGTTTACGTTGAGGACCTAACAAGTGTATAATTTGATTCTTATTAAAATATCGAGTATAGTATTTATTTCCCTTTTTCATGTCGATAATTTAAATTTTCTTCTTTGTTGAAGAGTAAATATAATTAAATTTTATTTTTATTGCATTACATGGAATAGTAAACGTGAAAATATCAATCACATATAAGAGAAATCTCTCCTCTCCTTTTTTTTTCATTTTCAATAATATAAATGGTCTCTTTTTGCTTACATCATAGTGATGGTAAACACTTCATGTAACTTATATGAAAGGAGTATGTTACATGGTAATGTAATAAAATATTTTTACATATTATTTATATAAATAAATAAACAAGTGAAACTAGCAACAAAGCTTTTTATACTTGCTTTAAGAAATAATTTAATCTAATAATTTAAAAATGTTTTAATTTAATAGTTTTACATACTTATGTTTAATTTAATAATTTAAAAATGTTTTAATTTAATAATTATTTATAACCCAAATTTAATTTAGAAATTTAGAAATGTTTTGATCTAATAGTTATATATAGGCCAAAGTTAAAATTAAAGTTTGACATGGAAATAATTAGATAATAAATAAGAAGTCATTAAAGTTTGACATGAAAATAATTAGATAATAAATAAGAAGTCATTAGAAAATGTCATTGCCATTTAGAAAAATCAAATTTATAGAGATTTTAAAAAATTTGCATTTCTTTATAAACAAAATTTTACCAAAATAACATATTTTTTCTATTAACAATAAAATGGCTAAATAAATTATTAAACTTTGGTAAATCTCTAATATAATGTCAACTAATTAAAATATTAACCATCATATTTGTTTGAATAAACCAATAAAAAAAAAAATTAAAAATAAATTTATATAAAAAAATATTATAATATGTTAATATATATATATATATATATAGTTATATTCATTCATTGCGATGTGATTGTCACATCTATCAATATTAGTTATTATAGTTATTTTAATAAACAAAACACTTGACATGATTAGATTTTATTTCTAAATTTTTATAAATAAATAAAAATTATAATATATTGATGTGTATATATATATATTTAAAAAAGGTTTATTATATTTAAATAAAAGTTATATACAGTGATATAGTTATAGTCAATCATTGTGATGTGATTGTCACATTTATGAATAGTCATTATTATTACTAATTTAATAGACAAGACACTTGGCATTGTTATATATTTTAATTTTTTTATATTTTTAAATTTTTTTTATTTAACAATTCCATTTACATACTAGAGGAAATTAGTCAAATCATTAAAATGAACCAATCATAAAATAAAATAAAATAGATTTTAAAAATAAAAAATTAATTTTATTTTTAAGATATTAATTTAATTTATGAATTTTATGTAAAATTTTTGAAAAAAATATATAAAATAATTGAAGTCAAAACTATTGTTTGACTAAAGGATAACTATATACCTTGGCAGGTATAATAAAACGTAATTATTTTCATATTTCAAGTTTTTAATATAAATAAAAGCAATATGATGTAGAGAATATTTAAATTATAAGTTAAAATTTTAGGTGTATGGTCTTAATGTATATATATTTTTAAAAATTATTAAGTAATGTGTGAGATTTCAATGTTTATTTAAAAGATTATGTGAAAAAATAATAATAAATTTATTTTGAAATGGTTTTCGTGTTTTTGTTTTTCATTCTTTACTTTGTCTTACTTTCAAAAAAGTCATTTAAGCTTATACACATTTAGTTTATATTTATTTATATGAAAATCATAAATATAGTCATTATCTTTTATGGTAAAGTTTTTTTTTTCCAAGAAACGGAGCAAGAGATTATCTTAACAAAGGTGCAATTATCTTTATCTTAGTAAGAGATTTTCTTGACAACGTTGCAAGATACTTGCAGAGAGTTAAAAAGAGATCTTTAGATCATAATTCCAACTGAAACCAAACTGCTAAAGTGTTGTGCATCAGCTTTGAGCTACTATGCACATCAAAAACATGCTTAAGATTATACAATATTTGTCAATAAAATTCCGAATACAGTCTATAGAACATTCCTAAGATCAAAAACTGGAAAAATATTTCATAAAAAATATACTAAATAAGAAATCTTTCCCAGCAATTTCCTCCTCTGCCAGCTCATATGGTGCGTTCCTCTTCTGCTTTTGCTTTTGTTGGATTCTCTTCATCAACGACGGGTGGGTGATGATTAAGGTCTGGGATTCTTCTGTCTAGACCAGGGGACGAATCCTCCATCCTCCATCGATACTTTAGGGGTCACCGTATTGCGCAATTCCTCGACCTCAAACCGCAGAGCGTGACACTCATCCTCCAGTCTTTTCTCTTGGGTATAACATCTCCCCACCCACACCTCGCATCGAGGTCTTCAACGGTAAAGTTACTAATAATATGAATTATCATTGAATATGATGTTATACTAGCTCTAATGTTATATTAATATTTAATTAAGAGTTGAAATATTAAAAGTTAAACTATATCATGGACATGTCTTGAAATTTAATAGTGAAGTTTAAATAATTAATTTTATTTCAATACATATAGTAATATTTGGTCATATATTTAAGCATTTAGTTAACTTTATTATACTCGTACTATGTCGAATATTTTTGAATTATTTTTGTACGTCAAAATCCAATATGACCAAATCTTGTCACTATGGTATCAACAATCATGTTGAAGCCTTTGACAATCTTCTAAACATTGAAAATTCTCGCCAAGATAACTATAAATGTCTTAACAATGATTGGAGATCATTTCCTAGTCATCAATGTCGTAAGATCAAATAGGGCAATGTTATTCACCCTTAGGAAAAGTATCTCTTAGACTACAAATGTTGGATCATCAGTTCACTCAAGTTCGTATCCATTATCTTCTTTTGACCAAACAACTCAAAAGTGAATGATATGACAAAGAAAGAGGTATATTTTAGGGAAGCCACATTGATGGAATGGAATAAGGAGGGGACCTTCAAGCATCAATATTTGTTACATCTTGAATTCCCTATTTGATTTTTTGGGAGGGGGCAGGGGACTCCTTTTGGCCTCCCTTGTCATCACATGTCTAGTCCATTTAATGCATTGGGAGGGGAATTCAAGGCCCATCCATCCCACCATATCATATGCACATGCCAACATATGCCAACATAGGGGGGGATTCAAATCTTCCTTATTGATCTTATTGTTCTTATTCTAACCTCCATAAGAAACAACTAAGAATTCTCCTCTCTTCCTTCTTTGCTCATTTTTTGCATATGCCTATGTGGTTGTCTGGAATCCCCTTCATAGGTAGAACCCATGGTTACAACTTGATGCTTGAACCTCTTTACTATGTGACTTATCCCACTCAGTGGTATGGTTGGTTAGGTCTTCGCCTTCTACATGTTGGTTCCACTCCCTTTAGTGACGTCCTATTGGTGTGTGGAATTGCATCTCCTCCAATTTGCATCAAGTACGAGCTCTTATTATTTTGAATGTAAGGTAGAGGTGGAATTCAAAGAGCTCGGTGGCGTAGCATGTTGCAATGAAAAAAACTAAACGGCCTTTTCCTTGGTAGTGCAAGCGATGAAAATGGTGTTAAAAGAATGTGCAACACACTAGTTGTCATTTCCTAGAAAAAACAACCACTTGGTTGAATTACAAGTAGTTCAAACTTGCATCTAACATTTCATACAATTGGAAATAGAGGTCCAATTCTCCATGTCTCACTCAAAACAAAAACAACAAGAATTAGAAACCACTCAAGATGTGTTAGAAGAGTTGATAGTGTATTTTTCTACCTTCATCAATTTTCCAACAAAAAATTGGATTCCTCGTCACAATAAGCTTTAATTCACCTTAAGGAAAACAAAGATGTTCTTACATGCTACCATCAAAATATAATCTATAGACAATGTTGAAGATGAGTGTTAGTGTTAAGGGATGGAATGTAATATCTCGATTTTGACCCTATTGCATTAAAATGGTACATGATGTAAATATCGTTATTAAATCAAGGTGAGGAGCTCAAGGCCAAGGCCCCACCATCAATTTAGTGTTTTATGTATCATAAATTAAAACTCGATACCTATGGTTCTCGTGCTAGCCATGCACAATATAAATTGAGACATCATGTAAATATGCAATTTAATAAAATACCCACAACTAGCTATGCAATGCAACAAGAGATGGGGCATGATTTCACAAGGAATAGGGAGGGAAATTATTCAAACCCTTGAGCCAATAGTGTAAATCCAAATGTCAATGAGAGAACCCATAAAACTCTCAACTACCCATTTTGTCTTATGCACCCAATCATTTATTTCCTCTAGAAGTTGGTTGAGGTAGTTAATTCCTTGGGAATGGAGAGGTATGGCAATCAAAATTCGTATTGGGGAAGCCATCATTTTTGGAAATTCATATTTTTTCTTATGGGGAAAGAAAACATCCAGAAACATGTGCCCAAACCATTCCTCACCCATGCGTTTCACTTCCTCATGCAACTGGAGTTAGTTGGGGCGCTTTTATGCAGTTTCCTTCATTTTCCATGCTAGGAAATCCGTTTTTGTCTTGCAAATTGGATGGGTAGAGGAGATTCACAATTTGGGGGTTACTAGAGGTTGTTTTTTCTCCTGTAATGCCCAAGAATGTTTGCTGAAATCAAATTGCTCTCCCAGGGTTGATTTCCCCATTTACCGATCCATTATTTGTTACCAAGACGTTTTTCTTCATACCCATCACTTGTGTTTGTTGTGATGTGCATCCTTGTTTTGGTATGAAAGACTTAGAAGTGGGAGAGGTCCAGAATTGGCTTGATAAACCTAGTGAAGAGAGGAACCTCAAAAACGATAAATAGGGGTTGGATATTCTTCTATGCACACTCTAAAGAGAACTAGAATGGAAGGTATGGCCTGAGGGACTGTGTAGCAGTGAAGGGAACACTTCCTTGTGTTGGGTGTGTAGGTATTATGGAAGCAAAGCTAGATAGATATTTTGGAGGTTTCCATATCTATGTGGTTGATCTCACTAGCTTAGGGATTCTTCCTTCCCACTTCCTTAGCATCCTGATAAACCCAAATGTGGATTGGCTTGACTAAACCTTGGTGTGTATTTGGCTATGTTTAAGCCTGTTGTTCCCTTTTTCCTTGTGGAAATCATGCCCTGCTCGAGGGTGGTAGTTGTGTTGAGATATTGATGAACACAACTGGCCTATGGTTGGGTAGAACGTTGCAACAACATAGCTATTTTCTCAGGTCAGCTCATTTTCAAAATAAGTGCTCTCTTGTATTAACTCTGCAAAGTATTTGTTTTATGAATTATTATGAACATGTTGAATGCTTGAATGAGATTTGCTTCCATTGTACTTTCATACATTATAAATCTGCATATGTTTTTATATTCAATGCATTTTGTTTATGTTCATGGGGCTAGATGCCCGGTTAGATAGCAGTTGAGTCGCGTCCTCTCTCTCTTAACGAGAGGGGAGGGGAAGTGACATGGAAGGTGCGGGAGGGGTCATTTTTATCCAAGAGGAAACAATGTCCATACTTTCTCATGGGATCTGGGGAAGAGGATGAATAATTAGGCATGGTGGGAATTGTTAATGTATGGATTATAACTGTTGGAAGAGCTAAAGATAGACAAGTGCCAAATCTTTGGGGATTCTTGGCTAGTCATTTATAGAACTGTTGGAAGGGCTAAAGATTGACAAGTGTCAAATATTTGTGGATTCTTGGCTTAGAATTGTTGGAAGATCTAAAGATGGACAAGTGTCAAACATTTGGGTATTCTTAAATAGTCATATAAAAGATGAGAAAGATATGGGACACTCGAGAAGAAGGAATAGGAAGGGCACAAAAGAGAATATTGGCTCAGGGAAAAAACCACTCCAACCTTCAGTTATTTCATATAAATTGACATAAGAATGTTGAAGCCAGTCGTTTTTCCAATATTGGTTGTACTAGTCTCCTTTAAAGTGAGCTATTGAGATATAACTCAAGAAAATCAATAAAATGGACTCAATGCTTCCTAAGCTAATATATTCTAGCTCTACACCCCAAAAACAGGTCCATACTTTTTGTTCTTATCATAATCTAAATAAGATCTTGATTAAAATCCTCAATCCAACTGAGGGTGGGCATTGTTGGTCAAGGTGGAAGATGGAAATGCAGTATACTATGAATGCACCCCCTTCAAATTTATTGAGCCTGAGAAAACCCATGTGATCGAGTTAATGGTTGGATTTCTCCCCGATGGCTCGCACAAGCAAGACTCTCTTCAATATGGAAGCCTTGAGAAGATCGATCTTTTTAGCAAAAGGAATGTCCCAAGAGCTCCTTATGTCCCTTCTCTCTCTTCTCTGTCAAGCTTCCTTCCCTCTTCCATCAGTAGCTGTGATTTTGGTGATATGAAGAGTGTCCAAGCTAAGAAAGGGAAGAGAACACCCAATGAGTACTATGAAGTGAAAGGTTACATGTCTGATTACAAGAATTTTCTCTTCTGCGAGCACGAGGTTGCCACTATTGTTATGGAAAGTCAACGTGACATTGAACTCGAGATTTCTCGTTTTGATAGTATGCTAAAGGACGTGTAAACAAGTTCTAGGGTTATGGAAGGAGAAATGGAATGTAACGTCCCCACCCCTCATCTCGGCGATGGAGAGGACACGACCAAAAATGTTGCTATCAAACGGGCAATCTAGCCCCATGAACAGGATAATAAAAATGCATTGAATTAAAAACATGCATCAATGCATTATTCATGAAATAAACAACGGAAGCAAAACTCATTCATTCAACACATTCAACATGTTCATAATTCATAAATCAAGCAATTACAGTTGCAAAGGTAAATACATGAGAGAAATGAAAGTGAATACTTATCTTGTAATTGAGTTGACCCACAACTAGCTATGTCGCTGCAATGTTCCACCCAACCATAGGCCAGTGTGCTCATCAATCTCTCAGCATCACCACCACCCCTGAGTTGGGCATGATTTCCACAAGGAACTAGGTAGTAACAGGATTACACATAGCAAAACCATACACCCACAGTCAAGCCAACATACAGTTGGGTTTCACAGACTGTTAGCTAAGCCAATAAATAATTGGGTTTCACAGGATATTAGGAAACAAGACAATAACATGGGGGTTCCTTGGGCTTACTCAACCAAGCCAAAATTTTCATCAAACACACAGCCAACTAATTAACAGATGGTCCCTTGGACTTACCCAGTGAAACCAACCTGCTAATCAAACACTGGAATCCATCTAACATATGGGTTTCTTGGACTTACTCTGCTAAGCCGTCACAAGGATTCCCACAACAACAAAATGCACATGCTGGGTATGAAGGAAACGCTTTTCAACCAAAAACGATTTGGTGAATGGGAAAATCAACCCCTGGGTGAGAAACCCGAATTCAAAAACAATTCAATGGATTCACATAGGAAAAAACGACCCTTACAAATCACCATCTCATGGATTCGAACTCAGAAACGCTTATGGGCTTCACATGGCCAAAATGACCTCAGCAAACACCCACAAATCGTGGGTATTTTATTCCATTCGATGTGCAACCAAAACCATGGGTTTTCACAGCCGGGTAATGAGGAACACACAGCAAAAACATCTAGGAGAGATCCCAGCCCCTTAGCATTGCCAAAACGACCTCCCATCCCTGGGAAAAATGAAGAAAACTGCCCCCACACATGAAGGAAACACACAACAAACCAAAAACATGAATGGGAGAGCTCTCCAAGCTTCCCCCTACTGTGAGGAATGGAGGACGTGAATGCATAATGGGTGAGCAAGTAATTTTTGGGTTCTTACTTTCTCGTTAAGCCAAAACACATTTTTCTAGAATGGGTGCTCTTCCCAATTCAAAATTGACCCCCATGCCTTTCCCTTTCCCATGCAATAACTTCCTCAACCAACTTCTAGATGACTGTGCACAAAAGGGAAAAAGGGGTAGTTGCCACTCTATGGGTTTTCCCTTAGACATTTGTCTTTTCCCCATAGGATCAAAGGTTTGAATATTTCCCCCTCTCTATTCCTTGTGAAATCATGCCCCCATCTCTTTAACATTGTGGCGCATAGCTAGTTGTGGTATTTTTATTAATTTGCATTTTACATGATGTCTCAAACATATTGTGCCAAGCTAGCACATAAACCATCGACATCGAATTTAATCGCTGATACATAAGACACTAAATTCGTGGTGGGTCCTTTGCCTTGAGCTCCACACCATGATCAAATAAAAATATTTACATCATATGCAATTCAATACCATGGGTGTTACATGGAATATGTGAAGAGAACCCTACGAAGGATGGAGCAGACTCTGGCTAATAATTTTGGATGGATGCAGACCTATCTTGTAGGCATGAGAAATAAATTAATGGAAATGGTCAGGGAAAGTGATGAGCAGTCTGAAACCCGAGTTAATCAACTCAAGGCCTCGGTGGATAGAATGCATGAGGAGATGTACGGCCTTATGGCATATTTGCATGAGATGCTAAGGATTTTGGACGCCTTTGATAAACATGAACACGCCTCTGTGATGGAAGGGATTTCCTCAACGATCCAAGAAACAGATAACATGCGGGATGCAGTGAACCCCATTGCTAAATCTCATAAATGAATATCCATACCTTTCTTTTTTTTCTATTGAATGTTTTTATCTATTTCTATATAAGCAATATATCATAATTTACTCTATGAGAGGTAGTAGAATAGGATATGATACCAATAATTCTATTTTTGAGATAGTCTTTTTTGTGAAGGATATTCAGAGAACTTGGATTTCTTCAATTTTGTTAAGCTAGAAAGTATGGATCTTCTCTGTTTTCTTTGTATTTTATGTTAATACAAATCCTCTTCTCGTTACTCAGTGGATGTTAATCATCATCATCTATGTCTAGTTTGCATTGAGTTAAAAAAATGACGGTTAATGTTTATTTTAATATATTAATATTTTTTCAATTTTACTATTTCTAAAATCATTTACTTGAAAATATAAGAGCCAATAAACTCTTGGACTTGGTAATGAATTTATTATACATTATATGAATTATCAAGCATCTATAAATCTTGTGATACTAACCAATTGAATGAATTTAAACGTCATAATTTAACTCAATGCAAACTAGACATATGATGATGATGATGATTAACATCCACTAGACCAACTTTGGTCTATCGGACCTTAAGAAGGACAATACTCGGTTTACTTTAAAATCGTGTTCCTATGCTCAACAGCTTGCCAAGAAGCTTTCCAAGCTCACTATAGTTTTGGCAAGTTAGGAGGTTATAAAGGTTTGTATCGTAGCAAATACTATGAAACTCAGATCTAATGTGGGTTTAAGCAAGGCACTCTAAGAGAAAGCGGTTTTCATCCTCAATGCTCATAGACTCACACAGATGGCAAACCATTTCCGCCCATGGAGTTTTAGGAATAGACCAACGCCTTGTTTTGCTATGGAGTTTATGAGAGCTTGTTTTAATCTTGGCTATATTATTTTTCTTGTATGAGCTAGTTACTGTCGAGAGATACTTCTGATCTTCCAAGTTAGGATTAATGGTCTCCTTATAGTATCTTAATTTTTTCTTAACCGCTAAATTTTCTTCACCCCAGAATTTCTCTTTAAACTTAGAAGTAATCATATTTTTGACATTATCAATGTTTTGCAAAATGTTGTTTTCATCAATGCCCCATTGGTTTAACCAAGCCATAGTATCTTTACACCAACACCGCTTGAGGCGTAATTGGTTTTGACTTGAGTTTAAAGCAAATTTAGAAAGTCTCTTGTTTCCCATGTTATTTATCTTATGCTTCTACATCAAGTACTTAATCATAGCCATCTTATCGATAAGAGAAAGACTCATTTTTATGAAAAAAATAGAATAAAATGTATTGCTTTTAATTTTGAAATTATTACAAATAAATTTCAAAATATACACTAAATAATTTCAAATTTGTTTGTCTGTGTTAAGTAATGATTCATAAAAAAAATACCACCATGGAGTCATCGTCAAACATGCCAACTTTTATCGCCAAGCATGTTTACGATTCTTCTAGAAGTAATATTAATAATTCTACAAGCTTGAATAGTGTTATTTTTGTGAAGCGTGACGCGGACTATTGGTGACGAATCACAAGAATAAAGTGGTGAGGATAATATCTTAATTATTAAAAAGGACAAAATATAGATCCGCGTATGTGTTATCATTTTTAATATAGGACGGTGTTGAAAATAAACACTTGGGTGAGCAAAGGGCATCGTAAATATCATGGAATCCGACAAGGATGGTACATAATAATTGCACAAATACATGAAGTGTTCATTTCATTTTATAAGAGTAACTCACATACACACACGATGAGGATAGCGATGGTTGAACATGTAGTTATAGGTTTTTTTTAATTTGTTAAATTGTTATTATTGTATGATTAAATTATTACGTGTTGTGTTGATTTAATTGTTGAAATTATATATATATATATATTTTGTTGGAATTATATATTCTGAGTGTTTTAGGGTTTTTAAAGGTGTTGAATCTATTTCTACACTTTGGAATTTATTGGTCTTTTTGAATCCCTCGTTCTAATCTTATCAGACGTTTCATTATTGAGAAGATTGCTTCAATTTCTATCATTTTTTAACCAAAAAGACATAGAAGAAGATGAATCATAATTATGCCATGTTTGTTTCTTGAAATAAATTCCTCTTATCATTGTGAGACTAAGTTACAACTTCCAAATATAGCGTTAGAGGGAAACATTAGCACTATTGAATTAAGATTCCTTCAATTTAAAAGTTGTGAGTGGCGAGTATCCATTCTACCAAAGTCACCCAAGACTTTCACTTGGCACCAACCATTGTTTTGTGCATTGGTGCACATTCACAAGCGTGACAATGTCACTTGGTACTAGTCCTTAAATCCTAGTGAGGGTTGTTTTAGCCACCAACTTTCACTAAACTTGCAAACCACCATTGAATTTTTCCCATGGTTTGATATGTCATTTTAACCATTTTTGGCCTTGGCTCATGCCCCTACATCAACATGGTTCTCAAGTTTAAAAAACTTCTCCATAAAATGAAGCTTACAAATACCCATGTGCTTGTGGGTTCTTCATTGTGGAGTTTGATTCTATTAAGGACAAGAAGCATATCCTTCGTTCCATGCCTTGGAATTTGGGACATGTTGGCTTATGCAGAAACCCTTGGTATCCTACATTTAATCCCTCTAAAAACTATTTAATATAAATACCAATGTTGGTTAGGATTTTCAATCCGTTTATTATTCGAGGCGCTTGAATATCTAGACTACATACAAAATACAATAGGGAATTTCAATAGTGTTCCTAAAGAATTCTTAAAAGACACAACGCAATCTATATTGGGTTGTATGTTGAAATGGATTCTACAAACATCCCCCATAATGAAATCAAAATTGTGGTGACTCAAATCTAGTACGGGAGCAACAAATAGATTACGATCGAGTTACATTCATGTGCCTATCATGCTTTCTCATCGACACTTAACAACATCCTATTTGAAACATCTATGATAAAAATGTCAAGGATCCCCAAAAAAACTCATGTGGGGGAGGATTAGAAAGAAAAATAACTATTAATAGGTCCACTTTATGCTAAGGTGTCGAGGAACATCACCATTTGGTGGAGTTTTTGGACTCCACAAATGGTGTGGATCTTCCAAACCAAAAAGAGTGCCTAATGTCCATGACTTCACAAGCAAAGAAACTATTGTTGGTATGTTTGAAAAAAATGTATCAGTTCCCTCAACTAATACCACCCTAGGTGTGATAAGTAGGAAAATTGATATATCAAAAGGAAAAAAGGATGGGATTGATTCATTTTGCAAATTTGAATTTTGAGACACATTCAACATCATTGGATTTGACTACGACCCACAAAATTTGTGGGTTCCTTTTGAAACTTCTACTAGGATGAAGCGTGTTGCAATGCATAGTCCTTTCTTTCTTGTGATTATTTGCCTCTTAGAAGGTATTCCCCCTTTGTCCTATGGGTGATCACAAGGTTTTGACCTTACATAGTCTACTTATTGGTTTAAGTGATTCGCCATGTATAGTTAATCTAGTTGGTGTCAAGTTCAATGGGATCAACTTATAATTCTCTAAAACTAAGTACATAAAGTCTACCCACTTAATATCCTTACAAATTCTGCTTGATGTTGCATGTTTGATGATGTCTAGTGGGATTCTTTCCTTAAAAATTTGTAATGCATGTTCCCTTTTTGGGTTCTATCACAACATTTTATGTTGTATCAAATAAATTAAGATTCAAAAAAAGCATTAGGTCCAGTACTTGGGTTCCTAAGGGCTTGAGAGAGTATGCATTGTGAAGGTCATTCCCACTCATCTTTTGCATTCACAATCTTGGGTGGATTTCACATTTCATGGTTTCTCAACCTTATAAGGTTTTAAGGTTCTAAGGCCTTGAAGGTCCAAGGGCACTGTGAGGTTTTGAGATTCCAAGGTTCTAAGGTTCTGAGGTTCTAAGGGTCCAAGCCTAAGGTGGCATCATCATAGAAGCTTGTGACCCCTTATAAGAGAATCAATCTTATCTGAGGTTCTATATATCCAAAGTCCCATGCTCTTGATGTGACATCATCCCAAGTATACCTTTATGAAATCAATACAAATGAGTTTTTAAGATCTCGATACTATGAAGACTAGGAAAAATGGTATTAAAGCATTAAGCATGGGGAATCATGGTTCTATGTCCATGAATCAAACCACGCTAATTAAGGAGATCAAACGTACACATATAATCAACTCAAGCTCATTTGAGCATTGGTAAGGATTGAGACTTGAGAGATGGGTTCCTACCTTAAACATAGACACAATTGAGACACAATTTGAATGCAACCTCAAGTTGACACCTCCACCAATGGATACAATACAAGAAATAATACAAAAAATATTAGTGTAGTGATACCACCAGGGATTCTTATGAAAATGATTACAACCAAGGTAATAAGAATGGGCCCAACAAATGATTAACCTAATTATCAAGGATTAAGATAACCCCCCAAAAGCCAAAATGAAAATAATGAGTAGTGCAAGGAGGATAGAACATGTCATAACAATACCTTGATGAATTCCAACCCGCATATCTACATCAACCATTGAGATTAGAACCCACTCACATAGAAGCCATGAAATGTTAAATGCACATTAAATCACTAGTGCATTGTTTGACAAGTGGTACAACCGACAATGAATACCAAGCAACCAAATCCCGAGGTTGATCGATGCCAATTATGGCTAAAAATCAAAGCAAAAAAACTCACATCCCAGTAGTTCATAATCATATGGTTGAAACAAAATATGGCAACGTCCAAACACATAAGAATGTGACCATAGAATATATTCCAAGTGTCACCACTATCAATGAAAAAACATGCAAGGTTGAGGTTAGGACCTATGAAATGAGAGAAATATTGTTATTCAAAGGCCCAACCAAACTCAAGGGAGAGAGCATACAATGTTAACCTCAAAACAAAAATGCAAACATGACATACACCAATGCATTAAAACATTGATGTGACGATGACATACATCAATGCATTACAACATTAATGCTTCCCCAAAGTAATGCATGAAATAAAAATGTAATATAAGCCTTATACATTACATGAACTCCTAGAGATTCATCCGAAAGACCATAACCATTAATGTTGAATGCAAAACAAAGAAGTATGTCAAGAACAAACCATTGTATAATGATGCACATTAATATAACAATGCTTCATGAATTAGATATATTAAAACCATAAGGCAATCAACAATTAGGAAATTAAATTTCCTATTGTGTTTATGTTTTTCGTCCATGTTGCCATGCTTTCTAACTATTGTGTAAGTACCAATGAACATTACTACCATGAAGAATGCATCTTGAACCAGTTTATCAACAATTATAATGCCATCAAATGAAAAAACATAATGTTGTAGAATCACATGATCATCATCACATTATGAGATAAATGTAGTCGATACCACTACATATCAAAATGATCAATCTAAAGATGCATCTATAAAGTATCAACAAGATTATTATAACCATAAGAAAGGAAAGAACCATGTAATAAACCACATCACCTCCTCCTCCTTCATAACCATAACACCACATTTTTCCTCTTGAGTTGTGTGGATGGTAGCCCCCTTTATGAGTCTCAATAAAAACAAAGAATTGAGAGTAATTATTACGACCAGGAAAGAGATAAGTTTGGTTCAAGCAATGGAGGTATATTCTTTTATATTTACAACTATTAAGAGTTTCTTGCACTTTAGGATAAAAGAAGAACCGTCCTTTTTAGCTAAGGATACCATGCTTCAACTGCCACTTCTCTCAAAGACACTTGATCATTCCATTCAAATGTTATAGCTTCCAACAACCAGAAATATTTGTCTTATATCATAAGATAATTTCCTAGGTTCTGAAGGAGAACTCTACCATCACCAAAGTTGTATATTTAGGAGAAAAACAATGTATCCCAATGAAAATTACATGCTCTCATAATACATATCTAGTACATACCATAGCATACATCAAACTATTTATTATGCTAGCATAGGGTCATGTTACATATACTTTATTTATTCTTTTGTCTTATGATATTGTTAAGCAGATAGCTTGACTCCCACAGGAATAGAGACCTTGACCGATCTACTCTCTTGCATGTTGAATTTTTTTAGAAATGTGTCAACATATTTTCTCTAGCTTAACCAAAGCCTTCTACCAGCACGATCTCTTTGTATTTTCATTCCAATAATGAAATTTGATTCTTTGAGATCCTTCATGTCGAACTTGGAGGACAACTATAGTTTTACCTCCTTTACCAGATCCATGTTATTTCCTACAAACAACATGTTGTTGACATACAAAACTACATATATGAAATGACCACTGACTTTCTTCACATACACATAGTGATAAACCTGAATCCTCACAAACTCCATCTACTGGATATGCATATTTAAATTTTGGTACCACATCCCGGGAAATTGTTTTAGACTATAGAGAGACTTCTTGAGCTTCCAAACCAAATCATTTTCTCTTTCTACTGTAAAACCTTCAAATTGCTTCATATAAATCTCTTCTTCAAGATCACCCATGAAGAAATGTTGTCTCTACATCCACCTATTCTATCTCAAGATCAAATGTCGTAACTAAATACATTAGTACCCTTATGGAAGTTAGCATAGAAATAGGAGAGGAAATCTCACCACGGTAGACTCCCTCTACTTTTGAATACCCTTTTTCTACCAGCTGATCCTTGTATCTCTTGACTTAACCTTCCAAATTCAACTTTTTCTTCAACACACACTTACTAGTGATGGGATTCCTTCTATTGGGTAATGCAAATAGATCCCATGTTTCATTTTTCTTCAAGGACTCATTTCTTCTTCCATGTCCCTTTTCCAGAGTTTACCCTTTGTCTAATAGATCGATTCGTTTACTGACTCAAGATCATCTTCTATGGTAGATAATGCAAAATTAGAGTGAAATTCGAGTGGAATATACCTTTTTGGTTGTTTCCTTGCTCAACCACATCTCCTGAAATCTGAAATTTGCATTTCCACCTCTTCATTGGATTAAGTCGACTCACCAAAATCCAGAATTTTGTCATTAATTTCAAAATCTTCCTTTTCTGATTTTTCATTTTTAACCTCTTCACCCCTTGAAGTACCTCTGACTTCTTTGAAGATCGCATCTCTACTATAAACTTCCTTCCTTGTCATTAGGATCCACAACTTATATCCTTTCAATCCATCATTGTACTTGATGAAGATGCATTTCTTTAACTTGTTGTCAAGTTGTTGATGTATTTGTAACTTCGGAATGTATTCACTTATATATCTTATGTATTGTACCCCGATGTTCCTATCGGGAAGTATCAGTAATGTAATTGAGTCATGTAACCCTCCTTATTGATCAAGGGTTAAAGTCCCCATGGTTGTGGGGCACTAGGGTTATTAGACTCTCCTAGAGAAGTCATCCCTAATGAGTTATTGTCAAGTCAAGAATTAGTATAAATAGAGAGTGAGCCTCTTTATTTATCACACAAGTCACTCACACTCAGTTGTAGCACATAACTGAGAGAGAAAAGAAGTTGGGACAAGAGAGAGAGAGACAACTGCTGTTGGGAGATCATCTTTGTATCTTTGGGTTTTACTTTTGGTGCTCATTCTATCTCCGAGGAAGTTGCGGGGTTTTCTCCTTTATGGTTTCCTCGAGGAAAATCTTTGTGTTCATTGTCTCTTGTGATTGATTGTTGTGCTTGTTATTCTCTCAGTGAAGAT
Source organism: Pseudotsuga menziesii (assembly GCA_001517045.1). NCBI lineage: Eukaryota > Viridiplantae > Streptophyta > Pinopsida > Pinales > Pinaceae > Pseudotsuga > Pseudotsuga menziesii. Next base: position 84,630 of record LPNX010021209.1, read on the forward strand.
CCTAAGATCATATTGTTGAAATAGCTAAAAATATAACATGGTATCAGAGCTAACCTGAGAAGAAGACACTGTGCAACTGCGGAAGCTAGGGATTCTTACTTTTTCGGTCTCTCTCCACCATCCATCAACAAAAGAAGGCTAGGATGAACCTCCATTGAAGGGTGCATCTTTTTGTCGAAGCAGAATCTAATTCTGAGCACTTTCATTTGTTAACCTACCACTACATCGGCAAATTAGGGATTTTCACTGAAGAGGAATTTTTGAGTGAGCCCAGGCTAGGATTGCTCTCCTCCTCAAAATTGAAGTTAGAGACAAAAATCAAGGTTTTTGGTTGGGTATAACTCTGGGAAAGTCAAACCCTAATTTTCCCTAGAACCAGAAAACCAACACTGTAGAAGATCAGCTCTAGATCCAGTTTTCAGCTTCTCAGATTGGTAAGATATAAATATTTTGTATTTCCATTTGAGGTTCTCAGTTAAGATGTCTCATCACACCAAGCTTGATGAAAAGCTTGAGGGAGCTAATAACCTTTGAGCTTGGAAGTATAGGATCTCCGTTGTCCTAGAAGAAAATTAGTTGGACTCTTACATCAGTGAAGAGGTTCCAGTTCCAGAGGGAGATGAGGCTAAGGCCTTACACAAAACTAAATTGGTCATGGATAAGAGGATTATTGCTTATTCAATCAAGGATCACCTGATACCACAGGTGTCCTCCCTAAAGAAACCTAAAGAAATGTTTGATGCCTTGATCAAGCTGTTTGAAGGAAAAAACATAAATCGGAAGATGACTTTGAGGAACCAATTGAAGAATGTGAAGATCCAGAATGCGGAGACCATATAGTCATACTTTACAAGGGTCTCCCATATCAAAGAACAACTTGAATCAGTGGATGAAGAAGTGGAGAATGCAGAGATTGTAATGACCACCATGAATGGTATCCCTAGATCATGGGACTCCTTCATTCAAGGGATTTGTGCTAGAAGAAATCTAGTCACCTTCAGTAGATTGTGGGAAGAATGCTCACAAGAAGAAGCTCGAATAGTAGCCCGAGAAGAAAATATGGGAAGTGAAGATCAAGCTCTCATAGTACACTCTAAGAAAAGTAGAAGGGACTATCATCATTCAAAAGGTAATCATTCTAACTAGAAAGATAACTCTAGAATACCTACCAGAGATCTATCTAAATTCAGATGCTATACATGTGATGAAAAAGGACACTTTGCCAAAGATTGTCCTAGAAACAAAGGTGTCTCTCAAAATAAGAAGAACTATAAGAGAAGACATCATGCTCATGCTAGAGAGGATGATGAACCTTCCAAGAAAAGAATCAAACAAGAAATTGAAGATTCTTCAAGTGATGAAGAATATGTTTTTATTTCTGCCCTCACAGGAACTGTCACACATGGGAGCAAGGATTGTCATATCGATAATGGGGCTTCCAAGCATATAACGGGATTCAAAGAATCATTTGTGAAATTATCAGAACATGAGTCACCCCACAAGGTGAAACTTGGGGATGACTACCAATATCCAATAAAAGGTAGTGGTGAATCCTCCTACAAGTTAGATTCTGGAAAATCTATGAAGATGAAGGATGTCTTGTTTGTACCAGGACTAAAGAAAAAGCTTCTCTCCATCTCTGCATTGGATGCAAAAGGCATGAGGGTTGCATTTGTAGATGTCCAAGTTATTATGTGGCCAAAGGGAAAGACTGTAGATGATGCAATTGTGATTGGGGAGCAAGAGGGAGGATTATACAAGCTAAAGGGCCAACCCGAACAAGCCTTGGTCCATGACTCAGTGGAGCCAAATAAATTTGGCACAGAAGGATTGCACATGTGCACTATAGAGCACTACCACTTGCAAGAAAATATGTTGAAGGTCTTCCAAAAATTCAAGCAAAACATGACGGTGTCTGCAAAGGATGTGCGAAAGGAAAGAACACAAAGAATACATTTCCAAGTAGCGAGAGAAAGGCAAAAGGAATCTTGGAAATCATCCACTCTGATGTATGCGGTCCGATGTCATCCAGTTCATTGAGTGGGTATGTATACTATGTTTCTTTCTTTGATGATTTTTCTAGGAATACATGGATATACTTCTTGAAGAACAAAGATGAAGCATTCAGTAAGTTCAAGGCATTCAAGGCCTTGATTGAGAATCACACAGAAAAGAAGATCAAAACCTTTTGATCAGACAATGGTGGAGAATTCACATCAAATGAATTCAAAGAGTTATGCATAGATTCAGGGATTAAGAGGGAGTTAACCACTCCGTATAATCCAAAACAGAATGGGGTCGCAGAAAGGAAGAATAGAACAATCATGGAAGCTACAAGGGAAATGCTTCATGATCAAGATCTTCCCATGCATCTATGGAAAGAATCTTCTAGGACAGCGGTGTAGTACAAAACCGTACTCCACACGAAGTACTAGAGAAAAAAACACCAGAAGAAGTCTTTTCCAGCAAGAAACCAGAGGTCGTCCATCTCAAAATATCCTATTGTCCTGTGTACACACACATTCCAAAATAAAAGAGGACAAAGTTAGATCCTTCATGAAAGAAGGGTATATTTGTGGGATATAGTGAAATCTCAAAAGCTTACAGAATATACTTCCTAGGATTCAAGAATATCGACATTAGCAGAGACGTAACATTCGATGAAAATTCAGCTTACAACAAATCCATAAAGAGACCTGCTAAAGAACCTAAAGAAACAGAAATACCTAGAATTCAAGATACAACTATGAACGATGCAACTCAAGAAGAAGATCGATAAAGAAAAGAACCCCAGGAACCTGTAGATCCAGCCCAGGAGAAGAATCCTCACAAGAGGAAACCTGCATGGGTACGAGAGGCTATCCAAGGTGCAGAAAGATATGGGGCTCCAGAAGAATTGCACAGAGAAAGGAAGAGAACTCGATCCTACTCCGGATATGTAGCCCTATTATTTGGCATCATTGGTAAAGAACCTTCCAACTATGAAGAAGCGACATAGAAGAAAGAATGGAAGGATGCTATGATCGAGGAGTACCAGTCGATCATGAAGAATGATGTCTAGGATGTTGTTCCGAGACCAAAGGGGAAGTCTGTTGTGTCTTCCAAGTGGATCTATAATATCAAGCATGCTGCAGATGGAAGCATAGAAAAATATAAGGCAAGATTTGTGGCTCATGGATTCTCCCATAAAGAAGGAATAGATTATGAAGAAACCTTTGCACCTATAGCTAGATACACTTCCATCAGATCAGTACTTGCTCTGGCTGCAGTAATGAAATGGAAGATACACCAGATGGATGTCAAGACTGCTTTCTTGAATGGTGTAGTAGAAGAGGAAGCATATGTGGAGCAGCCACTCGGTTTTGAGACACATGACAAGGAGACATGTGTATGTAAATTTAAGAAATCCCTGTATGGTTAGAAACAGGCACCCAAGAAAAGTAACGACAGAAGTGACACCTTCTTGACTAGTTTGGGCTTTACCAAGAGTAAAGCGGATTCTGACCTTTACTACAAGGTTGAAGAAGGGACCCCAGTGATACTCCTACTGTATGTAGATGAGGTGTTTGTAACAGCTGAGGATGGGTTGATTGCTGATACGAAGAGGAAGCTTGATTTCAAGTTCAAGATGAAGGACTTGGGAATGATGCATTATTTTCTAGGCATGGAGGTGTGGCAGAATTCCATGAACTCAACAAGCTTAGGCATATTCCACATTTGAGTTGTCAATTTAGTGGCATAGAAGGTCAAAACAAACACTGAATAGTTAGGAACAAGCTTTGAGAGAATGGTCAAAACTAGTTGCTCCTCCTTCCTTTCAATCCCACATTGTTTTAACTGCAAAACAAGGGCCTTAAACTTGGTAAAATAGAGTTGCAATGATTCGAAGCTACTGGGACTCAAGGAGATCAATTCATTCTCGATTTGATGTCTTCTCATCTCATTGGTCTTTCCAAAAATCTCTTCAATATTCTCCCACACCTCATTAGGAGATGTCAATGAATCAAGATGAAAGAGAAGGTCTCTTGAAATACTCAAACACAAAAGACCATAGGCCTCATCCCTCCTGTTGTGCCATTTGATTTTCTCTGCAGCTTCATTGGACTCTGCCTCAGTAGCCATGGTAACCCTATAGAGACCTTTCGCTCTCAACAATATCTCCATCTCATCTTTCCATTAGAATAAATTGAATGGAGTCAAGATGATCCTTTGAGATTGGTCCATATCTCAGCTCCTGTGCCCTTCAGTCAACAGAATGCGCTCCCAGTCAGTGAGGTCGAACCTGCAATAACAATTTGGAAGGGGAGAAGTAGATATACAAAGGATCCGATACCATGTGGAAATTGGACCCAAGAGATAAATCAATTATACTCACAAAATTGCTAATCAAACATGCAAAATTCAGACAAAAGGAGACTAAAATTGGAGCATAACTTAATTCTGTATTGAATAAGTGTACATTATCCAACCATATGAAGCAATATTATTCTCAAATATATAATTACATGAGAGATTCTAAAGCACTAGGTTGCTATTCGAATTGGTCAAAAAAGCAGGCTTACTAAATCAAGTCAAATCCCCCATAGGTGCAAAAAGGACTTTCCAAATCCATGAAGATCCTCACGAATTAGCTAAATCAAGTGGGAAAGATAATAAGTGGTGGAAATAAAACTAATTCATGCTTTTTTTTGGAGATAAGGAAGGAGGATGATGTGGTCAAAAAATAAGGCAAGTTCCCCTAGACTAGCTTTTCCTTTATGCCTTAAAACTGTTGTAAAGCAAGGCAGCTTTTAGAAAAGGCAGATATGTGATTTAAGGAACCAAGAATAAAGGACACATGCCAAATATGTTTCTAGGATGATTCCAAAGTGCTCCATGACCCAGTTTAGAAAGTATTGACTTCTAGGAACATGTAGAAGTCAACTAGCATATAGAGGGAATCTAGGAATCGAGGAACAAGACAAAAATGATTTAATTAATGTCATATATGGGTTACTATGGGTTGATTATTCTAACAATGCACTAGGTTAACATCACTTTCCAATGATACATGACTGAGTCGGGAGTCCACGCGGTGTCAACACCAACATTGCATCACATGTACTTGTCTTTCTTGTCACACGAAATGACCCATTATAGTATATTATATTTATAACATAATCATATGCAATTCATAATTTCACATTATTCATAAGTATTTGATCAACATCATAATTAGTTCACGATATCATATAAACATTTCATCAATCATCAAAAACATTATTCAATAGATACATAACACAATAATTGATCATCATCATAACATGGTTTCACAATAGATAGTTTTTAAACAATTGTATTTAATAATGAAAGTGTCAAGTCCACACTTGGTCGATTCATCCAAGATGAATGCCATCAAATAATAACACAACATAAAAATCTAGGTATGAATCCAAACATATCCAAGTCATTCACAATTGAATGCACTCAAATAAAAATGTCATAATCAATGTCAAAATTAATTGACAAAATGAGATACTACTTCCCCTAGGTATATAACATGCATGTCGATGTAAACTAACACAAAATAGGGATCCCATCAAGAGATAGTTAAAAATATATGAAAGACAAATAGGTGGTCTCCAACACCAAGTCATGATGGTAGTAATAGGCCTCCTAGGCCTATTAGAAAAACTCAGCATGGACACCAAAATGGGAATGTGGTGTTGACTATAGAGTCTCATGTTCGGTAGGCTCTTCTATTGGAATGGTGTAAAATGCATATATGATGGGCTAACAAATCAAAAAGTTCCAAATGGTTCAACCTTAGGGAAAATTTGGGTTGCAAAAATTTAAAGTACATTGTAAAATAGGGATAACCTAAACCTATATGCAAGTTTCCAAATATACTTGATCAGATCAAAGAACGTGCAAAGCATGCTCCTATACTTGGGTCCATTTAAACCAAGTATTCTCCCAGTGACCCCACATAAGATGTTCTTAGGTGGGTTTAACCAAATGTTCATAACTACAAGGATAACTTCATCTGATGATCAAATGTCATCCAAGAAGTCATGTAAGTTTGGAGAGTTAACAACCTAGATAGATGAAGTGAATGGATTTCATTCGTCTTGCGAGGAAAGAATTTCATCTAAATATGTCGAATCCATTTGAATATCTTGGTATGGAACTTCTACGATCGATAAGGGTAATATATTATCCAAGGCACCGCATTCCACATAATTGGGCATTACTTTGGCATAATTTTCCACAATTAAGCATTTCGTTGAGACTATTTGAAGTGAAGATAAGTTATTTTCTAGAATGGATTTGAGAAAAATTGATAGTGGAAAGTATGCCTTTGATGTTATGGTAAATACTAAAACAACTTATGGGATGGTTATTGGTGGTAGGGTCATAAAAGTTCCCACGAGGGAAACATCTTTGAATAATCCTACCCCAATTTCTTGAATCGCCTTTAGTGCATCCCTAATGAAAGGAACATTTGATTGGATAGTAGTTTGAGCATACATAATCTAATTGGTCGATCATGAAGATATTCCCATGGTGATGAAACTGAATCACTCAGAACACTAAATATAATGTATCTGTCATAGTATGTATCCAACTATGTTCTAGTATAAAATTATAGTCTATAGGTGCGTCTATTGCCTCAACATCAACTTTAACTATTTTACCGCCGAAATCAAATGGGTAGGTCGTGATAAGTCCATGAGGAGGGAAATAATGTTCCATCAAATGCCTTCAACATAGTATGATATGTAATTAAGGTGGCTGATCCTAATTTTTCCAACATTTCAATGACATGACATAAATCAAGGCCCCTTCATCAACTATGGCTTGAAAAAAGTTTTTTTTCTATGAGATGCCACTTTAGTTTGAAAATAAATTTGTGAAAGGAGCCTACATGTTGATTGGTTAGATCAAATGTGGTCAGAGTATTATGTAGAACCAAGTCCGCGTGTTATGGAAGAATCTGTATCTGAATAGAGAAGAGATCCATCTTCATAGTAATAATACACATTGAATAAAATTATTAATTATATTTTACAATTGAAAGCATGCCTCTAAATATGGCTTAGGAGCCTATTGGGAGGAGTCATGTCCTCTTTACGGTAATAGTAATTATTAGTTGATTATTAATTTATATATTGTTTATGTATTATGTATTTATTATTATTATTATTATTTATGTAACATTGCCCTTCCCTTAAGGGGAGCTCTGTCCTCAAAGTTAAGAGTGTCGATGCTCTCTTATTATGGGTTGTGTTTGAAGTGATGACTTGAACACTGCAATATTGGATCGATTTTGTTCTAGGGACATGATTTTGGAGCTTGTGTTGTAATCCCTTCTTCTTAAGTGGTGATTTTTTGAAACAACACAACATGTACTTATTGCTTTTCCATGTCGAAGTTTTGGATTCCATTTATGAAGAATTTTTCGATCTTCACTTCCACTTTTTGCAATTCCTAAACATGTGGATGCAATAGCTATTATGTCATCTGGTTCGACAATAATGGGGCGACTATATTCAACATTATTTAGAATGTAACCAACAATTGAAAAGAGCACCACGTCTGCAAAACTATCTATAGTTGTGTTTGTAGAACCATCATAAATTATTTCATCTTGTTAAAGTAGGTATTGACTACTTCCATGACTCTCAACTCCATAAATCAGATCATTAGATTTATTTGGAAAAGGTGGTTGAGAATATTGTGCAAGTGTTTTTTCATTACACCTGTGGGCACATTTTCATCTTTATTGAAATTAAAATTGGATGGTGATATGGAATTGGTTGTGTTATTTCATTTAATGTCCAAGACTAAATTTCATCATTTTCATGTTCTTTACCATGTTTTTCTTGCAAGCTTTGAAAATTTGATTGGGATTTAATTTCCAAGTCTTCGTCTTGGGAGGCCTCTAGTTCGCTTCATTGGTTTATTTCATTGAAGGCCTTGTCAACCATTTTTTCATTTGATTGTTCCTTACTGTCAAGTACTTCTTCCATTTTCCTCATAAATCGATGGAAGATATCATCCAATTCTTGTTTAAATGACTTCATGGTTAATGTAAGAGTTTAATAGTTAATTAATAATAAATCCAATTAACTATTAAAAAATATTGATAATTATTATTAAATAATAATAATAATAATAATAATAATAATAATATAGCTTATTTGTTAGGGTGAACATGGGAATTAGGGCTTAACAAAATCTTGTGTGCTTTATAAAAACAAGCTTTATAAAACTAAGGGTTAGTTTTATAAACCGTGCGCTTTTTTTTGTTCTTTCTTCTTTCCCCTTTTTATGGGATCTTCTTTGTTTTTATTTTTTTTTTCTTTCTTCTTTTTATTTATTTTTTTAACTATTTTTTATGGAATAAAATTGATGTCCAAAAGCCAAAATACAGCCAAAGGCCCGAAATCAATCTCGAAAAGGGGATATGATACCACCATAACATCGAGTCGATGTGTTATGGAAGAATCTGTATCCGGATAAAGAAGAGATCCATTGTCATAGTAAATAATACATACTGAATAGAATGATTGATAGTATTTTAAAATTGAAATCATGCCTTTAAATATGGCTTGGACACCTATTGTGAGGAGGTGTGTCCTCTTTACGGTAATAGTAATTATTAGTTGATTATTAATTTATATATTGTTTATGTATTATGTATTTATTATTATTATTATTATTATTATTATTATTATTATTATTTATGTAACATATTATGTGTTTGATCAACAACTTTGAGTGCAAAAAATAGTGTATTTCTTTGTACCAGACAATATTGCAATACCTCCAAGGCCGACATGGCACATGAAGCTTGATCTAGGTACAAAATGACAATGTAGTTGTGAGCAACTCACACATTAGGATTATGGGTTGTTCTACATAGAAACCCTTTGTGAAGGAAAGGTACTATGTCAATGGTTGGTTTCTCTATGTTGAGAGAAACACTTGGATCTGATGTTAATGGTTTTGAAATGTTAGGAGGGACATCGTAAGAATGAACCCTCATCTGGATATTGATCTCCTGATCACACATGATGACATTAGCATTAGGACGGTTGTCCCCTTGCAGGCGGTTTTCATGCTTCCCCCTAGAGGAGGTTGTTAGTTTTTCTTTAGATCTGATTAGTTTATCTAGGATGTTTATTTGAAAGAATCAAAAGTATAATAAGATGCATAAGATATAAAAGATACACGAGACACAAATATTTACACCGGGGAAACCATAAAGGATAAAACCCCACAAACTTCCTCATAATAGTAAGATGATCAAAGGAAATTATAAGAAGTATTCAAAAGCTATCTATCTCTCTTGCTTTCTCTCTCTCTCTCTCTCTCTCTCTCTCTCTCTCTCTCTCTCTCATGTGAACTTGAGAGTGTGAGTTGTGTATAAATTAGGGAGAGAACCTCCCTATTTATACCCTTTCAAGTCACTGACCAAACATAAGATTGGGGCCCACATGTCTTCCCTAACGGGGCCGAATTTTCCCACAGGGACTCCAAATACACATTACATGATGATACACTAGGGACTATTTCCCTGACTTACACTGGTGGTTGTACCTCAAGGTATAGATGGAATTAAGACATCTTGTAAAGGGGTAAACACATCCCCAATGGGGGTGCAACAACATACAATGATCATAATATACATTAGAATAAATTCTAAATTTACAAATATATCAACACTCCCTCTTAACTAGGAAGGTATTCTCTCTCTTCACAATCATCGACACATCTAGTCAACTCTTCATCGTAGAGTCATCATCATGGAAATGTATTTTTGAGTCTCCGTAGGTGAAGTCAACCCTGCTAGGTTAAGATGTCGACCCAGTCATGTTTTAGGTCAGTCACTTGATGTGTATAAATAGGGAGGCGTCCTCCCTCATTATACACACACTGGCACTCTCTCATGTGTGCATTAAGAGAGAGAGGACACGTTTGATAGAGGAGGAAGAGAGAGAGCTACAGAAGACATCTTATTCTTGAATTTTTCCATCTTGTGACATTGGAATAGTGAAAGAACTATTCTGAGGAAGTTTGTGGGGTTTTCTCCTTTATGGTGTCCACGGGGAAAATCTTTGTGTCTTGTGTATCTTGTATATCTTGTTGTGTTTGATATTATTTCAGATAAATATCCTAAACAAGTTGAATTAAAGTAGACAAAATAACATGGTATCAGAGACACCTTGAAATAAGACATTGTGCAGTCAAAATACTACTACACTTCCAGCTACTGGAAATTAGAGTTTCATGCTTGAAAAACCCTAGAAGACAAAATATAGTCATCTTTGAATTTTCGCTATAACTCAATCTTGGAGAAGATTAAGGAGCTGAAACTTAGACAAGACAAACAAGAAATATTGTTTTATGTTATGCGCTATTTTTATACTTAGATTCGCTATACTTTAGTAGATATGATTCCTCCAAATTAGGGTTCCATCCTCTTCCATAATTTAGTCTTAAATAGGTGACCTAGGGAGAATTGCTATATCTCAGGATAGGTAGGTCCAAATAAAATTTTGCAAGATGTTACATATAGGGAACATACTGTAGTTTCTATGGTGCGAGTTTCAAACCCCAAATTTGAAATAGTTACATGTGGAAGTCCGTACAACTTTGCTATACAGAACCGACACTCAAACAAGTCACCTTGGGAAACTTAGCATAAGTTCCACTTGGAAAATACAATTCTACTCTAACATGTGGTGTTGGAAAAAATATAGATAAGGATATATCATTACGAAGTTTCATAACTTGAGGATCAATAATATCATATATGCAACGAAATCAAGATCAAAAAATTCTGCAAAAGAAACTGGAGAAACTAGGGCTTCATGTTACAGACACTTTCCTCCACCAATAAGATGAAAAAGGAGGACCATATAACTCACCCTAGGAGGGAATATATTTTGCTGGAAGTATAATAAAATTTGAAGAAGTTTCATTTTTTGATGGCAGGACACTACGGGAAGAAACTAGAGCATCAAGTCTTGGAGGTTTCCCACCACAATTTTTCAGAAAAAGAACCTCACTGAGCAACTCGGCTCAAGGAGGCGCATATTTCTATCTAATCAAATCTGAAAGTTACCTAAGTTAAAAAAAAAATAGGGTATTCCAATACTTATCTTTGTTTTTTTTATTGGTGGAAGATCACATCTCTATTGACCATCTTCTGTAATACTGGAAGAGTTGTGTAGTGAAGGTTTCCAAACCTTCTATGCCACATGGATCAACTGTGTGATGTACCAAAGCATGAGTGGAATCTTCTGAGGCATTATAAAGACCTCCCTCTCGAACCCCAATTTGAACAACTGAGCTTAGATTTTCATTATTTTCCCATAGTAGGACCTTCTTGTCCATGAAAAGGACTTTGTAGCCCTTATCCTCTAAGACAGTAACAGATTGAAGATTCTTATTCAAATGAGGAACATATAAGATATCATCAATATGTAAAAGCATACTTGAATCAAGTTGAAGTGTAGTTGAGACAACTCCTTCAATCTTGTAAGTGGAGTCATCTCCAAGTTCCACCTGAGTAGTGAACTTCTTCTTTATATAACTAGTGAGAGCTCCAAGTTTACCCATCATATCCCTGGAGGCACCACTATCCACCAACCAAGAGGTAGCACTATCTGTGATGGATCCAGAGAGAGCGTAGATCAAGTAGTACTCTCTTCTAGGTTCGTCTTCTTTGCTATCCCTGGTGTTCTTCTTCTTCTTCTTCTACAAAAGACACTTGAAATCTTCTTTTGAATTTCTTCTTGGTATTCCTACAATCCCTGGAAAAGTGTCCAAAGTTGTGGCAATTATAACATTCCACTTTTGAAACATTAGAGAACTTACCTTGAGGTTTCTTTCATTTCTTTTGTTGAGATGAGGGCTTCTTGAACTTCTTTGTCTTTGCTGCAAATGCAAGGTTTTCTTCCTTAGTTTCCTTGCTTGAAGTCATTCCCTCTTCTTCCAAGCTAGTATTTTGAAGTTTGGGTGATTCTCACGTCCACTGACAAATGCCAAGAATGTTTCCCAATATATTGGGATACCATCGACCACAGTCTACACAAATTCATCGTCATTAACAACAATACCAATAGAAATAAGTTGATCTATTACCTATGCAATCTTTGTGAAGAAGGGACCAACCCCTTCATCCTTGTTCATCTTCAATGTTCAAAGTCTTTTCTTCAAGACTGTATTCTGACTGAGAGCCTTCTTCTCATACAAGTTAGTCGAGGTATCAAAGCATTCTTTGGAAATCTTTAATGCGGTGATGTTGGGCATCACAGTTTCTTTGATAGAATCATAGATGATCCTTCTAGCCTTAGCTGGCTTCTTCTTGTAAGCAATTCTGCCGGCATTGGATGTTGGCTCTTCACTAACGTTGAACACAATGTCATCAAGGTCATTTTCTGCTAGTATAGTTGTAAGCCTAGCTTTCTAGGAGTTGTAGCTAGCTGAACCTTGAAGCTTATCTTCTGGTCTGAAGTTGTTAATGGCCATCACTGCCACTTAGTCAAATGTCAAGTATGGAAAATATCCCAAGGTCTATGAAGACAACAACAATTTCTTCTTACTGGGCCTTCACATGCTAAGCTCTGATACCATGTTGAATTTTAGCATTATCATGAATACTTTAAAAAAATTGCAGACTAACATAGAAGAAATGACAAGTGCAGTAAACAACATCAACACACTGAACACAACAGTTTTTTCACTAGGGAAACCTTTAAAGGAAAAAAACCCCGAAAGCATTAGTAATTCATATTGTAAATGAGATGACTAAGTTTTTCAATAATTCCACAAACCCTAATGGGTTTTTACCACAGATAAAATTCACAATAATCTAACTTTCAGTGAAAACCCAAATTAGGGCTTCAAGCCCTAATATCTTCCAGCTTCCCAGAATGTTGTTTTTGCCCAGATCTATATGGATTAGAATGCCCAGAATTTCTCTCTACTACTTGAACTGTAAAATATCAGCCTAAACCTATTTTCTAGACATGCCAGAATTGTCCAGACCCTGTGTGGACCTTCTCTCTCCTGTCCAAAAAACATTATGTCCTGCTTGAGCTTTATTTCTTCCCTACCCGAGCTTGCAAAATTCCTGCCCGAATCCACAGGCATCTTCCTGGATTTGTTTTCTAACCCACCCAGAGGTCTGTTGTATGCCCGAGGGTCTTCCACGACTGTTTGTTGTTGACCCAATGGTGGATGGCCTACCCGAAATGCTCCCAAGTCTGTTAACTTCCTGTCTGAGGCCCTTATGGGCATGTTTTCCTACCTGGGTTCTAACCAATCCATTTGGGTTCCTGAGTCACCTACTGCTTAATCCAAGTTATGACAAACCTCAGGGATCTATGTCTGAGCCCTCAAAGCGATACCCGAGAGGCATCATGTTGCTGCCAGAGGCTAAAGGCAGTCTTCCCAAGCCTTACAGGCTTGCTGGGTGTGAAGGAGAGGCAACCCGTGAAGATGCAAGTTTCTCGGTGAGGAATTTATGGGAATCAAAGGGAATCCCAATCCCTACTAGGGATTGCCAGAGTTGTTGGCAAAGGATTTGAGCCCTATAGAGAGCTGCAGAGAAATAAAAGGGGCTACCGTGAGGTTTTGCAACCTGCCAAGGAAGACTTGTTGCTGCCCATGAATGTTGTTGAGCGAGCCGTGAGGAGATAAGGTAAGGTAAAACCCTAGATGCTGCAAGACTGGTAAAAACCTATTTTAGGGTTGCTAACAATAAAAGTGTGGATTCCCTAGCTAGACTCATCCATGGTAGGGCATAACCACAAGACAAACTTCCTTCTTCTTGAACTAGTGAATTATTCTTCCTTGGAGCATCTACACCTGTGAGAGCAAGTGTGTGTGATAATGAAATGGATTGATATTCTTTCATAGCCTTTGAGTCACTTATAAGTGGACCAAAACTCAAAAGAACAAAATATTATTATTTTATTCTTTTATCACTTTGACTTTTACCTTTAGTGGTACTAAAGGTCTTTTCGCACTTGCACTTTGACACATTAGTGGTACTAAGGGTCCTTATGTATTTAAACTTTTGATTTAACCATCTTCAAGTGCCATGTGGTCAAAATAAGTGGTCAAGGTGGTCCTTCATCCTCGCTCAAATTACATCATCATAAATAGAGAGAATTACTAATGTTTTTATCTCACACTCTGTGTGACACCAAGATTGGTTACCAAGGTTTCTTAACCAAGGGTATCTAATCCTTGGAAAAGATCACAAATCCCACTGATCAAGGGTAAGAGAGTCACAAATTCCTAGACTCCTTCTAGGGCTTATAGTGTCATCCCCATAACGAAACAGGTGCCTCGGCCATAGGATGCATAATTTGACACAAGGTCAAATACTTGGTAACAGACCAAGCGCCCCCATTCTCCTAGAGAATATCCATCAGCCCCACGATGAGTCCCTAGTCCCAGAATAGGTAATTTCGTGGTAACTGACCAGGTGCCACCATTGAAAGAATGATCACTTGACTCTAGGATGAGTTCCTCGGTGCTAGAATGGCTCCATATCTTGGTCTCGAACCAGATGTCACCATTCGACAAAATGGTCACTCAACTCTAGGTTGAGTCCCCCAGTGTTAGACTGGTTCCACATCCTAGTCCTGGACCATATGTCACCATTCGACGAAATGATCACTAAACTCAAGGTTGAGTCCCCAAGTGTTGGAATAGTTCCACACCCTGGTCCTGGACCAGGTGTCTCTGTTATCCTAAGAGAATGGCTCTCGATGCTACTAAAAAAAATCAACATTGCTGACATATTGGGAGTAGTGCACACTCTTAATAATTCTATGGTAGAGATGGAATGCATCTAGAAATTTATCGTATGGATGAATGTTGTAGCATTGAATAAGATAGTTACATGATCGTGTGACATATATCTTTATGCATAAGAATTTGTTGTTATTCAAATATGAAAGGTTTCTAATCATGCAGTTGTATTTGACTTGTAGGAAAGAACATGTACAATCACCTACAAGAAAAGAAGGATGAGGATTTTTCTGAAGAACAAGTGATGACGACTCTACCATAACACTCAAAGAATATTCACTCCAACAAAATGAATAGGGACCTGAAGATCCCAAGACAAAGACACCATGACGAAAGAAAGAGCTTCAGAAGAATTATGATATAATTGAATCACATAAAGTGGTAGATTCACCTTGAGAGATGAAGAACGTCTTGGGCACAAGAAATCATCCAAGATGAAGAAAAGTATGATGGGAATTCCAAACAAAGTAAAAGGCCTTGGACACACTCCAATTATGTGGCAATGTTGAGTGACATCATTGATATAGATCCTTCCAATCTATGAAGAAGCAACCGAGAAGAAATGGAAGGAGACTATGATCAAAGAGTACCAATTAATCATGGAGAATGATGCCCGAGATGCAATTCCAAGACATGAAGGGAACTCTGTAGTTTCTTCCATGTGGATCTACAAGATCAAGCATGCAACAAATGGAAACATCAAGAACTACAAAGCAAGGTTCATGGTTTCTCTTAGAAAGAGGGAGTAGATTATGGCGAGACATGCTCCGTTGACCAGACACACTTATCCAATGAAGTAGAATTGCATATCTAGGTGAGTACCACATGTGAGCGGAAGGATTTGTACAAGCTTAGAAGGTATCCATGTGGCACATATAGTTACACAAGGAGCTTGAAGATCACCCTGAGCGATCATCTCAACCTTCGCTATAAGGTTGAAGATGGAAGCCTATAGAGGATGACAATCTCATAGATGGGTGCAAGAGGAACTTTCAACAAAGTTCGACATAAAATATATATGTATCCAGTGACCTTCAAGGATGAGATAGAAGTATACATAGAAGATCAACAGCAGAGGAGGCTACTTGTCACTCTAGTGCAAAATGTTTCGATACATAGAGTACAAAACGTATGAGGATGGTGCTCTACTTCAGAGAGAGTGACTACAGAAGATATAATAGTTTGAGAATATTGACATGGTACAACACGATGCCTAACTTCCTTATGAGCTTAGGGTTTACCAAGATTAAAGAAGATTCCAACCTTTACTTCAAGGTTGAATGTGGAAGATCAATGATACTCCTACTATATAATGATGACCTGTTCTTGACATGTGAGAATGAACTCATTACAGATGCAAAGAGGAGGATTTTTCGTTGAGTTCGAGATGAAAGAACTAGGGATGATGCATTACTTCTTAGGCATGGAGGTGTGGAAAAGTGCGGATGGGATTTTTCTTGGTCAAGGAAAGTATATCATGGATATTCTGAAGAGACTTGGAATGCTGGACTACAAGGCAATGGTCACACCTATGGCACCGAACTTGAAGCTACTGTGGGATGCTTCATCAGAGTCAGTTGATGCCACAATATATATTCATATGATTGGTTCGTTGATGTATTTGACAAATACGAGACCATACATTTGCTTTGTGGTGAACACCCTAAGCCAGTTCATGATGGATCTGAGACATGTTCACCTAATTACTGCAAAACATGCATTGAGGTACCTGAAGGGTACAGTTGAGTATGGGCTCAAGTATGAAGAAAATCAGAAGATTACCCTACATGGTTATGTTGATTGCGATTGGGCAGGAAATGCCACTGATATGAAGAGCACTTTAGGATGTTGCTTCAGTTTGGGATCCGATATGATCTCCTGGTTTATTAGGAAGTAGTCCAGCGTAGTACCAAGTACAGTCGAGGCAGAGTATGTTGCAGCCTGCTCGGCCAGTTGTGAAGAAGTATGGATTTGGAAGGTACTATTTGATTTGTTTGACCTCGAGTTAGAGGAGACTTGCATCTTTTGCGACAACCATAGTTTTGTGAAGTTGTCGAAGAACCTAGTGTTCCATGACAAGTCAAAGAACATCAAGGTCAAGTATCACTATACTTGGGGATTGGTGTAGAGAGGAGCAGTGAAGCTAGAGTATGTGGCAACAGTCGAACAGATAGTTGATGTATTGACCAAGTTGTTAGCCATAGTGAAGTTTGAATACTTCAGGGAGAGACTAGATGTCATCCAGATCAAGGTCCATAGAAAGAGGGAGTGATGAGCTCTTGCATGGTGGTAGACGTAGGTCGTTCCTAGACGTAATCAGTCCAGGTGTGCTCCCATGGTAGAGATGATGAGAGAGAGAAAGATACAGATGCACTAGAACATGATGCAAGTTGTCCTTGGACATAATCAGCCCTGGCATACAATACAGGTTGTCCCTAGACGTAATCAGTCCTTGTATAGGTTCTCCTTGGATGTAATAAACCCTGGCACATTAGGTTGTACCTGGATGTAATCATTTTTGGTATAGGTTGTCCCTAGACCTAATAAACCCTAGCATAGAATGCAGGTTGTCCCTAGACGTAATCAGTCATGGTATAGGTTATCCTGGGATGTAATCATCCATGGCGTGCTCCCATGCTGGAGATGGTTCTCACATGGTGGTAGACGTAGGTTATCCCTGTATGTAATCAATCTCAGCGTGATCCCATGTTGGATATGATGAGATGACCATCAGTCACAAGAAACTTGTGGTGAGCCTAGGTGACTCTCACATAGTGGTAGACGGAGGTTGTCCTTGAGACATAATGAGTCCTGGCATGCTCCTATGTTGGTAGAACAGATGCTCATCATGGAGATACATAATGCACTTGGTGTTCTCCTAAGCGATTCTCGCATAGTGGTAGACACAGGTTGTCATTGGGACATAATGAGTCCTGGCGTGATCCTATGTAGGAAAACCACAAGTGGTATGTTGGACATGTGGTATGCATATGGGATGCTCTCCATGTACGATGATGAGATGATATGGATATGATGAGACGAAGGTAGGAGATGTAGGTGATTGTAGTGGAAATGTAAGGTATGGTCCTCGATTGTACCTACACAATGCATTGCTCATGGATATAATGAAGACCTAGATTCGAGCTAGGCCTACACCCAGAATGAAACAAGGTTGTCTCCATAGAAAATTATTATGACGAATAAATTTGACAGATGTCACTAATCGATGATCGACAAGATGAGGAGTACGACAGCAAGGACGATGAATACCTGACCAGAGTGTCAATGACTGTGGTGAGAGAATAAATTCCTAGTTAAGAGGGAGTGTTGTTGTAATTGTAACTTCGAAAGATATTTCGATGTATATTATCATTATATATTGTTGTACCCCCATCAAAGATGTTTTCCCTCTGTTCGAGATGTCGTTATTGTGTATGGTCATTGAGGTAAAACTTTGTTGTAAGTTGAGGCAATAGTCCCCAAGATTAATATAATAAAATGTATTTTTGATTTTCCCTAGGCGAAGTTGGACCTGCTAGGTTAAGAGGTCATCTCAGTCATGTTTTAGGTCAGTCACTTTATGTGTATAAATAGGGAGGTGCTTTCCCTCATTTATACACACACTCACACTCTCTCATGTGCTCATCAGGAGAGAGAGGAAAAGTTTTCTAGAGGAAGCAGAGACATAGTTGTAGAAGACATCGTATTCTTGGGTTTTTCCATCTTGTGATATTGTATCAACGACAAAACTATTCTGAGAAAGTTTGTAGGGTTTTCTCTTTTATAGTTTCCCCAAGGAAAATATTTGTGTCTTTTGTATCTTGTATATCTTGTTGTGCTTGTTATTCTTTCAGATAAAGATCCTAATCAAGTTGAATTAAAGTAGAAAAATTAACATTGCAGAGTGAATATCTTCCATAAAGATAACCATATTTGTGTTCTACTTAGATTGTTAGATGCCAAGTGTCTATTCTAGTTCCAGAAATAGGTTATAATAGAAATTTCGAGCAATACTAATTGGGTTATGGTCATTTTAACTCAAAACCTAGGTACCAACAAGTAAGTGATTTTTTTCAAACCACGGTTCTACTTTTGAGGATATGGAAAACATGAGGTATTTCACAAGAAAAAAATTATGGTTTTAGCATTGAAGAATGCTTAAAAGATTATAAGTCAAGGTGGAAAATCTCGTGTCTAGTTTGGATAGACTCTTATTTCAAAGATGATGCTAAGGTACGGTGGACCTCACTTGACTTTACTAAGATGAGAACACTTTTTGATGAAGACTTTGAACAAGTCTTGTTAGACAAGTGGGCTCATGGAAAGAACAAATTTCAAGTGAGACATAAGGGTCTATTTTCTATATTGCAAGCTCGTGGATGGATTCAAAAGAAGAATATTGTTGTTTCTATTAGCCCTAGTTGTAAACATAATTTCATCCATATTAATTTGGCCAAAAAATAGCAAGTTATTGCCAAGCATATTCAACGCACATAGGTTGATGGTGAATCTTTTTAAATTTTTACAGATTTGAAGATTACTATGGATAAATGTATGTTGCGTCATATTTTTATGCTTAAGATATGGATGATATGTATTTTGTTTTGGGATATATATGGATACAATCAGTGGGTATAGTTAACATTACTGCATGAAATAAGCTTTTAAAGATTTGACACAAGAAAAAGAAAATTACATTGCAATATGTCTCTTACACAATAAAAATAAACCCATAAGGCATAGGATGAAGTCCCTAGGGGGGAACTAGTTGCAGTAGTTAATGACACATCAAATGAAGAGTCTGTAGTGAAATCAAAAGAGGATACTATAGAATATATTGACAAAATTCCCAGAAAGGGAAACTAAAAGAAGAAGAATCTAAGGAGCTATATAATTCCAAGAAATCACATGTTATGAAGTCAGAGAAAGAGGTTCCCATCATTTAGGTCATGGAATACCGCCACCCACACCACTATGAGAAGCAACAATCATCAAGAACAATTTGGGAGAGCTAGAAAACCTACTATGGACCATGATGGAACCAACGAAGAAAGCAATATGGATATGCATGGAAGACTACAAGCAATATAAGGAGATACCAAAGAAGTGCAACAACAACTTAGAACCACAAGAACAATAATCAAGATAAAGAAAGACAAGAAGAAGTTAAACCACATATTCACATCCAACTTGAATGGATAGATGCTTGTGTTTGGTATCAGTTGATTAATTTTCTAAGTCGGTCTTATTATATGTCTTCCTATTATGTTTTGAGGATTAAACATTTTTAAGGGGGTTGTAGTGTTCTATACCTAGGGAGGTATCCACGGGGAATAAATTATGTAATGGGTACCAAAATAGAAATAATATATGTTATGTGTAGCCAATGGCAATACTTAATGTAATGTGGCCATACATATTGGAATATGGTCCACTCAGCAATTGGGGTTAGTTAGAGAAGATAATATAATAATATGGCATAAGCCCCTAATAAATACTCATGAAAAAATATATATACAAATGAGTATCATTGTATTATCCATGTTGAAGATTATTATTGTACAAGCATGACTTGTGGAGTGATTCCTTCCTTAAGGAGTATTTAATGGTGTTACCCTACCTTAAGGGTTTCTCTATATCTCGATGTTATTCTTACAGTGAATGTATTTTGGTTATTTATAAAGTTTAAGTGTTCTATACATTTGTTGTGATTCACTTTCTAGGTTAAAAATCATTTCAGAAATGATGTAATGGGTTCCTAGGGAGTGTTAACACCCAAAAATGAATCTGTTAACACCCAAAAATGGTTAACTACCTCATCTACCCCACTACGGGGCTCATTTGTCCATTTACCTACCATATTCCCTGAAAATCCCACTAAAAAGCCTCCAAAAGGCCTAAAATGCCTCTAAAAGGCCATAAAATCATCTAAAAAGCCTCCAAAAGGCTTAAAATGCCTCCAAAAGGTCAAAAAACCCCTTTTGCTCCAAAAATAACCAAAATTCCTCTAAAAATAGCAAAAATCCCCAAAAGGGAAGAAAAGGAATAAAAATAATGAGGAAAAAGGAGGAAAACCCTAAAAAACAGCAAAAACCCTAAACAAACTGCCCTAAACCGCATGGTTTCCAAAACCATGGGCCAGCACTCCACCACTAAAAAACTATAAATAAGTCGTGGAGACTCCTCATTTCACATCCCACAGTCATAAGCACCCTTACTCTGCCGAAACATCTCGTGAAACCCTAGCTTACCATCAAGCTATTTTCACCATTGAGACCCCTTTTGGCCTATTTTCCACCATCGGAGAAGGAGAAGGAGCAGCTTGGAGCTCGGAGCCACCAACATCGGATCAGCGCAACGGACTCCACCAACCTCCTCATTGGAGGTAACATAAATAAAATTCTATTACACATTTCCTTACTGTTTTGCTTTGCGTTATTTACTTTTTCTGCTTTAGTTTAGTTTATTTTTATTTACATTATTGAACTGCTACTAAGGAATCCAGATTCCTTAGTAGGTTCTCATTAGCACAAGCTAGGGTGAAAACCCTAGCTACAGTTTTGGCGACTCCGCTGTCTCTTTTTATTGTTAGTTTTTTCTTTTCGTACTGCACTTTCAGTTTGCCGTTTTCGGCCGCCGGAAACCGCGCCGTTTTCTTCCGCAGCCGCGTCCCGACCGCGTATTTCAGGCCTTAACCTGTGACCAGCCCGCCGCTGCCAGTGTTTTGCCCTGCGCCCCGACCGCGTTTTTTCCTCCCACAGTCGCGATCCGACCACGCCTGTTCATTACACAGGCGCGCTCTGACCGCCGCTTCCAGCCCGAAACCCGCGGCCTCGACCGCGCCTGTTCGCCGAGAACCCGCGGTTTCGACCGCACCTGTTCGCCTCGAACCCGCGGCCTCGACCGCGCCTGTTCGCCCAGAACCCGCGGTTTCGACCGCCGCTGCCATCTACCCACCTGCGGCCTCGACCGCGCCTGTTCACCTCGAACCCGCAGCCTCGACCGCGCCTGTTCGCCCAGAACCCGCGGTTTAGACCGCCGCTGCCATTTATAAACCTGCGGTCCGCGCCCAGTTTTTTACATTTGTTGCCGCGCAGAAACCTAGTCGATTTGCCTCCGTTTTTCCTGCACTTGCACAGCCACCTGTTCCATTTGCAGCCCTACAGCCATTCCTGCTTCTTGTTTTACAGCATTGTTTTAAAAATTTTCTTTTCAGCATTATTTATTTCAGCAAAAAGTTTGCATGGTTAAAGTTTCTTACAGTTTTTCATACATTATTGTTATTGAGTAGCTGTTTTTCATCATCTCACATGCACACAATCTGTCCCCTAAATTCAAGAGAGACTCAAAATCTACCCTAACTCAACCAACACAATAACCTCATTTGAGGAACCCAAAAGAATTTTGTAGTTAGGTAGGGTCGAGGGGATAGGCTTCCAATAACACCCCTCGGTCATTTTCACGTGAGACATAGTTGTTGTCCTTTAGGGAACCAAAATCCCCTAGTATTTTTTGACACGGTCACCACCAACTTGTCAGAGGGCCTCTCCCTTAGGAGGGTTGAAGTCGTGAGATTGGTTCCGGAAGTCTGAGTGGAATACCGCAATCCATTCAGTAACTGAAGGGCTACCT
>LPNX010021219.1:5492-19233 GCA_001517045.1 Pseudotsuga menziesii
GGACTCTAATAACCTCAATAGGCACAAATGCCAAGCCGACCACCCCAAATTTGGAGGTATGGAGTGAAAAACTCAGAAATTATTAGTCGTTTATTCAACAACCAATAATAACCAAGGGAAAAAACACCCTGGGCTGATCGGATTGACAAATGAAGTCTAAGAGACCGAGTCTTTTACAGACACTATCATGCTAGAACATTTATTACAACTCCCCCATGGGGTATGAACATGTGATATGATACAAGAAGCACTTCCAGAAGTACTTCCAAAGGTCTCTTGAAGTCCGAACAAGTTATCCTTGTCCAGTTCACTAGGCTCACTTGATAAAAAACACTAAGTACAACTTAGGTGGTAACAGATCTAAAGGGTAAAGGAAAGAAATAGAAAAATCCAAAAACTAAATTTGATGCTCCTAAACCTAGAGTTGAAAATCAGCAGCGTGATCAGTCTTCTGGCTCAAGGAAGAACAAAGGAAAAGGGCACCATGGCAAGGAAAAACTTAAGTGTTCTTATTGTGGGAAGGGATTCTGTGCTGAACATGCCTACATGAAGAAGAATTTTGATGAAGCTACCTCTCTCCTTGAGAGAAATCACATCAATCTTCTGGAAAGGTTTCAGAGGAGAGATGAACAAGATCGGGAACCACAGCATGAAAAAGGTCATGCCCTCATGGAAAGCACTTCGAAGTCCAAAGCACTGTTGATTGACTCTGGAGCTTTGAACCACATGATGGCTGAAAAAGACTCATTTTCATCCTTGTAGACTAGAAAATCCATCCCCATCCACATGGGAGATGACTCCACCATCATTTCAGAAGGACAAGGTACTGTAGATCTTGAAAATGGTTTTTTCTCTAATGTTTTTTATGTACAGTCTCTGGCATCAAATATTCTTAGTGTCTATTAGATGAAACATATAGGAGTGCCTAAGAGAGTCTCTTTCAGCCCAAATGATGTTGAGATAACATAAATTGCATCCGGGAAACTCATTGCTAAAGGCCTTGCAAACCATCATGCAAAAGCCTATGAGTTCTCTCACTTTGTTGCGAATGCAAAGCCCACCGCTCTGCTAACTCATGGAAATGAGGTTAGTAGGCTGTGGCATGAGAGGTTTGGCCATCTTAATTTCAAATATTTGCAGCAATTACAAAAAAAATCCATGGTTGAAGGCCTCTCGGTCATCAAGGCAACCACAGGAATTGGCAAGGGCTGTGTGATGGAAAACACCCTTAGCACAAGTTCGATCAGGGGAAGGCAAATTGAGCTACATTCATATTGGGGATGATACATTATGATATCAGTGGTTCGATGCTTGTCACATACATGAATGGATCAAGGTATCTCCTTACTTTTATTGATGATTTTTCAAGGTATACATGGGTTTTCTTTCTCAAAAATAAATCAGAAGTATGTGAAAATTTTTCTGAATTGAAGGCCTTGATCGAAAATGCCTCTGGGCTTAAGATAAAGATCTTGAGATATGATAATGGAGGGAAGTATGTTAGTAATGAGTTGTACATATTCTCCCAAAGTGGTATTCAGGTCCAACATTCAATTCCCTACACTCCTGTTGCAGCTGCAACGTTTTCCCAAAATTCAAAAAAGTTCGGGACCCTCCTTTTGCTTGGATTGATTTGATTTTCTTCTTTAATTTGATTCAATGATTCTTCAGAAAGATTTGTTTCTAATTCTTGAAATGATCCATGTTTGTTTTTTCCTTTGAGTGAGTTTTCAAGTGTTTGAGTCGGAAGAGTATTTGCTTGCAACCCCGTCGTTGCGAAAAAATAATCAGCTTCAGCCTCGATTTTTGTCTCCGACGCATTTGTCTTAATCAGCTGACCTATTGATTCAATTCGGAACATGTTGTTACTTTGGTCTCTGTAGTTTCAAATGACAGATTGCAAAGTCTCCCAATTATCGCTTTGACTTTTCAGACCTCACGTTGTTGTTTTCACCACTCTTTAAGTTTTGGGTTTCCACCGTTGCGGCTGCAGAAAGCACTAGCCTTTCCGATCTTTAGTTGGTTTCTCTTCTGATTCAGACCTTACATGGCGGGACTGTTTGTCCTTTATGACTCCGCCGTTGCGGCTCCCTTTTTCGCTATCGCTCCAATGTTTAATCTCGTAAGCTCTGACGCGTTATTATTTTCTCTCGGTTATCCCTGCGGATAGATTAGTGGTTTTTCCACTCGACGTTGCGGAAGGAATTATCCTCACATCCTCTGATCCATAGTTTTCCACCGTCTGATATTTTTCCCCTCCACTTATGTTTTCCACAGATATATATGGGACCGGGCATATGGATAATCCTATTGTTATTTCCAACTATCGCTCACTGTCTCTCTCATGTGCTGTCGTTCTCTTGAGCTCGCAAGGAACCCCGTTGTCGGTGTACCCGCGTTTCCAGGTGGCTCAACCATGGAAGCTTAGCAATCCTCTTCCCGCCGGTCACATAGCACTACTAGGTAGGATCTTGTTTGCATTATGCCGTTCCGTTCGAGCATTTTGTTGATTTTTCTACGGATAGGTTTTTCCATGGCCGTTTTCCCTTGGCCCCACCGTTTACTTGTATATATAATGGGGGATTGTAGCATAACTGTCAGTGGTGAGTCATGTCGCCCATAGGGTGTTTTACTCCGCAGCCGTTATGCTTTTCAACCCTGCGCTTAGTGAATGTGGGGTTTGGTGCAGACGACCGTTACGTTGTCTGCACCAGTCTGCCCTATGTGATGATGTTTTGGTAGGAGAAGGTGTTCTATGGCCTCTCCCTGTGGGGCTTGGAATGGTTTCCCCCTCTTACGTTTCCCATATCCTTTAAACCCCAGCCGTTTTTCACCGCGCTGTTCGGGCGACCCGGTTCACGGTCGGTTTCGAACCTGAGCCAATTAGGGGTTGTATTGCACAACGTAACCTTATTAAACATAGATTCGCGCAGGCAGTGTTTTTCCTAAAAGCATGCCGTTGAAAACTTGAATAAATCCCCCTGTCATCCCCCGCGACGAGATGATCATGGTGTCCACAGAGAGCTCGAGGTCACTTCATTTTAATGTAGATTTATTTCCCGCTTGAAATTTGTTGATAGAACTGTTTTGGTATTAGACAGCAGTGTTAGCTTGCACATATTTACTTCATGTAACTATTTTCCATCATGTTAAACATAGATGAAGTTAAACACTACACATTGTTGTCTCAATGTTCGCAACTTAGTCGGAAATTTCTTAATGATTATAATTTCATATATGACAGGAAGATTCCGAACTTAAAATGTCGAAGCGACAAAAGAAGAAGGCCCCTGTGGTCAAAGAGGATCCCGACGTGGAAGTTATTACCAAAACCGAATACATCTATGAGGACACCAAGTGCATATCTGGTGTAGAGCCTGAGTACCAGTGGGGAGAGATATACAGGTTGATCACGCGCCGAGAGGTGCCTGATATGGGATTGGAGGAAGAAGGCATATACGCCAATATAGAGAGATCTTCACTAATGAAGATTGCCACGAGACTAGAGCTCTTCCCATGCTCTGAAGTGGTTGGTTGGATTCTGCCTCGGGCAGATGTAACCACTATGATCCTAGAGAATGTAGACAAACAAGGCTATGCTGCCTATAGCCCAAGATATGTAGCCCTGGAATACCACCTGCCAGAAGCACAAATATTCTTGTCTGACGATTGGTTAAAAAACATTAGAATGGACCTTGTTGAGACCCTCAAAAGAATGTTGTTTCCTCGAAAACATTTCAAAACCAGGCCTATGGGAGAGTATGACACAGGTAGACAGATTCTTCTCTATCCCAATGGTGGGTGTATTCAAAATGTACGTTGTTCTCTTTGCAGTGTTCAACCACCTTACTGTGGGAATCATTTATATGGAAGGGCATCTCACCAAAATGAAACCTTTCCAATTCTTCTAAAAACTCATCTGCTTTCTTCACTCTGGTAAACCTATAACTTCCTAACTTGTAAGGCAAAGGGGGATAGGCAGCCTTCTTATGTTCAAACAAAAAGCTTCCTATGCCATCCAGGAAGACCTGCCTAACCGCCTCTTTATGAATGATGTAGTCTGTGGCATATTTGGGTAGTAGGAAGGGTGCTCTTGAGCCTCCAAACATTCTGAAGTAGAGGCCATCCTCAGTCAAATAATAATCTGCATATTCTTCAATTACCTGCAACGCCTTTTCTGATATGCAGTCACATTCTTTCAGGAAGATGAGTGTATACAATGGCATGATAAAATGTTCACAGACCTCCCTATAGTGGCTGTGGTACTTGTGCGCCCACAGTGGCTTGTATGCAAAATAAACAGGCATCCTCACCCTGTCCCAGATGCACCTTAGTCCAGGGAAAGGTTGATTGCACAATATACAATCGATGAATATGGAACTCATATAAAATTATGACCTCTTTTGGAACAATCCACCCAAGGATGAGGCCATCCAGGCTGAAAGACTGTTTGATACTATGTTGGCCCAGTTGAAAATGGTCCCCTAGGTCGCAACATAAAAAATAATTGGCATCCACTCCAATTTGAAGGTCTTTCCATGAGCTTTCCCAAAAAATTTGTTGAGCATTAAGGCGATGAACCTATATGGGGCCCTTAAGCTTGCTGTGTCATACTCTCCCATAGACCTGGTTCTGAAATGTTTTCCAGGCAACAACATTCTTTTGAGGGTCTCAACAAGGTCCATTATAATGTTTTTTAACCAATCGTCAGATAAGAATATTTGTGCTTCTGGCAGGTGGTAGGCCAGGGCTACATATCCTGGGCTATAGGCATCATAGCCTTGTTTGTCTGCATTCTCTAGGATCATAGTGGTTACATCTGCCGGGGGCAGAATCCAACCAATCACTTCAGAGCATGGGAAGAACTCTGGTCTCATGGCAATCTTCATCAGTGAATATCTCTCTATATTGGCGTATATGCCTTCTTCCTCCAAGCCCATATCAGGCACCTCTCGGCGCGTGATCAACTTGTATATCTCTCCCCACTGATACTCAGGCTCTGCACCAGATATGCACTTGGTGTCCTCATAGATGTATTCGGTTTTGGTAATAACTTCCACGTCGGGATCCTCTTCGACCATAGGGGCCTTCTTCTTTTGTCGCTTCGACATTTTAAGTTCGGAATCTTCCTGTCATATATGAAATTAACATGATGGAAAATAGTTACATGAAGTAAATATGTGCAAGCTAACACTGCTGTCTAATACCAAAACAGTTCTATCAACAAATTTCGAGTGGGAAATAAATCTACATTAAAATGAAGAGACCTCGGGCTCTCTGTGGACGCCATGATCATCACGCTGCGGGGGATGATAGGGGGATTTATTCAAGTTTTCAACGGCGTGCTTTTAGGAAAAACACTTCCTGCACGAATCTATGGTCAATAAGGTTACGCTGTGCAATACAACCCCTAATCAGCTCAGGTTCGAAACCGACTGTGAACCGTGTCGCCCGAATAGCGTGGTGAAAAATGGCTGGGGTTTAAAGGATACGAAAAACGTAAGAGGGGTAAACCAGTCCAAGCCCCATAGGGAGAGGCCATGGAACACCTTCTCCTACCAAAACATCATCACACAGGGCAGACTGGTGCAGACAGCGTAACGGCCGTCTGCACCAAACCCCCCATTCACTAAGCGCAAGGTCGAAACGCATAATGACTGCGGAGTAAAACACCTTATGGGCGACACGACTCACCACTGACAGTTACGCTACAAGCCCCCATTATATATACAAGTAAATGGTGGGGCCAAGGGAAAACGGCCGTGGAAAAACCTATCTGTAGAAAAATCAACAAAATGCTCGAACGGAATGGGATAATGCAAACAAGATCCTACCTGGCAGTGCTGTGTGACCGGCAGGAAGAGGACTGTTAAGCTTCCACGGTTGAGCCACCTAGAAACGCCGGTACACCGACAATAGGGGTCCTTGCGAGCTCGAGAGAACGACAGCACACGAGAGCGACAGTGAGCGACAATTGGAAATAACAATAGGATAATCCATATGCCTGGTCCCATATATATATATGGAAAACATAAGCGGAGGGGAAAAATATCGGATGGCGAAAAACTATGGATCGGAGGACGCGAGGATAAGTCTTTCCGCAACGTCAGGTGGAAAAACCACTAATCTATCCACGGGGATAACTGGGATAAAATAATAACGCGTCGGAGCTTACGAGATTAAACATCTGAGTGATAGCAGAAAAGGGAGCCGCAACGGCGGAGTCATAAAGGACAAACAGTCCCGCCATGTAAGGTCTAAATCGAAAGAGAAAATAACTAAAGATCGGAAAGGCTAGTGCTTTCTGCAGCCGCAACAACGGAAACCCAAAACTTAAAGAGCGGCGAAAACAACAATGCAAGGTCTAAAAAGTCAAAGCGATAATCGGGAGACTTTGCAATCTGCCGTTCGCAACTGCGGAAACCAAAGTAACAAAATGTTCCGACTTGAAACCAAAGGTCAGCCGATTAAGACAAACGCGTCAGAGACAAAAATCGAGGCTGAAGCTGATTATTTTTCTGCAACGACGGGGTTGCAAGGAAATACTCTTCCGACTCAAACACTTGAAAACTCACTCAAAGGCAAAAACAAATGTGGATCATTTCAGGCATTAGAAACAAATCTTTCTGAAGAATCATTGAATCAAATTAAAGAATAAAATAAAATCAATCCAAGCAAAAGGAGGGTCCTGAAATTTTTTGAATTTTGGGAAAACATTGCAGTTGCAACAATTGGCGACTACCTGGTGAATCCCAGATTTCTAACTCAACTCCTCCCTAGTAAAAGACTGTCTAGCTCAAAATTGAAATCTTCTAGATGTTTGTATTCCTAAACTGGCCAACCTATACATTTAAATCATTGAGAAGCAGTTTATTCATTGGGAAAAGGTAACATCAGAAATATAAGCGAGTCTGAATAACTCTTTTGAGGCCTAATGAGTGAGGTTTATTTTACCTGTCCTTAGGTAGTTTCTAGCTTGGACACCACAAGATTGTAACAGATAGTAAACAGCACTATCCTTTTGTTCCTTAGTCCCATGCCAACTGCACTTTTGTGCCATTTGAACTTTAGTTCTTTCGATTCCTCCATCTGCCTTTCTTTCTTAATTTTATTCAAGCTCCTCTATCCATAGTGTCCTTTTGTGTGAGAGAAGAATTTACTTTTAATCTCACGAACGGAGAGGAACTTTTGGCAATTTGAAATTCATGCTTTTTATACTTTGCTTTGATATGTATTGTTTCTTTAAGGAGTTTTGACTCTTGATAGCTTTTTAGCTTTTTCTGAAATCATGGCATGGGATCATTTATATATGATATACTGTTTACCTTGCTTCATTTCCGTGGGTCCTTTGCTGTCACTTCCTTGGACATTTTAGATGTGAAATGGATGGAGCCTCGAAATAGTATTCCAGACCTCTTAATTCTGAGTTATTTATAGGGGTTAAGTAGGACTTCAATGAATACATGGCCAATTAGGAACACTGCTACTAGAAGACATTCTATGTTTTAAAGCACAGTCTTTTGCTTGATATTTCAGTTAATTAAGAACCCTGATGTTTCCATTGCAACCAAAAGTTTGCCTCTTTATTCAAACCAAAAGAACTAATAACAAAGCATAAAAACAAGAGAAAACAACATCAAAATCAATAAAAAAGAAAACAACATCAAAGCATTAAAGAAAAACAACATCAATATATTTATGTACAAAGCAAAAGAAAAGAAAATGTGTGCCCGCCCTAAAAAATCCTTCAATCCAGCGAGTTAAAGGGCTAGGCTGCAATGTAGGCCAAAAACCTATCCATGGTCTAAGTGTACCACTTTTGAAATCGACACCATGTCTACTAGTCTACAGTCGTCTTTATCAGCCTGAGGAAGTTGAAGGAGTTTAGGCTGAGCGTCGATTCTAGAACTGGCCTTTTCTGTGGTATGATACTTTAGTTCAAGTTTGGTTAGATAATTTCCCAGGACAGAATTAGCAGATTCATTACCTTCTCCCAGCTTAGTGATAGTATGTTTCATGTAAGGTTCTCTCAAAATTTTAATCTGATTCAGGGTACCCTTAAGAGATAACCATAAATGAGACCAATCTGAAGCAAAATAACCCTTTAACCTGGCAGACCAATCTCGGTTAAGAATAGGCCCATATCCATCCGGTATGTCAGCCACCATAATGTCAATAAATTGACATATCTTGTTATTTGCAGATAAGCGTATGAGAACATTCTTCATTTCTCCCACTACTTTGACACTTGTTCTATCTAGTTGCACCACTTCCCAAGCTGTAGGCTTTGGCTGCCCCTTAAGTTTGTTGCAAACTTCAAGTGGCATAACATTTATTGATGACCCAAAATCTACTAAGCAATTATGCACATTATGATTCAGCATTTCCAGAGTTAAAAGAAAAGGTGGAGTTTTAGCTTTTTCTTCCCAACTTGGTTCTATGTCTTCTTCTCCCGGTTGGTTTTCAGTGGGTATATCTTTTTTAAGCTCCTCAAATTTTTTAGTGTTTCCTTCATTAACCTCTACCTGTCCTTCCATGAGTTTGACAGTCTCATTGATTGGCTCTGTTTCCTGGTTGACAGTAGAGACTTCCGGTGTTTTATCTTCAACATTGGCATTTATCTGTCTCTTGACATTCGTTTGCAACCTCTTAATCTTTGAAATTGTTGCATTGTCTTTAGTTATCAAATCCATGTCCTTTGTTGCTGTAGGTGTGTATTCAGATTTAAACGCACTCTCTTCTGTGTCGAAAAGTGAGACACCATCCCATAAAAACATGGTATCATCTTCTTGTTTTTTTATGGTATTGTTTTTATTTTCCTCCTTACCACTGTCCTTAGTCAATTTAGAGTCTAGCAGCTGATTCATAACCAATGTCATTGAATTTAACCATTGAGGACACCTCTTTTCAGAATGAGGTTGTTGGTGAAAAGTGCATAAATTATCCCCCCCTACCTCTGTTATATTCATTGATGTTGAATTTGGCGGAGGGGTCTTCAATTGGTTGCTATCCTCCCTTTTTTGGTAGTAGGGTTTATAAGTTTTCTGAATTTCCCTTTCTTTCTCCAGATCTATGATTCGGTTGGATAGTTTCGGAATCATTTTCAGCATTCCTTCAAAATCATGTGATTGTTCCTCTTTAGGTTTAGGTAGCAATAAGGTTATTCTCTTGATGGTTCTTTCCTCAGGTTGCTTGGGATAGTCTTCTATACTTTCCTTTTCAGCCTCTACCCTTTTTGCTTCTTCATAGGTTTCTACCAACGTAGGTTTGGCTTTCATTTTGGAAAACATGGCTAGCTCAAGTCCTAGGGCTAAGGTATAATATTCAATTAGGACCTTGTCTGAGGGTCTGTCAGTTTCAGAGAAGTTCTTTAGGTATGTTGAAAACCTTTGAGTAAAATGATGCACCTTCTCATCCTTCTCTTTTTTTAACAAACCAAGACCTTTCATTCATGAGGCATGCGTCTTTTGGGCTGCGTATTTACTCCTGAAAATCCTTTCGAAGGTGTCCCAATCGGGAATAGAGTTTGCAGGAAAACCGAAATACCAGGATGCTGTTGCTCCTTTAAGGGTATGCGGGAGTAATCTACAGACAACATCCTCATACTCCCCATCCCTTAACCCCTCTATTGCTAAATAGAAACTTTGCAAGTGGTCATCTACAACAATCTTCTCATCGGGATCAAACTTAGGCAGCAGCTTTTCAAAAGCTTGAGGTAGGTTATGCAGTGGAGATGTTAGGTTCAAGGGTGATCTAGTTCTCCAAGCCGGCAGTGGGTTGGGCTGATTCGCATTTATACCTGCCATGAGAAAAGGTAAAAGAACGGGAGTTTGAGCAAAGAGCAATGTATAGTGAAACCAGGCTTACTTGCTTCAAAGGTAGAACAAAACCTATTTAGTACTTTGGTCGGGTTGAAAACTTCCAAATATCTGCTGGTGGGGTAATCTTGGGAAAATAGGTTTCCACGGCTAGCCATGCACTGGCGGCCCTCCTTCTAGCACCAGAAACTATTGAGGCCTGGAAATTCACAGGCAACAACAACAAGGGATTCTCCCCAATCAACGTTCCCAACTAGCCCGTGACTGTTTGGTGTAGGGAATCCTTCCGATTTGCGGTCCGAATATCGTAGGTCAAGTAACAAAAGGGTTTTTCGATTGCGGCCTGGTCCACCGTGTATGTTTTTGTATATTGACTTAAAGTATGAAATGCACCTGCCTAATTAACAATGCAGGGTGATAAGGATGTAGGGAGCAGTCACAACATGATGCGCAGGTGCTTACATTTCCTCTTATAACTCACAAGCATCTCAATCACATATGCAGTAATGAAGTAAACTAACTATCTACCTATCCCCAGGGAGCCAAATTGTAACTTACTTATGAGTAATGTATATTGTTCATGCATTATAAAGAGAAATTAAAGATAGTTGATATTCCTACCCACAACACATGAACGATTAAAGATATTTAGACAATCAGATAGCCAATTGTTTATTAACAACTGTCATTACTCATGGTGGTAATTTCACAGAATAAACTAGAAATCATTCAGACAAGAACATAGGTCCTAAGAGTTAGAACGATCTCACAGTTAATGGACAAAAGATGAAAAACGAAATAGTTCATCTTTCACCAATCCATAGCATAGCATTTGAACGTCCCACCAAACTTTCTCCGACAGGCAAACAATAATTCTTTATTGCAAAAAAAAGTAGTTCTTCTTACAATCTCTCTTTACATGTCTAACTGGGAAAAAGCCCCTTTTTCTTCTAAGTCTTCTATATTTATACAAAAGGATGAGACTGTTGGGATACCCATAAATAACCCTTGATGCTTCCCAACTTTTCGCCTCCCAAAATTTCACTTTCCTCAAATGTTTAGAAAATCGTTACATATTACAAAAGTGAATGATTATTCACAAGGAGGGCCCTGCTTGAGTATTTAGGAATTTCTTCCACGCCAAAGCCTCAGAGGAAATGCCTTCAAATGTGCAAGGCTCCAAAAAATGAATGTTAATATCAAACTTTGCATCCTGGTTCTTGATGGCCTCAATTCTGGCCACACTTAAACGAAGCTGATCCTCCAATAGCTGCACACTGATGGCGGAATGATCTACTTCATTCCTTAAGATTTGGTCATCAAGGGATTTAATGTGATGTACTTTTGCTTCCTCCTCTTGATACCTCTTCTGCAAAATTTCCACCAATCATGGAATTGATCAATCCAGCCTGCAATCTTCTTGACTCTTTATCTCAACACTCCTATGCATGCATCTACACTCTAATTCAACTATTCAAGCACGAAATTGATGCGTGAATTCAACAACTTCATAGAAATACACAAATGTTCAGGAAAACGTCGAGGTCGGCTCTGCGAAAATACACAGTTCAACACTGTACATGCATATAGGCTAACAACCCTATAAACACACGATTAATCCTTCTATTAAGCAATCAAAGGAAAATGCACACAACTTGGATCTCTCTTCTTTCGACTCTTCAAAATATTTACAAGTAGGAATTAGACGCAGGTCTGTCTCCTTCTCTGCAAACTCATAATTCGAATGCTGAAGAGCAGAACCCCCTCTACGTCTCTAAATTGACTATTTATGCTAAACTGCTACTCCTATCCTGAGGGGTCCTGCCATTGAAACAAACACTACAAAGCATGATGAAAACACCATTTTCTGAAACAAATCACTGGCGGCTTGATCTCCACGCAAGAAGTCGTGATCGGCAATTATTCTTACTAGCACTAAAAGACTATGAATCAACAAAATGGTTACAAAGATGCCTCAGCATGTGACCAACTCATCACATTGCTGGCATGTGACGATGTTCGTGCATCACCTTTCCTCTATATGACTTCGTAAGATCGTAGGTCGTCACCCAACTCTTTTTGGGAGACTATGCAACCTTTTAGGTGAATATATCATCAAGGTTTATTGGGAAATCTGTGAAGGAAAAATGACATCGCTCCTCTTCAAGTGTCCAAACACTACAACCTTAAATCTTAGCATGTTGATGTAGTCAACACCTTAATCTTTAACATGTCAATTGGTTGGCTATCGATAACTTAATCTTTAACATTCCACCGAAATCCACTTAATCCTTAATTAGTTTTCAATAGCTTTTATAACATTAATTTTGGCAAGGAAATAGTTACATTGTAGATGTCGACCTTGGTTTTTTTAATAGATTTAACCAATATTATTATCTTGAAATTTTAGTATTATGTATTATAAAGAAAAGTTTTATTTTAAATTTGATTTTGGCAAGAAATTAGTTACGTTGTAGAATTCTACCTTGTTTTTTTAATAGATTTAACCAATATTATTATCTTAAGATTTTAGATTGATTATTTATTGTAAATAAAATTTTATTTTAAACTTGATTTTGACAATGAATTAGCTACATTGTAGATTTCTGTTTTGTTTTCTAATAGATTTAACCATTATCATTATCTTAATATTTTAGTCTGATTATGTATCATAAATAAAATTTTAATTTTAAACTTCTAATAGTTGGTGTTATAGTATCTTTGTCATAGATTGTATATCCTCTATGTATTAGTGACTTTTATTGGTTTTTTTGGGTTTTCTTATAAAGAATTATCTTGTGGTTTTCTTACTAGGGCTGATGCATAATTACGGATTTATTTAAAGGCATTTTAGATGCCACATAACATTGAAACAACATGAAACCTATGACTTTAGGTGACAATTAGAGGTATTTCCGTCACTTATTTGAAGATGACATAAAAAAACAAAAGTTAGGTAATTGAATAAGATTTCATAATATATAACTTGTATCTATATACAATTTGTGTAAATGATTATAAAATTAGTTTTCCTTTAATTGGGTTTTCAAATTTTTAGCATATCATAACATATATGTTTGTATGGGTGTAGCAGTATATGAGGTAAATGATGTCATTTTTGGATAAACTCTTGAAGACATATAAATGACATGTGGTACTAGTGCAACGCTATTTTTTCAAAAAAAATTATGAATTATTTTATTATTATTATTAATTATTGAAGTCTGAAAACCTTGAAACGAAAACGTTATGTGCAGGTGCAACACTTTAGGGGCTAAACTTAATGAAATTATTGATTTTTATATATAAGATTGTAGAGATCGCCCTCCTCTAGTGCACCATATAGTTTTCTTGCGAAATGGTGAAGGAAATCAAAAGTTATATAAAAAACAATGGATGTATCTATTTTCAAAAACTGACATGTGTCATTTAGAAAAATAATAATAAATAAATAAAACATACATCTATAGGAAAAAACTACATATTCAGAATCGTAAGATCGTATTCTACAATATTCTATATTTTCATAAAAAAATATTTTGTTTGTCATAGCAAAAAACGCCATCGAAACTGAGTATACTCATAGAGTTCTAAAATACAGGCAATAGCCCTAGTTTATTTTTCCTAGCCAATAGGTTCGGTAGTCCGAAGCTATTTCCAAACATAATGCC
Source organism: Pseudotsuga menziesii (assembly GCA_001517045.1). NCBI lineage: Eukaryota > Viridiplantae > Streptophyta > Pinopsida > Pinales > Pinaceae > Pseudotsuga > Pseudotsuga menziesii. The sequence goes on from LPNX010021219.1 coordinate 18,982, forward strand.
AAGCCTTATTCTTGTCGAAATTTTAAAATTTACAAAATGCATATGTTTTATAAGACATATGTGTTATAATGCATATGCGTTATAACACATATGCGTTTTATATCTATTGATCTTAATCTTCGATTATTCCTTAAAATGTTTATCCAAAGAGAACATACCAGTAGAAATCTGTTTAGAATGGCAGGGACAATTCTCAAAAGACACAACATTCCTAGAATTCCATCCATCCCTCCATCCATTATGCTATATCTT
>LPNX010021230.1:0-32055 GCA_001517045.1 Pseudotsuga menziesii
GGTTATATGTGATTATTTACAGATGTTATGATGTTAGCAGGATTATGCTCTAAATTATGATATTATGATATTATCATGCTTATACTACACTTTGATCATGAGGTTACGACGATTAACATGCCTATGTAGATGCTTTGATTACGATGTTATGATGCTTATCATTTATATGAATGTATTGTGCTTATGCGATTATCATGCAGTAGTCGTCATCAGATTCATTTATTTCATAACTAAAACACATAGTTGATAGTGATCCTTGATATGATGTGACATGTATGATGAGGTACATGGGTACCCATCCATGATATGATTTATTTTGTGATTTTATGATGAAAGGAAATAATGTGAATGATAATGAACTAGCTATTGATTTAATGTGTTATGAATGCATGTTTTGCATAGTGCTAACCTGTAGGGTACAGGGGCTATGTGATAGCCGAGTATGTGATGCAACTATGACTCAATACAGAGCTTGAAGAAGAGCCTTATTGCCAAATACTGATACGATGACACGTACCAATAAACTGGATAGTAGCAAAGTATGTTTTGATAGGGTATATAGACCCAGGATGTTGAGAGGGATGGATGTGTTCCACCCTATGTTTTTATGATACCCGAGGTCGTGGGAGGGCAGTGCTGAGACACGCTCCCCATGTTGTTGTGATGACGACAGTCGGGTACCCGAGGTCGTGGGAGGGTCGTGTTGAGACACGCTCCCCATGTTGTTGTGATGACGACGGTCGGATGCCTGCTAGGAGAGGCTAGGTCCGCTGTTCAGCCGACGCTATCGCTCTCAGGTTCTTATGTGGTCAGGTCGGTGAAGCCGACATCCACTTCTATACTAGCAGAGGAAGGATAGGGAGGATGCGGATGTAGGTTAGGATGGGTGGACATCTTAGTTATTATGGTTGAATGTTGGGCAATTATGATACTGGAAGTAGTGATGGTAGGTACCAATCTTAACTGACTAACTAATAAGAACATAATTGTTAAATAACTCCAAAAGTCACAAGAAATCATATTATATCTGTATATGGGTCATGTTGCGTAAAATATTATGGTATCAGTTAGAATTTAAGGGTTTTTGCTATAGTACATGTGCAGCCTGTGCATGTACTGCCCATGCATGCACACCTCACACATGCACGCTAGTATGAAATATTTAAATAGTTGATAGGTTAACTAAGTAATTGTGAATTGCTTTAAACCTATAAATGTACCTAGTATCACTATGTTTGACCATAACTTCGGGACGAAGTTTCCTGAAGGGTGGGTGTATGTAATGCCCCATATTAATTTATGATTAATAGTAAGTGCTTTTAATTTAATTGAAAAATTATATATATAATAATTATTAAGGTTAATATATTTTTTTAATTATTATTTAAGTTATTAATAAATAATAAACATAATTTACAAAACCATTAAGTTACCGCTCAATATAATCTTGAGCAATCCACATAAGTAAAAAAAAATGCTAGGACATGTGTAACAAATACCGTTCAAAGAAACTAACACCTATCAATCGAAAATTTAATAAGAATAACTTGAAATTAATAAAAAGGGGCGGTGGAAGAAAGGGCGGTGGAAGAAAAGGCGGGGGAGGAAGGAGGTATAAGAAAAATTTTGACGAATAACAAAGGGGGAAAAATTTGGACGAAGAACGGGGAGGGAAGAAATTCTTATGAAAGAACAGAGAGGAAAGGAGAAAATTTTGGAGGATTTACTCAGTCAGATTTGTTCTCTGAGGAAAGGAGGTTGCTATCCATTTTCTTGGTACGTGGGCTCGGGGGCTAGGAAACCCGTAGGTTTCCTAGGGCCAGCAAACCCGCTGGTCGGCAGGGTGGAAAATCAGAGCCGGCAATAAGGCTCCTTCAGGAGCAAGAGAGGGAAAAGCAGGAGCTGGAGCAGGAGCAGAAGCAGGATTCAAGAGCGAAACAAATTCGAGGTATTTCACTAGTAAACCATCTTTTACTACACAAAAAAAAAATAAAAAAAAAATCTGATGTTAAAATAGATATTTTCTTCCGTGTAAAAGATTGACTGAGTGCTCTTCCCGGCAGACAGAGCACTACAGGAACCCAACGAAGGTGAAGTTTGAAGCTTCTTTTTCTATTGCATATATCTTTGTTCATGGTTATGTTTGAGATATCAATCTTAAGTTAGTAATGTTGAATTGCTACGGTCCTCACTTGTTTCGAAAGGAATTCTAGTCCTTGTGTTTCAAGGATGAACTGTCCAATGATCTCGGGTTTATCTTAGGAGGGGATCTAAACTTATTGATAAATGACAAAGAATCATGGGGGTGTACAACTAGGATGGATTGGTTGCAATACCATTTTTCACATTCCTTTGTGAAGGTTGACATTCCTTTGTGAAGGTTGGACTTGTGGATGTAATTCCTTCTCCCCTTATTACCACCGGGAGAATGGTAGACATGGGGAGGGTTTATGGCCAAGTAGATTGATCACTTTCTTGTGTTATAGTCTCTTCTTCATAGTGCTTTCAAATACAGGTTATGGGTCGTGCCTTGCAGTTTGTTGCACCATATCCCTATAGTGCTCCATCTGGATTTTGTTTAGGCACTTTACAAGTATCCTTTCAACTTCAACCAATCCACAGCAATTGAGAATGATTTATTTCTCTAGTTCATGACAATTGGAATGACTTTGAAGAGGGAAGAGGTAGGTCTAAATTGGAACATGTGATTGTGAGTTTAAAGGCCCTTAGATTTGTGGTCACCAAGAAGAAAAAGGAGATGCAAGAATAATTTGTTGACATTGAGGAGCATACAAGGGTTGTTTATTATAATAATTCTTTAAGTGTATTCTTTGATTCAAAGAATAGATGACTTTGGACCTTGGAATCCATAAAGCATAAACTATTATATATTGAAGAGGAATCATGGAGGTTGAAAAGTAGGGCACTACAAAACAAAACAAAAAATATAAATATGCAGAGAAGAGGAGGGTGGTAAATTCTCTCTAGGAGATCAAATATTCTAATGGAGAGGTATGTGGAACATAGGAGGAGATGGAAAAGGAGGCCTAATTGAATTTTCAGACCTTTTTCCAAGCCCCAGATGAAAATCACATTGGTCGGTATTTCAAGGTAATTTGTAATTACCCTTCTTACTTTACTCAAGAAGAGAGTAGGAAGGTTAGTGGTCATGTTTCATTAAAGGAGGTTAAAAATATATTATCTAGTTTTGCTAAGGAAAAGAGTTATGGGCATGATGGCTAGATTGTCAAGCTCTTCTTGTAGTTTTTGGTATCGTTGGTCATAATTTGTTGAAAATAGTTGAGGAATATAGGACTTTGGGTAGGATTATAGGAGCTTTAAACTCGACCTTTATAGATTAGATACCCTAAAAGTTAAGTTCCTCCTCCTTCATTGAGTTCAACCCATCTCCCTTTGCAACATGTTTTATAATTTAACAGCAAAAGTAATTTCCTTAAGGATTAATACATGTTGAGACATCTATCTAGAGAACAATTTTGGTTTCTTCACAATAGATAGACCATGTATGTTGTAGGTGTTGCTCAAGTAGGAATGCACTCGATAAAGGTAATAAAGTTGGAATCCATTCTTCTAAAATTGGACCTAGTCAAGTCTTATGATCATGTGGATTGGGTTTTCTTGAGATTGATCCTCCTCTAGATAGTATTGGACCTTGAGATGGAAAATTGGATAATGGGCCATGCTACCTCTGTAAACTATGTAGTTTTGGTGAGTGGATCCCCCATTGACTTCTTCCAAATCCATCAAGGATTAAGGAAAGGGTGCCCCTTGACTCCTTTTCTCTTTCTATTGGTGGTTGATAATTACTAAGAAGAGGTCTAAAGGCTTGATATCTAGTATCAAAGTTTCAGAAAATCATTTGTTGTCTCACTCCTTATTTTTTGATGATGTGCTTATAGTTGGGGAAGGAACATTTTAGGGATGGGTAAAATATCACTCTTTTGAATCTTTTTTGTAATGCTTCAAGTATGGTAGTCAACTCAAAGAAGGATGTGTCGTTGTAGAATGGTTTCATCCTTGAAATCTTCTTTTAGATCAAGTAACTTTTTCCTTTTCAAGTGATTAAGTTGGGGGGGTCTTAGTTGGTATTTGGGTTAATCCTTTGAATCCAAATAGCTATAGGAAGGAGTATTGGTACTAGTTGCTCCAAAAGTGGGTAAAAGGATTGGAAAGTGTGTTTAATATGGTTGTCATTGGTAGTCATACTTTTCATAGTAAAATCTCTATTGGAATGCATTCTTGTCTACTTGATATCTTTGGATAAATTTCCCACATACATCCTAGAAAAAAAAAGGCATAAATGTTTTAATTTTCATTGTACTGATAGGAAGGTGAAGAACGGGGTTCATTTGGTCAGGTGGGATAGACTGGATCCAACCAATATGGAGGGGGGTTGGGGCTTGATGAACATCTTCAATTTCAAGTGGAAATTGAAGCCAAAAGTATTAGCATTGTTGTACTAACACAAGGTTGTGGAGTAAGTTTGTAAGAGATAAACATATAAAATAAAAATCGTTTAAGGACTTGGTAATATTGGAGCCAAAAAATCTCACCAATGATCAAATATATGGATTGGTTTAGTGAATTCATGTCTTGTTATTGCAAAATGGCTGGTTTGGAGGATTGAGGATTTGTAGAATATGTAGGTGGGTAAAGACTCTTGGTGGGGGGATCCTACAGATTTCAGGTTATCTTCAAATATATTAGAGGTACCATTGGATGGAGGAATTAGATCATGGCTCAAGCGTCACTTTGGGCTATGAATATGGGGAGTGTGTAGAGGTGGGTGAATAGTGAATCTTTAGGATTTTCTAGTCTGAAATTAGAATGGGATATCTATGTTTAGGGTTTGAAGCATTATGGAATCTACCTCAATCAGGAGGAAGACACACTTGCTTGGTCTTAGGATAATGGAAATGGCTAGGTATCAGTGAAACTTGATTATCAATCTATATTTTTTCTAATTCCATTGAAGATGATTACTGGTGGTATACGGTCATATGGAAGTTCAGTGCTCCCCTCAAAATAGGATTATTCTTATGGTTGGATTTAGTAGATAAAGTGCTTACTTGGGACAATTTCACGAAAAGTGGAGGGATTGGCCGTAATATTTGTGTCCTTTGTTTATCTAAAGGAGAAAGTATTAACCATATATTTGTACACTTCTCCTTAAGAAGGTTTGGAAGGAACTTAAAAGTGTTCTTATGTTTAAGATCCTTTAAATCTCTGTATCTTTAGTGTTGAGTTAGGAAATATGGATTGAAATTGATACTCGTGGGCTGGTAATGGAGCTTCCTAGCTACTTTTATTGGGGTATTTAGCCCCACAAAAACAAAGTGATTTTGAGGATCAAAGGCCAGTGTGAGCCTTGTCACCCAAAAGGATATAGGGCTTCTCCCTAAGAGTCAACTAGGGGAAAATGCAGCCTTAAATAGAATGCTAAAAGAACCAAATTTTTTGGAAGATACACCTATTGATACTTTTCATGGAGCTTGTTAGGGGCTCATAGGTAAGAGTGGTATTGGGGTTTATCTAGAAGTGAATGTGTCTCACCTTTTCAATATCAATATGGGTGGGAGATGTGGAACAAATACTAGGGAAAATTTGTTAGCTCTATGGACTCTTTTTATCTATAAATATCAATGGCATGTTGCAGGTGCTTGGTGATTCTAGGGCTATCATTGAATGGGTTTTTGGGCAAGCTTCTCTCTCAGTTATAAGGATACCATAAGGCTCGAGGAGGGGCTATTTTACTTTGAAGAAGTTTCTAACCTCACTATTATTCATAAAGGTTCTCTTCATTCCTTTTAAATCTGTGATGATCTATCAGGGGTATTTTCTGTTTTTTGTGGTTTAAAATTCCTTGGGGGTTTTGGATGTATACTTTTCTTTGCTCTGTTCTTAGTAGATTTGGCTATGTTAAGTTTTTGTAAGCTTGGGAATGTGTACAGAAGGATAGTGGTAATGTCATTATGTATTAGCCTTATATATGGACATGTGCTCTTCCTTTTTAGATAGTGACTCATTATGTAATATCTATCTTGATTCTAATAAAGAAATATTAGATATGAATCTTTTTATGTTGAAAAAAAAAATTATAGACTTTTTTAAATAAGAAAGTAAAACAATACAATATAATTCATTAACACTTGTTTTCACATTTCATATGAATCTTTCAGATTTTCATGATGCAACTATCTTAATTTAATTCAAGTTATTAATATAAAAAATAATTTATAAACATATTTATTCATAATCAATCTATTTTATTGGTTCTCCCTTTACACGAAGTGTATCTATATGATATTCTAGTTATTTTTTGTAATGCTTCAGGAATGGATATCAATGTGGAGAAATCCTATATTTATTATCATAAACTTATTGAGGAGGTTTTATGAGAGTTTAATTATTTGTTCGAATATATTTTTGCAAACTATGAAGATCGATTCAGATATCTTGGGTTTGTTTTGAAACCTAACAAGTATAGGGTTGTGGACTAGATGTGGTTAGTAAAAAAGATTGAGAGAAGAATAAACAACTAGGCTTATAGATTTCTCTGTTTGGGATGGAGACGAACTTTAATTAAGGTTGTTTTCATATAAAACTTACAAACTTGAGACTGAACTGATATTATACATTTTGATCATTCCAATACTTTTTCCAAATTCAAACTTTGATGTTCATAGAAATCCTTTGTAACCAAAATTATGTTATATATCATGCAAGGATCCATGTATAATTGAGTTGTTATTTTCTATTATGAACCAGATACCCTCCTGCATTTGAGCTCTCTCATTTGTGAGTTCATTTCTTTACCTATATATGTGTTTGACAACCACCTAATCCATCTGTTCAGTGAGACTATGTACCTCAATGAGACTAAAACTTAACTTTGAATTTATTTATTTTTCCACGAAAAAAAATCAAAACCTTTAATTTATCAAAAATATTACATTTTTCAGATAGCCCTTGCTATGCTTGTATTTTCAAAACAATGATATTTTTAAAAAGCATTCAAAAATGATTCTTTGTATTGATCTACTTTTAAGAAAATCAATGCTTAGTATTCCTCTTCTTACTAGAAATCATCTAATAATCATTAGCAAATATCAAATGTTTTTCACAAAAAGTGTCTAATACATCAATTTAGCCATGTTCATATACTGTTCATATAAAACTTAAAAACTTGAGACTCAACTAATATTATACATTTTGATCATTCCATTACTTTTTTTGGATTCAAGCTTTGGTGTCCATAGAAATCCTTTGTAACCAAAATTCGGTTATATATCATGCAGGGATCCATGTATGATTGAGTTGTTATTTTCTAGATTTGAACCATGTACACCCTTGCATTTGAGCTCTCTCCTTTGCGAGTTCATCTGCCTTTGCATTCTTTACTTGTATATGTGTTTGACATCCACCTTATCCGTCTATTCAATGAGACTATGCACCTCATCAAGTAACAGAGCAAGTTGAGTATTGTGAATCTTATTGATACCATTTATCCATTTGATGATGATTTGTGAGTCCCCAAAAACATGCATATTTTTTACTTGTTTCTCCATTTCCAATCGTATCATAATTCTAATAGCACTTAATTCCATGAAATTATTAGTACCTTCACCAATTCCATCTTTGAAACTAAACCAGTGACTCTAAGATAAATGCAGAATACCCCCAGCTCCACAAGACCTCTGCTCCCTTTTGGTTGCACCATCAAAATGCCCCCATGGTATAGTCCTATCTATATCTTCTTCTTTCACCAATCTATTTTTTATGTTTATATTTTCTTGTGGAAAAGATATCATCACCCGCAGACTTTGATAAGCACATTGAATTCACTGAATGAACTTGTCCTCAAAACAAACTAGATTTTTGACATTCCATATGTTCCAAGAAATGATTAAATAAAGAGATTTGAAATCATTTAATTCATCCATGTTGCTCCACTCCTTTAAGCAATGGTTCCACAGTATCCCCTAACCATAGATTATGCATTTTAAGTTTACTTTCTATATCTTTCCAAATGCTTATGGTATATTAAAGGAAAAAACACCACCAAATGACAATTACAAATAACATATGTCAGATCCCTCTCTCCCTTTTCTTTTGAGTACATCCCAAGTGAGTGCTTTATGAGAAAGTAGGGACCAGATTAATATTGTTGTCTTCAATGGGCATTTAAATTTCAAAACAACCATCCACTACCAAAACAGTTCACCAGTTTTGAAAAAATCGAAGCTAAATTATCATGGTTTCCAAATAGCCTAATATGAGAAGAGTTTAAGAAATTTGTATATGCTTTCCACAAGATCCCATCATTTTGATCAACCAGATCGAGATCGAGATCGTCAGCTTTTGCCCATCCTTAATTCATAATATTTGTAGACCACAAATGAACAATATCTTTTAGGAAAAACACCTTGTTATCAAGGTTGTTCCAAAATATGCTTAAGCAAAAGATGTCTCTATTCGTAACCTACCCAAGGATCAACACCCACCCAAACAACATACACATCTCCAATCTTCCAGGATAATCCAATACCTATCAAATCAAAAGCTTGTAAAACCACTTTCCAACATATAGAAATGTTATTGCGAAGCTTTGAAAAGCACCTGATCCAATCTAGAACCATGAAGATAAATATATTTTCAAATTTTAAATAAATAAGTTTACAGGAGCCATTTATTAAATAATTAATTTAATTAAATATGAAAACTTAAACTTAACTTTGAATTTAGAGAATACAGGTAAACAAAACTCTTTCTTAAAAATTAATTTAATTGCACGGAGAGAAGCAAAGTGCTCTCAGCCCAGTATGGGGGAGATGTTGTCACGTTATTATGCTAGCCAACATAAAAAAAAAAACATTATGTTAATCGACATAAATAAAAAAATTATATTGTGGATTCGTCTATTTATATAATATCCACTCAATCCAAAATCAATTCACCAAATAAACTTCAATATATGACAAATGAAAAATATTAAAAAATATTAAAAATAAAAAATGAGAAATATAAATTACATATGGACTTAAATAAAATAAAATAAAATAAACTAGCACATATCCATAAATTAGATCTCTCTGGGTGCTTGATAAATCTAGGTTTAAAATGGACATATGCTAATTTACTAGATTTGTTCTTTAGAAAATGATCATTTGTATTTTTTAATGTTCTTTCTGCAGTTCATTTGTCTTTTTATTCTCTCTAATATATATTAAAGGTTAATGATTACCTGAAATGCTACTCTTTTTTAAAGGTATTCAACCTTCTTAAAAGATTATAGCCTTTTTATTTTATTTAATTTTTAATTACTTTTAATATAAATTTAAATTAACTAACTTTTTTAATAATTCATCATAATAATAATACATCATTTTTTTATAATAAAATTTAGATATATTTTGGCGTGGCTTTAATGTACAATATTGATATATTTGATTATGGCTCATTGATTAGAATCAAGGAGTGTCATCCAAATAACATTGATGAGATCAATGTGTGTTTAACCTAACACTACACCAACAATCTCCTAAAACAAAAAAAATATAAATAGAATAGTATGTCGCCTAATTTATCAAATAATAAAAAAATCCAATGAAAAGTAATTAGAAGATCCATATTAAACCCAGATTTACCGAACACTAAAGGCATCAAAATGTTTGAGGTGTAATTATTTATGAAAACTTAAAAAATTAAATCCCTCTTGATGTTTTCTAGATCCAATGGGTTAAATATAAAAACTTAAACTTAATTTTGAATTTAGAGAATACAAGTAAACAAAACTCTTTTTTAAAAATTAATTTAATTAAATATTTAAAACAAAAGAGACATTCAATGGTCATGATGAGATAAATGGCTATTCGTGACCCATGTTCTATCTTCGTTTCAATAGTGTTGTTTTAATTTAAATTTATATAGTGTTGTTTTAATTTAAATTTATATAAACAAAAGCTAGTTACAAAGCGGTAATGTTGTTATCTTTTATGTGAATATTCATAAAATTAAAGATAATAAAGTAAAATTCTAATTTTGTTGATGAGATTTAGGAGGTTTGTTTATATAAATAGTTAGGTTAATTTTGTTGAAAATATAAACATTTAGATTATATAAACATTTTGTGTATATTAAAAAATTTGTTTAAATTAATAAATATTTAATAAACAATTCTGAAATAAAAAAATTAACTTAATTATTAAGAAAATTTATCTGATAAAAATTATAAAAATATGTATATTTATTAAAATATTTAAATTTAATTTAATTTGATTTCATTGAAAAAAATTTCCTTTGAGTGATTGTCATCTTAAAGTCGATCACGATAGCACGCAGCCACAACGAATGAGAAACTATTTAAATCGTTTTTTTAATAATTTAAATTAAATTAATCACAGTTACTAAGTTCAACTATAATCTGATTCAATATGAAAACACGGGTTACAAATTACAATATGTGTAGAGTGTAGGACATAATAAAAATAAAATAAAAATAAACCGAATTGTGAACGGCCGCAACCGCCCCTTTTTGCACCAAATGTTAAAGAGACTTGAAGGCACTAACTTTGAACGCCACAAGGAAAGGAAAGTGTCCTACAATACTTGTTTTAACCATGGAAAATTGGTAATTTCAAGATCATATAATGTCTCCACAATCTCATTAATCAAGTGTAATGGAAACCTATCAAAAACAACATTATTTTAATTATTATTATTTTTAAATACAATACACATTTTACTTGTATCTTCACATTATTTTAATTAATATTATTTTTATATACAATACATATTTTACTTGTATATTTTTTGTTTAAATAGCATGTGGTCAGTATTAACTAAAATATCTTTTTTTTTTTAACATTTCTTTCTTTTTTTTAAAGTATTTTTATATCAATATATTAAAAATTCAATTCAAACATATAATTTTAAAAACCTCTAAAAACATATAATTTTAGAAACCTCTAAAAACATTAACTATGCTTGAAGCACTAAATGTCTGGACTATAGTCAAAGGAGATGAAGCCAAGCCCACAGGTACTACTCTTGCAGACTGAGGAAGAAACGAGAAACAAAGGCAAAGTATTGTTGCGGCTATCTGTCAAAGACAACATAATCCCGCACATCGGAGATTGTAAAACTTCCAAGGAGACATGGGACATCTTGAAAGGTTTGTATGAAACTACAAACTCCAATAGAATTCTATTTCTAAAGGCTAAGTTATTGTCCATAAAAATGGCTGCAAATGAGAATATCACTAGCTATGTTTCCCGTATTAAGGATTTATGTGATCAGTTAAGTGCAATTGGTGATACTGTTTCAAATACTGACATGGTAACTATTACATTAAAAGGTTTAATTAGAGATTATCATGTCTTTATTTCATGTCTAGGAGGTAGAGCAACGCCACCTACATTTAATGAGTTAATAGGGATTCTTCTACAAGAAGAAGAGAGGATAAGTGTTTGAGATGGACTCTCAATCTTCAGAAGTGGCATTAATGGAAAAAGGGAAACAACCATACAGGGGCAAGACATGGGATAGAAACAGAACAGGCAAGTTTTAGCCAAGAAACAAAGGTATGACTCACTTAAAATCTAATTCTCATGATAATAAAAATGATGGTTGCTTTTACTGTGGGAAACCTTGTCATCATGCTAAAGACTATTATAAAAGGAAAGATGATGAATCCAAACAGAAGTTTAGAAAACATAATGGAAATTATGTGACAACTGAAACATCCACCAATGAAAGTTTTCAGAATTTAAAGTTGTTTATTTCAGAAGTTGTATTGTCTATAGAAACTGATGATGAAAATGCATGGTTCATAGATTCGGGTGCCTCAGCCCATATGTCTTGTGTGAAAGAGTGGTTTGATGAATATCATGAGAGTAAAGATGAAACACACATATATTTAGGAGATAATAGATCTCATAAGATTCAGGGATATGGAAAAATGTGTGTGAAATTACCTAATGGCCAAAACAGACAGATTCATGATGTGTTGTATGTTCCAGGCATCAAAAAGAATTTGATTTCTGTTTCCACAATAATTGATAAAAATCTTAAAGTAGAATTTATGCAGTATCATTGTCTTATGAAGGATATTCATAATCATTACAAAATCATAGCCACGGGGACAAGAATTGGAACACTTTATAAGCTTGATGTCACAAAATCCAATCATCATGCATTGACATCTACTACAATGATAATTGAGGAGCTATGGCATTGTAGGTATGGACATCTTAATCAAAATGACTTAGTGCTACTTCAAAAGAAATTAATGGTTGAAGGGCTTCCTGTTTTGAAACATCAGCATATAGAATGTGAAGAGTGTGCACTAGGTAAGCAGCATAGGGAAGAATTTCCAGTGCATAAAGAGAAGAAACGGAGAGAGATAATTGAATTAATACATACTGATGTCTGTGGTCCCATGCAAACCTTATCGCTTGGTGGTATCAGGTATTTTATTATATTTGTTGATGATAAATCAAGGTTTACTTGGATTTATTTTATAACGAAAAAGAGTGATGTACGTGAATATTTTAAAGAATTCAAAAATATGGTAGAAAAGCAAACAGGTAAATGCATCAAGATACTCAGATCTGATCAAGGTGGAGAATACACCTCAAGAGCATTTGGAAGCTACTGTAAGAGCAACGGTATCATTCAGCATTTCACAGTTCCTTCTACACCACAGCAAAATGGTGTAGCGGAAAGGAAGAATAGGGCATTAGTGGAATGTGCTCGCAACATGTTAAAAGGTAAAAATATCTCTAATGGATTTTGGGCAGAAGCCATTAACACTGCTTTTTACTTAAAGAATTGAAGTCCAACTAAGATTCTAGATTCAAAAATTCCTTTTGAAGTTCTTTATGGTTATAAACCTGAAGTTGGTCATTTAAAAATATTTGGTTCAAAGGCATTTGCTCATATTCCCAAAGATGAGAGAAGAAAAATGGAAGCAAAATTTGTAAATTGTACTTTTCTTGGTTATTATGATGATCATAAGGCATACAAACTGTTTGATATTAATTCACATAAGCTCACAGCAAGTAGAGATGTGATTTTACATGAGACTACAGATGAAGAAGTAAGTAAGTATGATGTCTAGCATACTCCTTATGACAATGATGTTCATGTGAAAATTGATATAGATGATGGACAGGAACAGGAAATGGAACATGTACAACAATAAGGTAAAATCAGTGTAGATACTTCAAAAAGTAGTGTAGATACTTCAAACACTCCTACACCTCAGAAAAGAAGAAGTGAAAGTGAAGATAGCGGTGGACGACTGAGGAAGTCTACAAGAACAATTCATATACCCTCCAGGTATAAATACTATGCTTTGATGACACAAGTAATGAATGTTGTATAACCTACTTATTATGAACAAGCCAAATCTCATAAGGACTGGAATACTGAAAAGAATGAAGAATATGAGTCAATAATGAAGAATGAGACTTGGGAATTAATAGAACTGCCTGAAAACAAAGTTCCCATAGGATGCAAATGGCTGTATAAAACCAAATTTAATGCAGATGGAAGTGTTGACAAATATAAGGCCAGATTAGTTGCAAAAGGGCATTCACAAAAGGAAGGAGTTGATTATGAAGATACTTTTGCACCTGTAGCTAAGTTAAATACAATTAGACTCATGATTGCATTAGCTACACAACACAAATGGAAAGTTCATCAATTAGATGTTAAATCTGCATTTTTGAATGGTGATTTAAAAGAAGAAGTCTATTTGGTTCAGCCTGAAGGATTTATCAAGAAAGGACAACAAGATCTTGTTTGTAAGCTTAAGAAAACTTTATATGGTTTAAAACAAGCACCTAGATCTTGGTATATCAAAATTGATTCATTCTTTGCTCAGAAAGGTTTTGAGAAAAGAAAAAAATGATCCTAACTTGTATGTCAAAAAGGATAAAAATGGGAATGTTGCATTGGTGTCCTTATATGTAGATGATTTGATTATCACAGGAAGTGCTTCTCATTTGATTGAAGATATTAAAATTCAGTTATCTCAGTCATTTGAAATGAAGGATCTTGGTGAAATACATTACTGTTTGGCTCTGGAAGTATGGAGAGAAGGCAACAAAACAATGGTCACTCAAAGTAAGTACACAAGGGAGATTCTAGAAAGATTCAATATGAGAGAAAGTAAGGCAGTGTCAACACCTTTAGATCAGAATGCTAAGTTATCCAGTCTTGATGAAACTAGAGCAGCAGATGGTATTCTGTATCGCTAGTTGGTGGGAAGTTTAAACTATCTTACCACTACCAGACCAGGCATAGCATACTATGTCAGCATCCTTAGTCAATTCATGGCTAAACCACTGGAAAGCCATTGGATAGCTGCTAAGAGAGTCCTTCGATATATGAAAGGAACTGTTAATTTTGGTATAATGTATACTGATAATCGTGATGTTGAGTTGACAGGTTACTCTGATTCAAATTGGGCTGGAAATATTCATGACAGGAAATCAACTTCAGCATATGCATTCAACATAGGTACATGGGTCGTATCATGGAGCAGACAGAAGCTGAATAAAAATCTCTATGTAATGCTACTTGTGAAGCTGTTTGGTTAAGGAGAATTCTTGAAGACATTGGCCACAAGCAAATGAAGCCAACTGTTCTCAAATGTGACAATCAAAGCTCTATTAAATTGGCATACAATCCAATTTATCATGCTAGAACCAAGCATATTGAAATTCAACATCATTTTGTAAGAGAAAAGATACAAGAGAAGGAAATTGTCTTGACCTACTGTAATACCACTGAAAATGTGGCTAACATCTTTACCAAGCCTCTTGGAAAGATGAGTTTTGAAGTATGTAGGAAACAGTTAGGTGTGGTAGAGAATCCATTTCTCCATTAAGGGGGGTGTTGGAATAATGTCGAGAATCCATTTCTCCATTAAGGGGAAGTGTTAGATAAAAATGTAGAAATGCTTAAAATAGATTCTGTCCTATTAATTCGGATACGTGTAGGATGAGATGTGTTAAGATCCACTTTTCTAGCAGTCTGTTAACAGCTCTCGTGAACTTATATAATGTAACCGCATTTCAGAATAATCGATCAAGTTGAGTTCTGTTTTACATTTGTGTTGTTTGTTAATTGTTTTTGTTGATGTATCAACATGCATTTTCGTAATGGCTGACCGTCCACCGATTAAAAGTGGCCCACAACTTGTAACTTTAACTTGGGTACACTTTACAATGAAATATATGTGGAATGGAGTAAAATCATAAATTCCATATTTTGTACTTTGGGTACACTTTAGAATGGAATAGAAATGCAATGAGAGTAAAATCATAAATTCCATAATTTACTGTTTAAATCAAGTAATATAAAGATGATGAGATGATTTGGATTTTTTTTAAATTTTAAAAAATTTAAATCTTAAATATATGTTGAGATTGTATAATTATAATAAAATAATGATAATTAGAGAAATCTATTTTTATAATAAAAAATAGATTTTAAATAATGAAATTTATGATATGGTCAAACATTAAATTAGATAACAATTCCACCAATAATAATGGTTAAATTAGATTAACAATTCCACCAATAATAATCGTAAAAATCTTTAGATAACTCCATTTTAAATTACAATCCCACGAGAGTAATGTTATAAAATTTCAATATAAAGGTGTATTAGAGTGGAAAGGAAATATACATTAGGATGTGAAGGACCAACCCTTACATTTAAAAAGTTGATTTTAATATTCATTTTAATACCAAGACTCCAACAGTTTGTCAAACATTAATATTGGAAAATTACAATGAAATACACTTTATGTTGAAGTAATTTTGGTATGTGTAATACTTTTTGCACCAAATTTTAAAGAGACTTGAAGGCACTATCTTTGAATGCCACAAGGAAAGGAAAGTGTCCTACAATACTTTTTTTTACCATGGAAAATTGGTAATTTCAAGATCACATAATGTCTCCACAATCTCATTAATCAAGTGTAATAGAAACCTATCAAAAACAACATAATTTTAATTATTATTATTTTTAAATACAATACATATTTTACTTGTATCTTTTTTGTTTAAATAGCATGTGGTCACTATTAACTAAAATATCTTTTTTTATAACATTTCTTTATTTTTTTAAAGTATTTTTATATCAATATATTAAACATTCAATTCAAACATATAATTTTAAAAACCTCTAAAATATGAGAATCAATTTAAAATATCAAAAATACAATCCCAATAATAAATCATTAAAATAAATAAATAAATTCAATAAAAATCAAATAATTAATTAATACATATACACCACCTATATAAAGTACTAACAAAAATTATAAATGTTCAAAACATATGTTCAACTACAATTTCACCAGAATTAACTTTATTGTAAAAATTATAAAAAACAAATCAAATAATATATATATATATAGATATATATCAATTAATATTTAAAAATATTCAGTACATAAAAGTTATAACTAACCTAAAAAAACAAAACATCACTAGATATTTATCTTCTTTATTATATCAATTAATATTTAAAAATATTCACTATATAAAAGTTATAACTAGCTTAAAAACAAAACACCACTCGATATTTATCTTTTTTATTGTTTCTTTCCATTTTAAAATGATTCATTTCACTTTTGTATTGCACTTTAAACAAACAAAACAACTCTTTTACCTTTGTATTTACTTTTAAAATATTTACGTTTCCCACACTCCAAAATATGAATCAAATCCTAATGGGCATGTATTAAATTTTGTTTTCTTTCAAAGATCATTAATTAATTATTTTTCTTTGTTTATAAATTTTAAAAATGTTTCAAACTATATCTATATTATTAATTTAATTAGGAATGGTAAGTAAAGGGATCATTCAAAGAGTATACTTGGATTAGGGGAATAACATTCAAAAAAGGAAAGAATGAATGTAGTATATAAAGATCTTTTTATGTTGAAAGGCAAAAGCATCATTCCATCATTATTAGAGCATTCTCACATAGTCAAACATTTTGCAAGCATAGAGTTTTAGAAAGTGCAATGATCACAAAACAAAGGTAGTTATTCAAGCCAATAATTGTATTTATGGGAATGAAGGCACCTTAAAACAAGGATATGGAGACATAATCTACAAGTCAATCCCATCAACATCCCCGTTCAAAATTTGAGGCATCGCACTACTTACAAGTGAAAGTGCATGCTAGCCAAAAACATAATGGAAATACATTTTACACATTCAATACCAATCAGTGTGCCATCTTTTGATATCATAAAGGCTTGAGATATGATCCATTTGTATGTATGTGGGTTGTCACTCTACTGGTTGGAAGTGAGCCTATGGTTTTAGTTATGAGCTAAGTCTTCTTGTTATTTAGTTCGAAGGACAAGCCTAATTGATTATCCAAGGATCCTACATATCTCCCTAATTAATGGATCCTAGAATATAAACACACTAGTAGTTACCATTGCATTCATAGTTGTTATGTAACCTACATCTTTCTCTAGGTTAAAAGAGGGATCAATAGATGTGAGATTGAACTAGAAGAACTAAAGAAGTTGTAAGGATTATGTCTATGAAATGCTAGCATTGGCTATATGATTGGTATAAGAATTGGATGATAGAGCATGAAGAGAAGAACAAAACCATGACATAATCAAGGTATTTATTCATTCACACCCACAAAGACATTTCAAACTAGGGGTCGAACCTCTACAACCTATTGGCACTAGGGTCAACAGGCTCTTGACACATTTCGATATTCCTATTGAGGAAGCCTCTCCTCCACCCTTATCTTGCATGCTCATTGGGCTCACCCTTGTGGTATTTTACGAAGTCAAGGAATGCACTAAAGAAGCAACCTACCTTCCAAGTAAGGAAGTCGAGGTCAAGGGAGAAAGCACAACAATAAATAGAAACAATTAAAAAACAAACAAACAAACAAAAAACTATACTAAAAACTGCCCCAAAGGTCATGCTATTATAATTTCTTAATGGTAATTATTTATGTTTTGTAACTTCTAGTTCTTATATAGTAGTTTGTTAAGCTATATAGTTCCATATAGGAAATAACAACTTTAGAATATATTGGACATGAATAGTAAGAAGGGAAGAATACTTTTAGTGGAATGTATATATCCAAAACTCTTGCAATTTTGTATTAAATAGTTGTTAAATATAATTATAACTAATTTTATAATACTAATCTAATTGTTTATTTCGAAATAAATAAATCAAAATGGAAATCATTAAATCAATATTAACACATGTGAGGCAATGCACCAAATATCTATAGCTATACATTTCAAAATTATTTTGATAAATAATAATTCACGTTAAATTCTATAAACTATATTATTTTATGCAATAAATTATATTATTATTACTCATATTAATTTCTCAAAAAAATGCCACAATATTATGAAGAAACTTCAACATATATATACAAAATCTCATTATTTCACCCATATCATGTTGTGTTCTCAAATTCTATACTATAATACAGCTTTAAAAGAATTGTATGCTTCATATTTTTAATTGAACAAGCTTAATTAATAATTTATTTAGATTTTTATTTTCAAAAAAAATAAAAATAATGCAATTGGCATTGGTGCACCCAACCAACTATGTTTCACATGTGTGTATCATGTGAATTGTAAACTATACACAATATTTAAATGTGCATGCAAACTAAAGGAATTGGCATGCATAGTGCTTATGGACACATAAAATCTCATTACTTCACCTATGTTGTTGTGTTCTCAAAGTTCTATATACTAATACAACTTTAAAAAGTTATGCTTCATATGTCTAATTGGAAAAAAGTTAATTAATCCCTTAGTTAGATATTTGTATTTTCAAAAATCTTAATAATAATGTAACTTTCTTTGGTGCACCCATCCAAGGGTGTTGTAGATGTGTGTGTCATGTGAGATGTAAACTACACACGATGTTGAAAGGTGCATATAAACTAATGGACTTGGCATGTATAATTATTTTTCACCAAATGTTGTATATGTTTCAAGGAATCTCCTCGAAGGCCACACGGGAACTAGCCAACAACCTCAATTATGAACTATGACCCAATCAACAGCGATGACAAACACCCACCAAGAACATTGTGCCATGGAATTTATAAGGGGTTTTGCTTGTTGACTACATAAGAGAAATTAGGGACCAAGTGTGCCTTGGTCAAAGGAGGAATTCATGATGAGCACTTCTTAACACACTTGAGGCAATGTGTCATGATTTTGGCATTAACACATTTTCTCTCAATGAGGGGGTAATACACATTCTAATGTTAACTTAACTACAAATGGTATACAAATTAACAATAATTCTAGTAAATAGAAAAAATGTGCATTGCAAAATAGCCTTTAGTTGTAACTTTAACTAGTGTACAACTATACAATGTATGTGGTGTAATACCACCATTTTGACCCCTAGAATGTATTGGCTTGATATGTAAATATTGTACATATGTGATGTATGATTCCTAGTGTGGAGCTCAAGGCCAAGGCCCCACTAGTGAATGTCTGGATTATAAATAAAAGTATTTTATATTTTGTGGAAATGTTCTAGTCATCGATGGAAAAATGTAAAAATAATGTAAATATTCATAATGCAAATAGAAATCTAAGAGATAGCTATGGAAGAAACTAAAATGAGGGGTTATGTTTATCCAGTAGGGAGAGGAGAGGGGTTGTGTGGGATTAAATTCAATTCCAAGTGTCATATTGAGAACCCATGTGCCATAAATTGTAATCAAACACCCAAGTGGAATTCATTGTTGATCTTTAATTATGTTGTAAGAAGACTATTGGGAAATCAACTCATAAATTTAATGGAGCATGGGATGAACCCAAAAATTAGTATGGTTGACTATGGGATCAATTTTATACACCCAGAAGTCAATTTCATTCATGGGAATCTATTTTCCCTCCATTATCATTCCATGGTTGGGCAGGGGAACTCATAATTGTTTAGGAAGCTATGCATTCCCAACAGAGAAAAAGAACAAAATTTGTAGCCATACAAAATCCATGTTTTAAAGTGTCCAAAGTGCTCAAAATTTCATGTGGGTTGTGAAATTAAATGGAGGATCCATACACATCAACCTTGGGGAGAATTTGAGGGTGCCAAAAGTCCAAAAATACGTAGAGTCACAGTTTGTGAGCCTAGGAAATTGAATTTTGTCGAGAAATTCATAATCAATAGATCAGAGAATGAATAGGAAGTGAAGGGAGATAAGGAACTTGGGAATTCTTGATAAATCCAATGTAATGGCAGATATATATGTGGTATAGCAGCTTGGTCGTTTCTATGCTCATCCTAAATATCACTGGAGGGAATGGACGGCCGAGGGACTGTATAACAAAGAAGGGGGCCTTCCTTGTGTTGGGTATGGTAGGTATTGTGAGTTCCAAGGCTGGATAAGATCAATTGAGATGCCTAAAGCTCAGTGGGAGATCATTGACATAGCATTGTACTCTTATGTCTTTGCTCATGCTTGATAAACCCATTTGGTATGTTGACTTAGCCAGATAATCGACTAGGTGTGCTTGTGAGTGAGCCTGGTTAATTCCTCATTAGTGGATACATATCCCAACTTAGGGATGGCCTCTTGGTAGAGAGATAAAGTATTGTATAGAGTACCTGCAATTGGGTGGAACATTGCTCTTCCATAGTTGGTTGCTTGGGAAACTTCAATGGAAAAATACATGTTTACGTGTTAATTTTGTTGATTGTATGTCATGTCCCCTCAAATTGACCATTAAAAAGTGTTGACCATGCTAAGTTCCTAGGGGCTCAAAATTGATATTAGTTATTCCTCATAGGATAAATTTTTCTATTAATTGTTTTAAGGCATGTATTTAATTTTATCCCAACAATTTTATTTATTATGCACAATAATGATGTGGAATTAAGGCTGCCATGTTAGGAGGGCACAATGGGGAAAGCTAGTTAACTTGCCTTGGTAAAAAGAAGAAAGTCCATGACAAAAGCAAACAGGAGAATAAATGTAAGTTGCCTAAAAGAAGTAAAAAATAGACAAAGGGAAAAGCAGCAAAGTTTTTGAAGGAAAGAAAAAGTTTCCTTATGACCGAGGAAAAGCAAAAAGCTATCATAACTCAAAAGAGACATTTTTGGACTAAGGGAGGGTGTAGTTTCTAATTGTGACGGATGATTTGGACTTAGAAACAATTCCACATGGTCCTAATTTTGTAATTGCCTAAAGGGGTCTCTTTTGTGGCTAGGGTTAGGTTACCCATGGGGTTGACTTGATCTCACAGGTCACCATTGGCCTCAACTTACTAAGCAGGTCATCCAGGATTCTATAAAAGGTGAATTCAAGCCCATTGATTCCATTTGGATGATTTGATATTGTGGTTATGCTATGTGAGCATACTCTCTGAGTGTTGTGCCTCACACCATTGGGTGATGATCCCCAAACCCCTCCTTCCTTCTCTTCCATCTCCCTTTCTCTTCTATTGCAGGTGTGGAGCGCTACATTGCAGCCATTGAAGTATGATCAGATTTATTTTCATCCTCCATCATGTTCAGGTTGAGATCCAGTGAATCCTATGCTTCACCTATGCTCACAGTCGCTTTTGTCGGTCATGTTCTAGGCCTCCTGCCCCTTTATTTTGGAGTCTCCCTGTAATGGCCAGTTTAGTATATGATTTATGATATATAGCAGCTTATTACTCTATAATTTATATATATCAGGTCGAAACATATCTGTCCATAAAGAATTATGTCTTCAGTTTCCTCAAAAAAGCTTATTTTATCAATGTATGGGGGAAAATTGATGAATCTGAGTGTTATGAGAAATATGCAAGGTTGGGGGACTGTATGAAGAGATTTTATATGTTTAGTGGAATTTTATTTATCTCTTTAATAATTGATATGTATCTTAGAAATTAATTTTACATGAATTAACTGCTTAAATTTAGACCCTATCTAGATTGCTAGCTTTCAATGAACAGTTACTCTTACCAAATTTGATGTAAAATGAGTTCTGCTAACTCAAACTGAGCCTTGTTAGTTATTGTGGGTCACTCACATACCAAAATTCCCTTAAATAACTCGAGAATGATTTTTAATTGGGATCATACAACTTTTTTGGATCCTCCTTTGCGCAGGGTTTCTCTTGACCAAAATTGCCAGAAATCCCCAAATTCACCCAAAACACCTCAAAATTTCCAGAACCTTAGAAAACTATTTAAATACCTTTTATATATTAAATTAATGCTGTAAAAAACCTCTACAAGTTTCCCTAAGCCTCTGTTTGAAACAGGCAGAACTACTCTCCTTAGTTGCACGGTTTGTATGCCTAGAAGCGTGGTAGTAGGTTTTCGCGGCGCGGATTCTGAAACCTAAATGGAACCAGATATAAATGTGTTAGGGGAGATAAAATTCAATGTCTGACATCTCTTTGTTTTCTTCCCATTGATCACTCTTTTCCTCTGCAAAATATCCCAGAAGAAACCCTTGTTTTTTCCAATCCGAGAAGGGTCTGTGTGAACCTCTTAAATTTCAGAATTATTTAAGAAAAATTACAGAATTAAAGTGTTCAGGTATGTACACCAGACTTAGGACATTACATTGGTATCAGAGCTCTTTCCTTGGATCATCCCATGGAAAGAAATCTCTCATTGAATAAATTTGCATCCATGTCATACAATGGGGATGACTATGATGAGCAGTATGAAGAATACTACAGAAGATATGAAGAAGAAGAAATCCTCTATATTGATGGAGGCCTACCAAAAAAATTAATATGATGAAAACTATTGGACATCAAAAGGGGAAGATATCAGATCGTATTATCCAATGGTTAAGAAAAAATTGACAGAGACTATTGAAGCATGTGAGAACATTTCTCATTGATACAAGGACTATCTAGATTTGGGTACGAATATTTGTGCAAACCTTTCTTTTAGATATTATATTTATTTCAAGTATGGATTCTGGAATTAACATGATTATGAGCATTCTTTCAAGAGTAGAAATCTATCTAGAGAGGAACCAAATTGTTCCAACTCTCTGAGAAAAGAAGAAGAAGACATAACCAAAGGTGAAGATTCCTCCAAGCCATCGGCATGCTCGAGATTTAAGAGTTTGTTTGGTTTTTCTTCAAATAGATATTCTAAATATTGTGACATGAGTACCAATAAATATGGCGTAGATTTAAGTTCCTTGAATAATAAGAGAAACAAATTGGAGACAAAGATCCAAGAGGTGAAGTACAAATCAACACAAGGTGGTTTCATAAGAGAAGAGGTTGAAGAGGAATGCAATTCAAGTTTCTTGGTGGGTGGATCATTGCTCAAGGTTCTAGCTCATGTATGGATGGTGAGACATATTTTGGATCAGATCCAAAAGAGGTACACAAATCAGATTTACAGTCACCTTCCGAGCCACATAATGAAGATGAAAACAAGGCCACACTAATTCGGTGTGAGGTAGAAATTTTGGTGGAAGAGCAGGCCACCATAGTATTCATACATGAATATGGTAATGTTAAGAACATGGATAATAAAATTTCTGATTTTTGTAGCAGCCCTGTACACCTACGACGATATGATCCATGTAAAGATAAAAAGTATTCCTTTGCATTTGAGGACTGCAAAAGGAAGGCCAATTGTGAGGGAGATAAATTCAGTCCTACTTTCCCTATTGGTGATCACACAATCAGTGCAACAAAGGGTGATATTCTCAATGATGATAATATGGTGAATTAATGTTTTGGATCAGATCCAAAAGAAGAGGAAATATTAGATCTGAATTCATTATTTGAATTTCCCAATGAAGTGGAAGACAAGCCCCCACTATCTAGGTGTGAACTAGGAAATCTGAAGGATAAAAATCTGGTGCAAAGGGATGTAAAAAGTTATGAATTTTGGACTCTATTGCAGCATGATGAAGTTGCATCCACATCAGAGGAGAGGCTTGAACTCATTGAGAATCCCAATCCCACTATCACCATTGTGGAGGTCTATGAGCCATCTAGTCTTGTAAGTTGGAAAGCAGAAAGAAAGATTCATAAAGAGAAGTACAAGTCACAACAAGAAAATTGGAGGAAAGAAGAAGGGGGTGATTTTCCTCAAGAGCCCCACTCATTTCCTTATCCTTTGAAAATGGATGAAAAGAATATTCAAAAGGATTTACACCTTCTCGAAGACACACATTCTTCAGTGGCACACTAGTGTTGGATAGCTGTTGTATTGGAAGATCAATCTTCTCTTAAATCCAAGGAGGAGATGCAGAAGGCATTGTCTACAATACAAGGAGAATTCTTAAAATTGCTTTCTAATAGAGATTATTTGATTGAGGTTACTGATGTGTTGCATGGAGCATCCTTGAAGGATGGAGAATAAATTTGCAAGCTCACACAAGATTTATTGACCACCCAAGATTCCTTGAAGAGCACTCAATGTGCACTCCAAGAATCCAAGATGGAGCTAGAGAAACTTCATGAGAGGTTGAAAAGGTATTACCTACCCTCCTACACACCATTCAGCCATATTCACAAGGATGATTGCATTCTTGAATAGAGGGAGGAATCTCATGAGATGGTGGATCATGAGATGCACTTAGATTTGCAGGTGCTTGTGAAAAGCTACGAGGAAGAGAATATTAGCCAAGCACTCATTGAGGTTGAGAGGAAGGATGAAGTGTTCTTCTCTACCATAAAGATGGCTGATCACATTACTTATGGATCAGCAAATAAAATTCCTTGTTTATCCATTGATTGGGTGGATAGAGACACCTTTAAAGTGAAGAAGGTGGGAGATGAAGAATTTAATTTCTGCAATAAAGTTTTTGTTGTGACCGACATTGCCTTGGCATGTGGGCAGCCACAAGGATTTAATATTTAGCAACTGGATACATTCCATACACATGCACATGAGGTGCATTCTGATATTTTTGTGCTTGAGGACTGTACAAACAATTTTGATGAGAACTAAGCACTTGGTCTTTTACAGAAAAAATTGGAATTGTTTCCTGAAAAGAATCTCTTCCCCATGGGAGATTCATATGAGGATGAAGATGGGGCAGCCATAAGTTGGGTGGATAAGTATTGCAAAGATATGATTCACGGTTCTAACCACACTTCTATTTCAGCCTCATGAAGAGAGAATGAAATTTGGGAGAAGGAATTTTCCTTGGTGGTGCAACAGGAAGAGCTAGAGGCTTTCCTAGCTATTCATGATGACTTGCGGAATGCACCATCACCCTCACATCAGCCACATAGGAACATATTGCTGTCACTTGCTTCCATTCAAACACATGTGGATTGGGTGGAAGATTACATGTCACATATGGAGTCTTCTTGCAGAAAAAAATCTTCTCATGAGTAGTGGAAGGTAGCTGAACAATCAAACTGCTAAGAGGAATTGATGAGAAAAACATCTTGTATCAAGTGGTCTTGGTGGAGGAAATACACACAGTTGGATGGATTCTTGTACCCTATTACTAGTGGTAGAGAGTTGAGCCATTGGAAGTGTTCACATGGATCTTTTGGTTGGAGTGTCAATACCCTCTCAGATTGGATGATGGGACACTTATTTATTTTTCCTGCTTGCATTTGTGGAGATAATTGTGATGCATCATCTTATTGTGAGCAGTTTGGGCATCCTTGTTGCTTGAATGATGCCTATACTCATTAGGGTTGGACATGGGACTCACACCTATGTATTTTTAGCAACATAATTGTGAGATTCAATGCTGATGTGCATCAAGCCAATAAGGAACTTTATGTTGCGGGGGGGGAGAATCTGACAGATTTCCAACTTTGCATTGAGAATTTCCAGTTTTCAGTGCAATGGTATGATTTCCATAGCATGAATGTCATTTCCTGTGATGATAAATTTGTATGGTGGATTCTAATGTTTAGATACTTACAGTTGAGGAAATGGGATCCAGGAATAAATTCACCTGATAAGTTGTGTGGGAAGGCATTCTCACTTAAGGGGGTGCAATGCAAGCAACCCTAGCATTACTTTTTTTGAAGTAACTTTACAGGATGAATTGATGGAGAAAGTCAACCTTTTTTGTAAAATGGATTCATGTTCCATTTCTCCTACACGATGAACACATTTGCAACACTTTGGAGTGCTTTTGCTTAAGGACAAGCAGATTTGGGAGGGGAGGACTGTCATGTCCCCTCAAATTGACCATTAAAAAGTGTTGACCATGCTAAGTTACTAGGGGCTCAAAATTGATATTAATTACTCCTCATAGGATAAATTTTGCTAATAATTGTTTTAAGGCATGTATTTAATTTTATCCCAACAATTTTATTTATTATGCACAATAATGATGTGGAATTAAGGCTGCCATGTCAGGAGGGAACAATGGGGAAAGATAGTCAACTTGCCTTGGTAAAAATAAGAAAGTCCATGACAAAAGCAAACAGGAGAATAAATGGAAGTTGCCTAAAAGAAGTAAAAAGCAAACAGAGGGAAAAGCGGGAAAGTTTTTGAAGGAAAGAAAAAGTTTCCTTATGACCAAGGAAAAGCAAAAAGCTGTCATAACACAAAAGAGGCATCTTTTGACTAAGGGAGGGTGTAGTTTCTAATTGTGAAGGATGATTTGGACTTAGAAATAATTCCACATGGTCCTACTTTCCTAATTGCCTGAAGGGGGTGCTTTTGTGGCTAGGGTTAGGTCACCCGTGGGGTTGACTTGCTCTCACTGGTCACCATTGGCCTCAAATTACTAAGCATGTCATCCAAAATTCTATAAAAGGTGATTTTGGGCCCATTGATTCAGTTTGGATGATTTTATATTGTGGTTATGAAATGTGAGCATACTCTTTGAGTGTTGTGCCTCAGACGATTGGGTGATGATCCCCAAACCCCTCCTCCCTTCTCTTCCATATCCCTTTCTCTTCTATTGCAGGTATGGAGCGCTAAATTGCAGCCATTGAAGTATGATAAGATTTATTTTCAGCCTCCATCACATTCAGGTTTAGATCTAGTGAAGCCTATTCTTCACCTATGCTCACAGCCGCTTTTGTCGGTCATGTTCTGGGCCTCCTGCGCCTTTATTTTGGAGTCTCCCTGTAATGGTTAGTTTAGTATATGATTTATGATCTGTAGAAGCTTATTACTTTGTAATTTATATATATCAGGTCTAAACATATCTGTCCATAAATAATTGTGTTTCAGTTTCCTCAAAAAATATTATTTTATCAATGTATGGGGGGGAATTGATGAATCTGAGTGCTATGAGAAATATGCAAGGTTGGGGGACTGTATGAAGAGATTTAATATGTTCATTTGAATGTTATTTATCTCTATCATAATTGATATGTATCTTAGAAATTAATTTTACACGAATTAACTGCTTAAATTTAGACTCTAGCTAGATTGTTAGCTTTCAATGACTACTTTTGCCAAATTTGATGTAAAATGAGTTTTGCTAAATCAAACTGAGCCTTGTTAGTTAATTTGGGTCACTGAAAGACCCACCTTCCCTTACATACCTCTAGAACCATTTTTCATTTGGATCATACCACTTTTTTGGATCCTCCTCTGCACAGGGTTTCTCTTGACCAAAATTGCCAGAAATCCCCAAATTCACCAAAAACACCTCAAACTTTATAGAACCTTAAAAAAATATTTAAATACCTTTTATATATTAAATTAAGGATGTAACAAACCTCTGCAATTTTTCCTAATCCTCTGGTTGAAATAGGCAGAACTACTCTCCTTAGTTGCACGGTTTGGCTGCCCAGAAGCGTGGTAGTAGGTTTCCGTGATGTGGATTCTGAAACCTAAATGGCACCAGATATAAATGTGTTAGGGGATAGGAAATTCAATGTCTGACATCTCTTTGTTTTCTTCCCATTGATCGCTCTTGTCCTCTGCAAAATCTCCCAGAAGAAACCCTTGTTTTTGCCAATCCGAGAAGGCTCTATGTGAACCCCTTAAATTTCATAATTATTTAAGAAAAATTACAGAATTAAAGTGTTCAGGTCTGTACACTAGACTTAGGACATTACATTGTACAACATCAAGAATTATTATCCAGACTTGTGAGTCATACCAAGTCCTAAGTATCCTCATATGATTGAGGTGGCGATATTGTATCGTAGAGCTTGTGAGTAATATCAAGCTGAGTCTTATGAGTAATATCAAGACTAGACTTGTGAGTAATATCAAGTCAAGTATTCTCATACAAGATACCCTATGAGATGGACCTCCAGTTATGAAGATGTGCTTGTGAGTAATATCAAGCTGAGTCTTATGAGTAATATCAAGACTAGACTTGTGAGTAATATCAAGTCAAGTATTCTCATACAAGATACCCTATGAGATGGACCTCCAGTTATGAAGATGTGCTTGTGAGTAATATAAAGATTGTAGACTTCTGAGTAATATCAAGTCCTACCAATATCCTCATTTATTGAGGTTGAAAACTTTACTTGGTAAAGTGGAAATACTATGTTATATATTGCTAGTCATGGTAACTAAGTCTTATAAGTCTCCTTTAGAGCTTAACTATCCCTAGAGTGAATTACTTTAGCATATGACTATATGGCCCAGGGTAATGTATATGATCATCTGTGTCTATGGAATAATTTTTCTGAGTATGATATGATAATATGGACAAATAATACACATATGAACCATGCATTAATTATGTAATGATAATTAGATAAATCATAAAAAAAGAGAATTCAAATTTCCCGTGCAAATTTCTCAGTGAACTCAAGTTATAAAGCTTCAATACAATATGAATGCCTAAATCAATGCATTAATCAAAGCACCAATTGAACTATTAATGAATGTAATCAGTTAAGTAAAGAAGAGCTTAATATTCATCAATCAACATGCATTAGTTAACTAATGAGATCCATGCGAAAGCTAATAATATAAATTGTGCATGAATGCCACTAAGAGTGAAGCATTGATGACACTTAAGTTATCTTGTTAACTAAGTGATCAGTATGTTAAGAACCTGTGTCAACCCTCCTCTTTATTTCGTTAGTATATTTTGTTGGATGCATATGCTTTGTAATTCATCTTGTTAGTATGTTGTATTATCCCAAATTCACGGGATTATAGTTGTTTATATTAGACTTAGTGTATAAGTGAGTGTTGAGGCGAATGAAGGTATCCAAGAGTTATTTGTATTGATCTTGCTTAAAGGAGATTGCCCCCTAGAAGTGTCCTGTGATCAATAAAATATCTCTCATGCTCTATTATTTCTATTATATCATGCATTCTCATTGTTATTGTAGAAGGTTCCTCATATCTAGTATCAAAGCACTTTCCTTGGCACAAGTGGGAATTTTTTCTCTCTCTCTCTCTTATTTTTGGCCAAAAAAAAAGAGGGCAAAAATGGGCGGCAACTTTCAGATCAATTTCTGAAACTTCTTGTGTAGATTCAGAAGAAACAAGTTGCATAACTAAATTCCTCTTCAAAAAATACGTATTTAAAAAAAAACATCTCATTTGGAGTTCCAAAAGTGGAGATATCGCTGATTTAAAATCGGTTATTTTTCAGAATTTCAATGACGACCGCGAAAATTGCACATCAAAAACCATTTGACTGGGTGCCCAGATTTTTGTTCCGATCACATAGATTGATCTAGAGTGGCTATTCTAGTTCCAAAACCAGGTTATAATGGAGAATCTCAGCATTATTGATTGGGTTTTACTCATTTTAAAATTTTCGTCTCAAAACCTTAACTCTATTTATGGGTTTTTTGGGTGTTGGGTGGAATTTGTGCTAATTTTTTTTTCTGACGCTATTATTATTGCAATAGTTATTCTTCTTTGCATCATTATTATTCATTCAAATAAGGGAATAAACCCTATCCACTTAACTGTGGGAAGTACTTGGGCATAGCCCTCAAACTCATTGTGAGGAGTACCACAGGAACCCCGAAGTAGATGGCCATTGAGAGGATATTCCAAGCGAAAATGGAAAGCACCCCTACCTGATTGACTAGTTCCACCCATGAGGTAAACCAAGAGCTGTCGTTTGTAGCAAAGGCGGCTATCAATTTTACCTGAGTCATAGAGTGAGGGGTACTACCCCAATACGCAATTCGTTAGACATCATCGGTAACCGAGTGAATCCCTTGAACCTTTAGGAAGACGAACATACCTAGGGTCCATATCCATTTCCCATTGATAAAGCGCTTATTTCTAGAACCATTAGAAATCATTTCCTCCATTTCAAGTTGATAAAGCGCAGATTTCCAGAACAACCACAGATCATTTCCACCGAACCAACAAAAAAAATACCTTGATTTAGATCCATATATTCTTGGATTTAGCTCCATTTACCTTGAAAATTCACTGTAACCCCCATAATCCCATTCTTCATATTTCCTGCCTTAAGGACCTTATCCCAAATTCCACTTCTTGAAGCTTGAAATTCCACAATTGTCTATTTTTAGGGTTTGCCATAACTTTTCCGATTGTCACCCAATCACCTTCAAATTTTGCCATTGTGTTCGTTTCCCATTTACAAATCCTTGTCCCTCTTTGACAAATTTTCTCATTGTTTCACCCTGCTTCTGAAATTCACAGTTTTTGCTTCCTTGTCCCTTAGAAAGTGTCCAAAACCCAGTCAAACTCCAATTACCCACCTGCGTTTTTGCCAACTCAAAATTTTCATTTTCTAAATCCCTTTTCATTTTTCTTTTTCTACCCATTTCCCTAAAAAAAAATACTTATGGTTGTCACCCGCGCAAGAGCAAATAAACAAATGAAAGAAGAACTTACCGCCATCAAGACCAAACTCGAAGATCTGGATCAAAAAATTCTTAGCCTCCATCTTCAGCATTCACCCATGAGCAACCACCTACAACCTAAGTCTTCTACAGACACCTGGTTCTCTTCCTCTAGTGACTTTTGTGGGTCGAAGCTTGATTTTCCTTGCTTCAATGGTGATGATCCGATTAGATGGATTTACAAGGAAGAACAATATTTCAATCTGCATAACACTTTTGATGTCAATAAATTCCCACTTGCTTCCTTTTATTTGTAACATGAATCCCTTCAATGGTTTCATTGGTACATCAAGGATCATGAAGAGCCACATTGGACATATTTTTGCCAACTCCTTTTGCAATGATTTGGCCCTAGTGGTTTTGATGACTTCACAAGAGATCTCACTAATCTTCACCAGACTGGCACTGTAAGAGAGTATCAGATAGAATTTGAGAAATTAGCCAATCACACAGAAGGATTGTTTGATGCATTCTATAGGAGTTGTTTTATCAGTGGTTTGATGGATACAATCTGATCTGAGGTTAGCATGATCTGTCCCAACACAATGATGGAAGCCCTAGGGTTGGATAAGTTGGCGGAGGACAAGATCAGGGCTCAACAACGCTCCAAATCCACTTTTGTTTCATTCAGAAATATGGTTCCCCAAATACCTCCAATCCCTCCAACACCTAGAACCACTCCTATCAAGCATTTGTCTTAAGTCGAGATGAGCGAACGTAGGGAAAAATGGATTTGTTATAATTGTGATGAGAAATTCACCCGGGGACATCAATGTGTTGAGAAAAAATATTCTCTTAGATGTCGCTTCTCCTCCTACACTTGAAATTTGTGAAGTTGTTCAG
This sequence comes from Pseudotsuga menziesii, assembly GCA_001517045.1. Classification (NCBI taxonomy): domain Eukaryota; kingdom Viridiplantae; phylum Streptophyta; class Pinopsida; order Pinales; family Pinaceae; genus Pseudotsuga; species Pseudotsuga menziesii. Next base: position 31,632 of record LPNX010021230.1, read on the forward strand.
GATCCAGTAGATGATCAGGTCGACATTCAACAGTCACTTGTTAACCCTCCTTCTCATGACGACTGCCCAAATATGTCTCTCCATGCATTATCCAGAGTCACCACCCCACAAACCATGCGGGTCAAGGGTTTCTTCAAGAAGATCCCTCTTACAATACTCATTGATTTTGGTAGCACCCATATCTTCATTGACCCTCAGATCTCCAAACAAGCTCACTATTTTTTCATCCTTGCTATAGCTTTCAAGTCATGATTACTAATGGGGGCACCTTACATTGCAAAGGAAACTGTCGCAATGTGTGTATGGCTATTGGATATTATGTAATGAAATATTAGGCTGGTGAGCCGTTTATCGGGATTAATGATGCCCAAGTTCATGTATACTTGCCTAGCGAGTATAAGATATTTTCCCAAGTGGATGTAGC
>LPNX010021259.1:5316-55740 GCA_001517045.1 Pseudotsuga menziesii
AAAACGCGAAACACGTGGCAAAATCTCATTGGTTCCATAGACGAAATGGAACAGTGGATTTCCGAACTTCTTCGGAGAAAAACGCCTTACGGCGTAAAAATGATACCAACGTCAAACAATGAACTTGGGATCCATGCGTGGGCTACAAGGACTATATGAATCGAGTTGGTTAAATTTTATTACTCTTGCACATTTAACAAAGTGTTATAACCAAAGTATTTTTTGCATGGGTTTCTCTTTTGGCCACTAAAGAGAATGGAGGCTTTTTGCATGGGTTTCTCTTTTGGCCACTAAAGAGAATGGAGGCTTTATTTGGCCTCTTTTTGAGGCGACCGTGCTATTGCTTACATTGTTTCTTATCTTCGTCACTCGTTCTATTTTCTTTTATGGTTTACAAGGTATTGTTTACACTTGTCCTACTCTTTTCTACCGGTTCTATTCACAACTTGTGGCGATAGATAAGAAGCATAATCTGAATCCCGTATCAGTAAGGCAGAGGAAACAGTTCTTGAACTCACCCTCCCACACTCCCTTAGTATTTCCCTATAGTGCGAGGTGTGTGAAGAGAAGATATTCCCAAGATTTATCATGGAAACTTAATGTTACTTGGTTTTTGTTGAAGAGCTCCACTAGATGTCTGATTTATCCATCTTTGGAGAAGAGAACCTCATAAGAATTCAAGAACCCTCTTCCCTTTACCAAGTCTTTGAAGTACTGATTGTCAAAAACTCTGGGAGTGGAATCAAGATTCCTCGTCACATGTCCATCTCCCCCTTGAGGGCATAGTTTTTCTAGATACTTCTTTTATTACAACTTGATTGTAGGGTCGGCCTCACCTGTTCTGCTCTGGTTATGAATCTTGTGGACTATGGAGAAGCATCACACTTTCCCAATCATGTGAGAACCTAAGAGAGCCACCAAATATGTGACAAAGATACCGAAGTGCTTAAATAGTTAGATGAGAACCATGGCATTGGATCAAGGGCTAGGCATCATTGTTAGGGTTAACCTTGACTCGGGAATGATTCAAAGGTGGTTGAGGTCTAGCACATGGTTTAGGAACATGGTTTATTATAGCCCATGGTATTTTTCCATGGTATTGGTGGCCAATGGTATTTGGTGATCCGTCGTATTGAACCATGGTATTGCATGTAAAGAAGCCTTTATAAGGCTTGAGGAGGCTCCATTGTAAAGTGGTCTGGAGGTGAGTGGTGGCTAGCTCACTTGGCTCGACTTGGTCGGTTTAGGTCAAGGGGTAATAGATCCATTATGGTGGTTTTTCCCAGTTTTGGGTTTTCCACGTAAATATTATGTGTTTATCTTAATGGTTGCTTGTGCTTATGTTTTTCTCACATATTATTATTATGCGATGCTCGTTTAAATCCTAATAACTGGTATCAGAGCCATGGTTTGACATATATTTGTGTTCATTGTGTTGTACCTGGTTTTTTGAATTAATTGTGGGGTGCATGTTTAATGGTACCTAACACCCTAGCAGTATTTTTGGGTTCTTGTTGAATGTAATTTCCTCGCGTGCTAAAAGCAAAAGACATCAATCTTATGCGCAGAGAAGGGATGTTGCATTAGGTGTGAAATGAACCACTAGGCAGGTACGAGGGTGGAAGGTGTACTCGTAGCCTAACTTGATGTGGATCAAAGACGTTGAGTCTTTGATTGCAGGAGGAATGTGAAATGGTTTAATCGTAGTTGTGGGACCCAGATTGATGAACCATGTATGTGAAGAGAATTTCTAGAGAACTAGCAGTTACATTGGCTAAGGACCCATGTAATCTAGTAGATGAATTCTTTTTATATGGATGTCAATGGTAAGGTTGGATGCAGGTATAAAAGAAGCATGGAAGAAACTAAGGGAGCATGGAAAAGCGAGAGGATGTAGCAATTGATGGTGATGGTGTAGTCACCATGAAGATAAATAAAAAAAATACTAATGGAGCAGTTTGCATGTAAAAGGGCATATGGTTGTAAGACTTGGTAAGGAATGCATACCCATGGTAACTCATTGGTAAAGTCGGGAGATAGACCTAGGTGATAGGGGGTGTATGTAAGATTCCTTGGTAAAAATTAAAGGGGGGTTGGTGTTTACTCCAAGTCAAGTTTAAAGGGGGCTTTTTAGGGTTAACCTTGACTCGAGAATGAGTCAAAGGTGGTTGAGGTCTAAGACATGGTTTGGGAACATGGTTTATTATATACCATAGTATTTTTCCATGGCATTGGTGGCCAATGGTATTTGTTGACCCATGGTATTGCATGTAAATAAGTCTTTTTTAGGCTTGAGGAGGCTCCATTGTACAGTTGCTTGGAGGTGAGTGGTGGCTAGCTCACTTGGCTCAGCTTGGTTGATTTAGGTCAAGGGATAATATATCTATTATGATGGTTCTAACCAGTTTTGGGTTTTCCAGGTAAATATTGAGTGTCTATATTAATGGTTGCATGTCCTTATTTTTTTCTGACATATTATTATTATGTGATGCTCATTTAAATCCTAATAATTATCTCATTCAAATCCTCAAGGATAGAAGTCAAGATGTCCCTTTTTCCCAAAATTACTTCCCACCAAGGCCCACCACTCTACATATAATATAAAAAAATGTACAAAGGTTCCACGATAAGCGGGTTCTTATTGGCATGATGATGTTCTCATAGGTCAAATACATGATGGGGTCCAACCTCTATTGTTATAACCAAGTACTAACTTGTCCTTTGTGCCCAAATTTTATACAAGGTTTTGGCCATGATTTATTTGGTCGATGAGAGCGTGATGCACTAGCTACAAGCTTATTTGGTGCAACTTGCATATTTCTTTTTCATCTGTAATTTATTTCATAGGAATTATCTTTCCATCTATAGGGGCCCATTGTATTAGTTTCTTTTTTCTTATCCAAAGGATATAATGTTCCTCAAAATTGTGGATACCTCAAACCAAGTTAAGAGTGCCCAAATGTTATGTGAGTTCATGGAGTCATTGATTCAGGAGGTGAGAAAAAAACAACTTGTGTAGATATTTACTAGTAATGCAACAAATTATATACCTTGTTGGTATACATTTTATGGACAATCACTCCTCATTTCATATTTGCAATAACTTTGCCTCACCATGTCGGCATGGCTCGTACAATGTGGCTCTTTCCTTTTTCCTTCCAACTTCCCACATGGATTCCATAGAGCTTTTTTTTGCATGTTGGTGCATATGCTCTTTCCCCCGTCCTTCCATATCTCCATATGAACACATATTAAGATAGTGCTCCTTCCTAGACTTTTCCCATAAATTTGAAGTTCCCTTTTACCCATACCTTTTCTCACTTGTTAATTATTTGGTAATATAGGAAATCGAACCCTCATGATCACAACAATTTTAGAGCATGTAAACACCATTGAACATCAGTAAGGAAAATTTGATTATCGGAGGTGTCTATTCTACATCACTTATCAAAATGAAGGTATATACCCTCAATCTCTAACAATTTTGTTGTGTTAATTATTTGAACGTGTTGTATAACATCTCAAACTATTATTTGGATGTGTAGAGAATGGTATTGAAATCAGTTATGGATGACAAGAAAACCAAGATAAAGGTCATGAATATTATTGCAGGAGTCAGAGGTATTAATCTTTATTGCTATTATTGCAATATATATAGCCAAAATATTTTGTGCATTTCTCCCCTATGCTTGGTGTTATGTAATGGTTTATTGATGTTATGATTGTTATTTTTCAGTGGACTTTGTCACAGTGGACATGAAGTAGGGAAATATAACAATAGTGGGGAAAGTAGATCCTGTGTGTGTCGCAATAAAACTGAGGAAACTGGGGTAGATAGTAGACTTACTAAGATAAGGACCTACCATGAACAACATTATTTGTAATACCCCCAATTTTTGACTTGGAATGTATTTACTCAAAATTATGTAAATGATGTAAATATGCTAGTATCGATTCCTAGTGCGAAGCTCAAGGCCAAGGCCCAACTAGTGAATGGCTAGGCATGTATGATGTATATATTTTTATTGTACTATATGATTAAATTATCACGCCAATTTAAAATTAATGTAAATATTATGTTGCAAATTAATAAAATGGTCCAATATGGTTGTGTAAAGAGCACTAGAGAGGCTATAATTCCACTAGTGGGGAAGAGGAAAAGGGGTATATGGGAAAATAAATCCTATATTGCTAAGTGTCAACCTTAGAACTCATCCAAAATCTTCCATGTGCTTTAAATTATCCAATTAATTCCTTTTGACTATTAACCCAATCATTGAATGCATATGTGAGGTTGGTGGGAAAAGTCAGTTCATGTAGTTATTGAAACATGGGGGTGGTGACAGTTTTGTTAGCTATTAGGAGTCATTTTCTTCTATGGTTAGAAGCTATGTCAGTTATCTTTTCAACCTTATCTCATTTTCCTTGGAGTCAACACTCAATCTATCATTCTCTCATGCATGTTTAATATACTACGTAGAGTTTTAATACAGTTGTTCATGTCCATTACTAGACTATGTGTAACCCAAAAATTCAAATTTGGAGACAAAGCTAAATTTTGGAAGAAAGGATAGATGGTTGTATGTCAACATAGAGGTTGGGAAATAGAGTTTCACTACTTTTGGGATGCTTGATAATCCATAAGTTATGCTACATGAGGTTCTCTAATAGCATGCAATAGATTGGGCTCTTACTTCACACACTGATAAGAACTATAAGGGTTGGATTCCCTATGGGAACTATGGATAAATGAAGGGGAATTCCTTCCTTATGTTGTGTGGGGTAGTTGGAAGGAGTGCCATGGTTGTGATGGTTGAGTGAGATCTTTGTAGATCTCTATATGATTTTTGGTTAAGCATAGAGAACCGAATGGGTTGTGGGCTAAGTGAGAGAAGAAAGGAGGTGTTTCCTTCACCCTAGTGGTCTCATATCCTAGCTTGGGAGTGGCCTCCCATCAGAAAGAGTATATGCAAACAGAGTGCCTACGGTTGGGTGGAAAATCGCTTTTACATAGCTAGTTGCTTGGATCTTCTTTATTTAAATATAAGTACTCTTTTGTATTATATGTGCAATGCATTTTATTTATATGATTGTGATAATTATGCATGAAATTTGCATTTTGTGTGTGTGTGGATTGAATTATTTCCATTGTGTAATTTTATTATGTATATGCACATGTGTTTATATGTTATAAATTCATAATTATGGCTATGGGGTGAAACTTTGATACCATGAACTAGTTAATGTCCCCTCTCATGAGTCAGATTGAGGGATGGGGGCATTCCAAAGTGGTATCAGAGCTTTTGGTTTCAATATCAGATATGTATGGGCCGAAAATGCATAGTTATTGGAAAAAATACAAGTTTGCAGATGAAATGATCGTATGAAAACCCCTCAATTAATCGTTGGATGGTATTCTAGCCAAGTTGTGGGTTAGATCTGTGGTTTACCAGTGGAAGAGACATACTAGTGAAGGAAAATTTTGAAATTTGCATATATGTAGTGGAATTGTTTCTATGGAGTCCAAGTTCTGTTAAGACAGATCAGGGTCCATGCATAATTTATATTACCTCTTTTAATGCAATTTAAAATTTCATTTAATTTTAAATTTTAAAAATATTGATAATTTTAAGGTGGGCCCCACCCATGCCACATAGATGGGTGACGTGGAGGATCCATGTGGGTGGAAGGCATGATGTGAAACTGCCACATCATACCAACAGATAGATTATGGACCTGGATAAAGTGCATAGGAGGATAAAGATCCGATCATTGAGCAATAGAGAAGATTGATGGTCGTGGGCCATAACCCCCTCAAAACATGCACAGTGGGTAATGGTAGGCAGGCTAAGATCTGACAATCAGATCTTCTGGGAGATCAACGGTCGTGACTCACCACTCCTTCTCAATGTACACATGGGTTAATTTGGGTAAGTGAGTAGTTGGGATGAACCACCCAAGGAACGTATCAATGTTTGATTGACAACTCCTCCCCAAAGAAATTTTAAAAAATTCCCTTCTCACGAGGAGTTACCACTGTTGGTAACGGGAAAATCGTCGATGCCCAATTTTGAGTGGTATTATGCATCAAAAGCCGATGGAGGGTAACCTGGCCACCTCAACAAACCATGTCAAGCCACGTCAACACCCCTTCCAGGTCAATAGAAAATGAAAATTGTCTTATGTACCAGATTGTACGAAACTGGATTATTTAAAAAAAAACAAGGGTGTTTCCCTTGACTCTCCATATAGTAGCACATGGAGGCTGAAAGGGGGCAAGCCCCCTTAACCCCCATTATTATTATTTTTAAATCAACAAAGTTGGGTCATTAGTTTAAGTGTGGTCAATGGAATTGTATAAAATTTGGGGAAAATTATGGATTATCAGGGGTAGTTATAGCATTGTTAAAATTTCTTAGTCTGAAGAAGGTGAAAAATATTAAAAGTAGTGAATTCAGAAATTTTATAAAATATTACTAGAGCATCGGATCAAAGAAAGGAAATTTATTCAGTAATCTTGGTCACATATATTATATAGGGAAATAAGGAATTTGTACAATTTCCTCATATATTATCTTCCATAGGTGTCTGAAGTTGGCCTCTTGGGGTTAAATGCACCTACAAGAAAAGTGTAGAAATTTGACCAATTTGACGATTTTGTAGGAACGTATCTTTGTGCTCATAAATCAAAATTGAGCATGCTCATAGTATTTAGAAATATTATCCAAAGAGGAATAATTTTACAAAGAAAAATTCTGAATTAGAGATTTAGATGTTTCCATAATTTGATCAGAAAAGTTCATGTAACCTTAAATTGACTAAATTGTCAATATGGATATTTTCCATAAAACACAAAAAATTGCTTTTATTAGACTGTAATAAAACTAACAAATGTGTTTACATGAACACTTTTGTATATTTGGAATCATATCAATGATTGTTAAGGGCCAAAAGTAAGTATAGTGCAATTGGAGATCTTGGTCTTGGTTGGTCCATGAAGGTCATCATCATGGATGATGCACATGATCCTTATGAATCTGAGACAGATGCAATGGGAGAGAACATATAGATTGAGAATGGAGAAACAAAATCCAATGGTAGGAGAAGCCAAGTGAATCCCCCAGATGATTGTAGAAATTGTGAGGAGCCTTAGTGTGGAACTGTAGAGTTGTAGAGTAGACAATGAAAGGTGGCTTAGAGATCAAGAAGAACAAAATAAGTTGAATGTAGCTATTGTTATCATGTAAAATGACACTTTTTAGTCTGAGTACTAACACCCAATGTGTCGGCACACAAAAGGACAAACATGATTGAAGTAGCCAAAACACTATAGATGGGCATGACCTTTGATACATCGTCACCTTACCAACTAGATTTATTTTTTGTATGGACATTAGGTTGAATACACAACTATTATCATAGTAACCCATGTATCATACACGAATATGTACACATAAAATCATGTATACATCATTAGGTCTTGCACCTGCAGGTTTCTCTTTAGCAAGGCATGTATCATACGTGACTTGTCAGTATAAATAGTCGCGTATGCCTTAATCCATAATTAAAAATATAAACATAATTAGTCGAGGAAATTTGGGCCCTTAATCATAACTATCCTAATGTCCCCAACCATCTCAAACTTCATAACCTCTCTCTTTCCTCATGTATAAATAGAGGGTAGGGGTTGAGGCTAATAAATCATACTTGGTGGAGCAAAGTTATGCTGGTGGTTTGCCTTTAGATATCTTGGAGCAGCAGAACTCAGTGTCCTTGGTGAGCAGAGGAGCAATTGTCTCAGATGTTGGGTTGTAATATCACCTCACTTGTTTATCAATAAAGAGAGTCATTCTTCCAATATTGTGTATTTTCGATCTTATATATTATGATTTATGAATTGTCTTATTGTTCTATCATAAGCATGTTGTTTCATTAACAATTCATACAATATATAAGATATTGCAGGAAATATCTTGCTCTTTGTAGGTGTTGGAGATTCCCTGGAAGCTATGGAAGCAACTTGAAGAGAAGAAGAAGATCTAGGATTGAACGTCATAAATAAGGTATGCCTATTTTCTTCCTATTTCTATTTCAAATTATGAAATGGATGACTGTGTGCAAGTTAATTTAGTAAGTTGGTAACCCCAGAGACCCTAGGTTATAAGGGTGTGTTTTCTTGAACAACAAAATTGGTGATTCTGTTGGGGAGTCCAACCTGTTGTGGGTCCTCTTTTTAGGCTTCCTGACCAATTTTTTTCTCTAACTAGTTCTGTTTGTGACTTGTTTTAATTTTACCTTTGATTCCCCATATTGCATGTTCAGAGCCTGTCTGTCTGTTGTTTTTGTTTTTGAGAATGTTTGACACTATACACGAGTTTCTTTGGTAATAGTCACGTGTTCCACTTTGTATACGCGGGGTGCTTTCGGGATAGTCGCGTATGGTACGCGAGTTTCCTTTATGGAGGTCATGTATTCCTATTAGTGTCTATGAGTCTAAAATATTGTTGCTTGTCCTTGTTTTTATGATTTCTCAGATACTTGTGGAGGTTCTGTTTTTGGAATGATACTATGGTTCAGGTCTTTACATTTCACTGCTTACTTGATTAGTCAAGTTCTTTAAGCGCTTTTTGTTTGCCTTATTCATTAGTGAATGTGTTAGGTCCTCATACTTGGCTTCTAGTCTGAAATCTTGTGTTTTGGGTCATTGATCAATCATGTGAAACATTGATATACTCTGTATTGTTGCTTCAATAGCCTGAGTTAGTCATTATTTCCTTTTTTGTGAATCTATTAAGTCTTTGAGTTGGTAGTTTTGCCAAGTTTAGGGTTTGGGTCATTTCTTCCTTTCTGGTTGAAGTGTGTTGTTGTAGGGTCTGATAACATCATTTACTGTTATATGATCAGATTGTTCAAACTTACTCAATTTTCATTTACTTGTATTATAGTTTTTGAAATTTTTGAAAAAGAAAAGACAAAACCATTTTTTCACTTTTTGCATTAGGTTGCATTTAGTTGTTCTTTTCTTTATTTTTCAAGAAAAATGAAAAATTTTAAGTCTTGTAGTTTCTCTTTTTATTTAAAAAAAGATCATTAGCTTTTATTTTACAATAAAAAGAAAAGAAAATTTGGCATTGTAGTTGCATTTGCTTTGAAAAATTTTATACATAATTTTTTGCTTTCATTATGCTGAGTCTATAACATCACACAGTCTCATTCCACTACCTTTAAATAATACAACACTTTAAAAAGAACGATCAATTAAAATTTTACTAGTAAGTTTATTTTTTTAGAATGATACATCAACTAGTTCAGGCTAGGCTTGTGGACTAGGGAGTTTTAACTGTATAAGAGACCATTTGGAAATATCCTCTCACACAGGAGTTAAGCACGAGGCCGGGTGATAAATTCGCTAAGGAGATAACCCTCCACTTCCATGTTTGATCATATACCAAGATTTTATGTGTTTGGGGATCTTGTCAATACCACCTCTTGGGCCCCATGGGGTGTCGGTGTTGACATGGTTTCAGGATTTGCTACCTTGCCCATGTATAAGGATCAGGCTTGCGACTATTCCTCTATACTCTTGGTGTAGTTGTGGTAGCATTTAGTTTCTTGACACTAGGGATCATACACTGGTGGTATTGGAAGGCTATTTCCAATACACCTTGGATGGACTTGGAAGGTAACCCCGATAGAAAACTTGGGAGGGAGGTTGGGTGATTCCAGTGCTTGTGTCCAAGAACATCTTCACAGGATGCCAAGTAACCATCTTTTAGTCTTCACAGGTTGGACCTAGGCCCTAATCATCCTAGGCTTCCCTTTGGAAGGAATATGTTATATCTATTGTGTCTGAGTGACTTTATGACATTTTTAGTGAGTGTTGTTTGGTTTGTCTATGTTTAGTTGGACTTTAGGTGTGTGTGATTCAAATTTATATATGTGGATGACCAACCTCTTCATAGGTCAAGAAGGTTGCAAAACCTTCCTCCATCTGATACAATGGAGCCTCCACTGCCCCCTCAAAGGAAAATACTAGATATTGACATTTATTTTGAACCAGTAAGAGTTATTGAAGTTTCAAGTGAACAAAAAATTAGGATTAACCAAGAATAAACAATTACAGTAGATATTGAAGACTTGCAACCTTACCAGTTTCCAAGAAATTTTAACCCACCTCTAACTGATTTAAATGATCATGTGATTGTATAGGTTCTTTCGTTAGTTCACCTGTTATTGGTTCTACTTTGAGTAGAGATATGTATATGGAAATTGAACCCAACTGATTGAACAATTGCACTCACAAAATTGCTAATCAAACCTGCAAATTTACACAGAAAGGAGACTGAAATTGGAGCATAACACTAATCTGTATTGAATAAGTGTACAATAGCCAACCATATGAAGTCATAAGCTACTGCAATATATAATTACATGAGATATTCGAATGCATAAGGATGCCATTCGAAATAGTCAAAAGCAGGCTTACTAAATCTAGTCAAATCCCCCATAGGTGCATAAAAAAGTTTCCAAATCTACCTAGAAGCTCATGAATTGGCAAAGTCAAGTACGCAAGCTAATAGGTGATGGAAAGAAAACTCATACATGCTTTTATTAGGAGAAAAGAATGGAGGATGATGAGGGAAAAAAACAAGTCAACTGCACCTAGTCTTACTTTCCCTTTTGCCATAAATCTCAGTAAAGCAAGCAACAAAGTAGAAAAAGCAAATATGCACTAGAGAGGATCTGGAATAAAGAAGAAATACTAAATATGGTTTTAGGTAGGCTTCCCAAGCACTCCATGACACAGTTTTAGCAATTTTGACTTCTAGGACATGTGGAAGACAACTTGCATAGAGTGGAATATTGGAAACTAGGCAAATGAGACAAAAATGGATTAATTAATGTCTAAGGTAGCTAAATATGGGTTGATTATTATAACACCCCCCCTTAAGCCTAACTTATGAGTAAATATCAGAAAATTATAGGGCCTAGCAACAAGGCTTAGTCACCCTTTACATACTGCATGTCCATTTAACCAAGGAAAGAGGAAAAAAGCCAGTGGGAAAATCTTCCCTTAAACATGGATAGTAAAACAAAATTTGAAAATCTTGTCATCAATCATGCTTCACAGCATGATCAGCAATCCCCAGCAGTGATTTGAGATTGATGAATGTCTTCTCACAAAAAACTTTGCTGAAGATGTCTACTACTTGCTCTGAAGATGCACAGAAGAGTAAGTGAATGGTGCCATCATGCACAAGCTGTTTGATGTAGTGCATATGGATCTCAATGTGTTTGGTTCTTTGTCTCTGAACTGGATCATTGCAGATTCGAATGGTGCTTTGATGATCACAATAGATAATAGTTGAAAACTCTGATTCAAAGCCACACTCACCAAGTAACCCCTGCAACCATAAACATTGAGTTGCTACATTTACAACTCCTCTATACTCTGCTTCTATAGATGAGAGTGCTATGGCACTCAGTTTCTTGCTTGACCAGCTGATTGGTCCTTCAACAAGCATGAACACATATCCTGATTTTGACTTTCGATCTGTGTTGTCACCTGCCCAATCACTATCAGTAAACCCAATCAAATCAAGATCAGATTTAGCTTTGTAGAAGATCCCATGAGTTCTTATTCCCTGAACAAAGTTAAGGATCCTTTTGGCTGGTCTCCAATGGATCTCATGAGGCTGATCCATGTATATTGAAGCCACACTTACTGCATAAGAAATATCAGGTCGAGTGTGTGTAAGGTACAACAAACACCCAATCAATTGCCTATACAGTGTATTATTCACCATAGGAGAAGAACCTGCTTCTTCAAGCTTAACTCCTGAAAGGAAGGGAGTCTTGCTTGGCTTGCAATATTTCATGTTGAACTTGTTCAGTAAATCCAAAGAATACTTGGATTGATGTAATTTTATTCCATGTTGGGATTGAGCAATTTCGAGACCCAAAAATTGGCTCAACAATCCCAAATCAATCATAGAAAATGCATGGTTCATTGCATCCTTCAAGGAGGCAATTTATTTATTTGAACTTCCTGTAATCAGAAGGTCATCCACATACAAGACAATAATCATCAAGGAACCATGAATCAGATTCAAATAAACATTAAGATCAGACTTGCATCGAACAAAACTCAATGACAGCAGAAAGCCATCAATCTTGGCATACCAAGCCCTGGGGGCTTGCTTAAGCCCATACAATGATTTCTTCAGCCTCCACACAAAAGATGGATTAGTAAAAAAACATTGAGGCTGCTGCATGTAAATCTCTTTAGTAAGATCTCCATTCAAGAAAGCACAGTTCACATCGATGTGATGTACCTCCCACTGCTTCGAAGCTGCAATGGCTAAGGCTAGCCCGATGGAGTCCATATTTGCCACTAGTGCAAAGGTCTCATTGTAGTCAATACCATGTACCTATGAGTAGTCCTTGACTACCAATATTGCCTTATATTTCAAAGGTGAACCATCAGCAGCAAAATTAGTTTTGAAAACCCACTTACATTGAACTAGCTTCCTCCCTGGGGGAAGATCAACCAACTCCCAAGTGTTGTTCTTCTGGAGTGAGCTGAATTCTTCTTTCATGGCTGTTTGCCATCTTGGATCATGTGATGTATCTTCATATTTCTATGGTTCTGATTCAACCATCATATAGCATCTCTCTGCAAACAAAGGGTCTTTCATACTCAGGGCACTCTCAAACTGAGATCTAGTCCTCCTATGATCACTAGGATTTCCAACTAGTTCCCCAGCTGCATGAATCGTATTTGCTGCCCATATTGGTATTGTAGGATTGTCAAGATCTGCAATTAAATCATAATTATCAGACATATCAGAATCAGCAAACTCATTTGTCTCTTCACTTACATTCAATGGTTCTGGTGGTGAAGAAGACTCCAACTTCAACTGCTGCTAAAGGCTCTTCTTGGAACTGAACACTCCTTTCAATGAAGGATTTGTTTGTGCTCAAATTTATCAGCTTGTACCCTTTTTAATATTCATATTACCCAACAAATAGACACTCTTGGCTTTGGGGCTGCAAAGCCTTCCTCTTTTCTGTTGGAATTCTAGCCCAAGCCCTCGAGCCAAAAATCATGAAATGGGTCACATTTGGCTTGTGCCCACTCCATGCTTCAAAAGGAGTCATACCATCAAGTTGTTTATGAGGCACCCTATTCTGAATATAGGATGCACATTTTATAGCATCGGCCCAAAACTTTGGTGGCAAAGTCTTAGCCTCCAACATACAAGTTGCCATCTCTTTCAGTGATCTGTTCTTTCTCTTAGCAACACCATTTTTCTGTGGTGTGTAAGGGATTGAATGCTACATCTGAATACCTGCATCTTCACAATATTGAATGAACTCAAACTTGACATACTCACCACCATTGTCAGATCTGAGGATCTTGAGTCTCCTCCCAGACTGGTTTTCAACCAAAGCCTTAAAGACTTTAAAGAGGCCAAAAACTTTAGACTTATGCTTCAGGAAGTAAACCCAACAATACTTGGAAAAGTCATCTATGAAGGTCAATGCATATTTGGCTTGACTCATTGACATATGAGGAAATGGACCAGCAACATCACTGTGGATCAACTCAAGAGGTGCAAAGGTTCTCTCATGACTAGCTCTCTCAAATTTATGCTCTGGGTGTTTTCCTAGGACACAACTTTGACAGACTTCCTTGGAAAACTTAATCTTTGGTAACCCTATGACCATTTATTTTTCACTTAGATCAGAAAGATAATTATATTTAAGATGGCCAAATCTTTGATGTCGAAGCTTGCTTGCCTCATTAGCATGAATCAGAAGAGTAGAGGGGTTTGAGTAGGGTAGAAAATGTGAAAACCAGTATACCTTCGAAGTGTGATCTACAACTCATTTTGTAATGAATTTACCATTCGAGATATATGTGATATCAACATCATTAGGGGAGAATATGACCTTCTTTGGAGACCCTGTGTGGGTCATATAATACACTGACAAGAGGTTAGAGGCAAGACCTGGAACACACAATACATTACTAAACTTACCATGGTCAAGATCGATCCTTCCTTTGCCCAAACTGTCAGTGAGAGAGTCATCTCCCAAAACTATTGGTGGACCTTTCAACATGTCAAGAGAGTAGAATGCCTCCTTGGTTGAAACAATATGTCTTGAAGCTCCAGAGTCTATGATGAAGCTAGGTGAGCTTGATGTGCCAGCAACCAATGCATGTACTCTCTCTCTGTCCTTTGAATTTGATCCTCCTTCCCTCTTCTTTGAGCTATTAGGAAGGGAGATGTTATTCTTCTCCAGGAGTTGGGTCAGCATGTCAATTTGCTTCTTCATGTAGGATCTTTCAGGATGATAGCCCTTACTACAGTATGTGCACTTGCTCATTTCTCCTTTGTTCTTCTTCCTATGGGAGTTCTTCTTGGAGCCTTGGGGCTCCTCTTAAGACTTGTTCTTGTCTCTCTTTTGCTTAAGTGGCTTCTTAGATTTCTTCTTGCCTTTTGAATCCACCCTTGAATCTCCAACAACCAAATCTTGGTCTTTGGAAGGTTTGATGGTGCCCATCATCACCAATTTATCATGTTCTTGTGTGAGGGATTCCATGAACTCTGCAAGCTTAGGCATATTCCAGGCTCGAGCTGTCAACTTGGTGGCATGGAAGGTCGAAAAAAACACTGAATAGTCAAGGCCAAGCTTCGAGAGTATGGCCAAAACTAGTTGCTCCTCCTTCTTTTCAATTCCACACTGTTTTAGTTGCAAAACAAGGGCTTTAAACTTGGAAAAGTAGAGTTGCAGGGATTCGAAGCTGCTAGGAATCAAAGAGATCAATTCATTCTCGATTTGATGTCCTCTCATCTCATCTGTCTTACCAAAAATCTCTACAAGCTTCTCCCACACTTCATTAGGTGATGTCAATCCATCAAGATGGAGAAGGAGGTCATTGGATATGCTCAGACACAAGAGACCATAGGCCTCATCCCTCCTGTTGTGCCATTTAATCTTCTCTACAACTGCATTGGGCTCTTCTTTAGTTTCCATAGTCACCCTATAGAGACCTTTTTCTCTCAACAGTATCTCCATATCTACTTTCCATTCAAAGAAATTAAATGGAGTCAAGATGATCTTCTGAGATTGATCCATAGCTCTGAACTGTGCCCTTCAACCAGCAGAATGCTCCCAGTCAAGATGTCAAACCTGCAATAGCAATATGGAAGGAGAAAAATTGATCTACAAAGGCTCTGATACCATGTGGAAATTGAACCCAAGTGATAGAACAATTGCACTCACAAAATTGCTAATCAAACCTGCAAATTTACACACAAAGGAGACTAAAATTGGAGCATAACACTAATCTGTATTGAATAAGTGTACAATAGCCAACCATATGAATTCATAGGCTTCTACAATATATAATTACATGATATATTTGAATGCATAAGGATGCCATTCAAAATAGTCAAAAGCAGGCTTACCTAATCTAGTCAAATCCCCCATAAGTGCATAAAGAAGTTTCCAAATCTACCTAGGAGCTCACGAATTGGCAAAGTCAAGTAGGAAAGCTAATAGGTGATGGAAATACAAATCATACATTCTTTTATTAGGAGAAAATAATGGAGGATGATGAGGGAAAAAAACAAGTCAACTGCACCTAGTCTTACTTTCCCTTTTGCCATAAATCTCAGTAAACTAGGCAACAAAGCAGAAAAAGAAGATATGCACTAGGGAGGATCTAGAATAAAGCAGAACTACTAAATATGGTTTCCAAGAGGTTTACCAAGTGCTCCATGACTCAGTTTTAGCAATTTTGACTTCTAGGACATGTGGAAGACAACTTGCATAGAGTGGAATATTGGAAACTAGGAAAATCAGACAAAAATGGATTAATTAATGTCTAAGGTAGCTAACTATGGGTTGATTATTCTAACAATGTCTAGCTCTGGAGAGTGAATTTATACCCCAAATTCAGCCATGTTGGATGGTGAAGTCCAACCTCCCCCGGTAGGTACTCCAAGACCAAGTACATCTGTTGCACCCCTTTCACCAAGTAGTCAAATCGTTCAACCCTCAGCTCCCTCTAATGTAGTGGATCCCTCTTGTCGGGTGGCCACTGGTATTCCCAGTGCACCTTTTGCTTCCCCCTCCTTTATGAAGCATTCTCAGAGCAATCCAAGTGGATCCTCCTCATTCGTCCAGGGTTTTCCGTGGAATGGGGGGCATATTCCCCCATCCACTCCTTATGTAGGTCCTACCCTTGCATATGTGGGAATACAATATGGAAACACAGATGATTTTGGTCATAATTTCTAGACACTTGTTTTAGTTCCTTTTACGAGCTCTCCTTTTTCACTTTTTAGTGGAGGGATACCTGCTCCTTTCTTTCAAACTCCAGTTTCATCTGGAGTGGCCCGAACCACATATCATGCACCACACACAAGTAATCCACTTGATTTTGTGTGGAATCCTTTTCAGGGAGTCCAACTAAATCACAACTGGTGGCTGGGGGAAACCCCACCTTTTCATTTGGGAACCAGGGGGAAGGTCTTTCTACATCCCAGACTCCTTACTTTCAGGCCCCGGTTAGGACAAAGCTTCCTTTCCTGGCAACTTTAAACTTGCCAGAATTGTCAAATTTGATGAATGACCCCATTTGGCATAGTGCAACATGGCCACCTACTCCTATTAAGTTACCTTCAGAAATTCCTAAGTTTTAAGGAAAATATGGTGAAGATATAGGTGCCCATATAACCACTTTTCACCTATGGTTCTCTTCAAACTCACTGAATGATGATTTTGTTCGGTTGAGGTTGTTCCAGAGAACCTTGACTCATGTTGCAGCCAAATGGTACATTGAACTTCCTACTGCTACATATGACAATTTTTTTGATTTGGAAACTATGTTCCTCAATCACTTTCAGCTTCTTGTCCAGTATGATGCTGGCATAGACTTGTTGTCGACTTTGTGACAAAACAAGGCCACACATATCTTAGATCACATCCAAGAGTGGCAAAGATGGAAGAGACTTATCAAAGCCACAATACCCCCTGAGTTTCTATTAGAGTGGTTCCTAAAATATTTACTGCTTTATATATCTAAGGATGTATCCACTTCGAGGGTGAGCATAGAAGAAGAGGCTATCCTCAGGTCCCAACAGTTAGATTTGATATATGCTCAATTTGGGATCTTGTATGAGATAATACCTAAGGCACCGAGGTCTACCAATAGTGTAGAGAAACCCAAGCTTGGACCCCAATGCTGATGGCATGGTTGGTTCAATCAATTCTCCTACTATAGAATCACTGGCTAAGCAACTCCATGAGTTGTCAGTGATGCTATTTGTAGCAAAGACAGCAAAGGCTTCCAACCCCTCAACTCAATGTGCAACTTTTTTTGCATAGTCTTCTTAGAAGGTAAATCAGCAGCCCGGTGGGAAAAAGAAGAAAGCGAAGAAGGGTGAGGGTAATCAAAACAAGCAGAAACCCACAAACAATGCTGATGGGGGTAAAAAATATAAGAAAAAGGTTAAGTTTCCTTGTAAGTTGTGCCAGGGATACTATATAACTCGTCAATTCCCTTTCATGGATCAAGCTCAGAAGTTGTTGAAGAATCAACAACCGGTTGTACTGAAGGATCCATTTCCCCAAGGACATAACACAACTTATGTTTCTAATGTAGCCAAGGGCACTTCTAGTGCTCCTCCTAATCAAAACTATATCAATATGGTATGATATAACACCTTACTCCAAACAAGAAATGAGAATTATTAATCAGAGGCTTCTGAGAAGGGTAATTTTAGTGTTGAAACTTCTAACCCTCACACTATTGATAAACCTGTTGATCCGATTCCCAAGATACTGAAAGGTGTCTTTAAAAAAGCATTTCACAATCCTAACTCTAGGGATGGTTCTAACTATTCAATAGTTGAATATTTGGCTCAAAATCCTTGTGAAAAGTTGATATTGGAAGTGTTATAGAGTTGTTCTGCTCAGCGGGATGCTCTCTTAGGCAACATGGATTCCTCAATCCTGCTGGCAAAGTTTAATCTTTCAGATGTTAAGATCTACCTGCCGTATCATGTGGCTTTGTCAATTGATGTGGTCCATGGAGGAAAAACCATTGGACGTATAGCTGTTGATGAAGGTGCTTCCACATGTGTCATTTCAATTTCCTGTTGGAAGGCTTTAGGTTCCCTGGAGCTAGTTCCATCAAACATTTTACTTACTTCTTTCAATGGAAGGTCTTTCCATCTGCATGGTATCCTACCGACTTTTGAGATAAAGTTGGCAGGGAAAGTAGTGGTTGTTGAAGTAGAAGTGATAGATTCCCCATTGGATTATAATTTGTTGTTAGGGAGAAGCTGGACTACACCATGTGTGCAATTTCCTCAGTCGTTATGTGAGTGGTGGTATTTCCACATGAAGGGAAGTTGGTTACTGTTGACCATCTTAGTTTCAGTCGAAAGGGTTGTTTGGAGACTAAGGAATCCACTAGACGTTTGATCGATCAGACAAAACCAACTAATGAGAGCTTGGGGTTGGAATGTATTCTTCTTTGATGGGCACATTTGATATCCCAGCCTTGATTAAGTATCTAGGCTCTACGAGTGTAGGGAAGTTTATCACGACGGCTATCGATAGAACCGATCCTTTGGTCCTTGCTTACCGTCATGAACCTTAGGTGCCCTTATCTGTAGTGGAGGTGTCTTATCAAGATATTATTGACACCACTGTTGATTCTATCGCGACTCCTTCTACAGTCTCAAAGGAGTCTGAAGAATCTTATCTTCCTGCTTGGGCAGAGAACTCTTTATATTCATATGACATATTAGAAATGGTTTTGCCTTCGGATGAAGACATTTTGGAAGTTGTGTGTGGGAGAGATAAGATTTGTGAATACCTTCATTAAAAGTCTTACTTTCTTCCAGACTTGAGCAGAACTAAAAACTAAGAGTTCCATGTGAGACTGGCAGAGGATGTTGATTCACCGATTAATCCTTTACCAAAGGAGGGAATATTTGCTGAGGGGAATATGGCAAATATATCTGTTACCATTCCAATCAACATCTCTGCAAACCTTGACGTCGTTGAAAATGTACATATTGGTGCAAAATGCTCTCCAGAGGAGATTGCTATATATACCGCCTTTTTTAAGGAATTTCATTGATTGTAGAACACAAAATCTAAACTTACCCTGATGATAAACCTGTTCGACAAAAGCTTCGACCTGTTAATCTGTGAAAAGTGGTAGCTGTTAAGGCTGAGGTGGAGAAATTGCTTAAAGTAGGGTTTATTTACCCAATTGCTCTTACGGAATGGGTATCCAATCCTGTTCCTGTTGATAAAAAATAGGGGACCATACGCATGTGCACTGATTTCCATGACCTAAATAAAGCGTGTCCCAAGGAAAACTATCCCACACCTTTCATTGATCAAATCATTGATGCTTCTGCAGGAAGTGAAGTATTTTTCGTTTATGGATAGATTTTCCAGGTAAAATCAAATGCAAATTAAGCCGGAAGACCAACATAAAATGGATTTTATTTGTGCTTGGGGTACCTTCGCATACAAGAAAATGCCCTTCAATTTGAAAAATGCTGGAGCTACCTTTCAGCAAAAAATGAACTTTTCCTTTCACGATGTCAAGAATATTGTCGAGCTGTACTTAGATGATCTGCCTACCCATTCTTGCAAGAGGAGGGACCATCCAGATCACCTTTGCATGATTTTTGAACGATGTAGACATTATAAAATACGCTTGGATCCCCACAAGTGTGTTTTTGCATTGATTCGGTGAGGCTACTAGGGCTTATTGTGTCAAAAAAAGGAATTCAAGTGGATCCGTTGAAAATTGAGGCTATTGTAAATATGCCTCCTCCTCGTTCTATCAGGAAACTTTAGATCCTGCAGGGAAAATCTAATTTTCTTCGACGTTTTATAGTTAATTATTCCAAGATTACTAAAGGTTTCATGTGCTTGCTGAAACATGACACCCCATTTATATGGGATGAAACTACACAACTTGCATTCGAGGCCTTAAAAAAGGCTTTACTATCAACTCCTTTGGTACGTCCCCCATATTACTCTAAAGAATTTATATTGTATCTGGTTGCATCAGAGTCAACTATAGGGGTAGTTTTGGTTCAGGAGGATGACAAGCTCCAAGAGCATGTTTTCTATTATCTCAGTCGTGCATTAGTTGGTCCAAAACTCAGATACTCCCACGTCAAGAAATTAGCATTGGCAGTTGTCTATGTTGTTCAGAGGTTGTGTCACTACATTTTATTGAGGACAACCACAATGGTGGAAGATGTAAATCCTTTTCAATGTGTTTTGTCCCGACGTATAATCGGGGGAAAATTCAACAAGTGGATAGTCATTCTCCAAGAGTTTGACTTAGATTTCCTATTTGTAAATCCAAAAATTCCTTAGTTTTTGCAGATCCTATCTTAGAATTTCCTATGGAAGAGAATGTAGTGGTGGAGGATGACTCATTCCCAGATGAGTATATTTTTCAAATTTCCACATCCGATCCCTGGTATGGAGATATCCTTATATATCTCCAGATTTTGAAGTGTCTCGTGCCTTTCTCATGGGAAGAGAGACGTAAATTGCATGTTAATGCGAAAAACTACCTAATCATCGGTGATACTCTATATTCAAGAGAGGTAGATTCCATTTTGTGTCGGTGTTCTACCCACAAAGAGGCTGAGCGTGTCCTAAATGATTCCCATAGCAGAGCGTGTGGGGGTCATTTATGTGGGTTAGCAAGGACCCATAAAATTTTACGTGCCAATTATTTTTGGCCCACAATTTTAAAGGATTGAGTGGAGGCTGTGAATCATTGTTATCCATGTCAACTCTATACCAGGAAAATGCAGTCACATCCTGATTCGTTGTTTCCCGTCATTGCAGTAAGACCCTTCACTAAGTGGGGGGTGGATTACGTGACATGCAATCCAATTTCTGCTGGGGGGTATAACTATATCATTGTTGATGTAGACTACTTCACAAAGTGGGCAGAGGAAATTCCTACCTTCAAAGTAGATGGTGAAATGGAAGTTTACTTCGTATTTAACCAAATCATTACTCATTTCGGTATACCAAAGGATATTGTCACTGACCATGGAAGTCACCTTCAGAATAGTATGATGACCAAGCTGACTACTATGCTAGGGTTCAAGCAAGATCACTAGGGTTCCAATCAGGGTGTACGGGTCCAATATCTACATAAAACATTTAAAAGGGATCAAATATTTTATACATATGTATATACATAAATTTATGATTAAAACTCATAAAAATCAAATAACATAAAAAGATAAAAATACCTATCTCTCCCCATGCCTCCCATGGTGGGAGGACAAGGTCATTGTCTCCTCGGAAATCCAGTCCGACGTAGGGGAATTTCTCGAGAGCTAGTACTTTCCTTTCCCACCATAGATAGAAATCATCATCGTAAACACTTTGGACTGATCCTCCACCACCTTGACAGAGAAATACCTCTCCCCATATAGTAATTCTAGGCTGGCGAGGGGAGGGTGGTGGTAGTGCTACTGCAGGGCTAATAGCAAGAATTCTCTCAAAGAATAATGCCACTAAAATTCTTGCATAGTGAAAGTTCTTCCTACACCCTCTTTTGCAGTCAGGGAGTTGTTTCCTCATAATCGGGATCATACCCGAGCACCACTTGAATACTATACCCTGCATGCATTCCACTGCAATCCGCATCTGATTCCGAGTGGCTAGGTGCAGTGAAGAAGATCTATCAATCCTTACCACAATTCTTACCATCACTTGTAATGGAAATCTAGTTATGTGAGAAACTGGGACACATGTCCCCTTCTTCTGTGTACCTAGTGGGAAGTAAGTATTAATATAGTCATGAACACTCATAGGGTCACCACCCCTACCTGTACCCTCAAGGTTCATGGGCATGCCTATGTGGGAAAACCCTATAATGAAGTAAATTTCCTCTACTGTAATCTCTAAGATCTATCCTTGAAGATCAAATATACCAAGGTCATGGTCCCAGTAACTAATAAGAGTCTCTATTAAACGGACATCGGCCCTCATGCCGGAAGTGCAGTAGAACTTCATCAAGCCACATTGGTGTAAATCTTGCAAGGTTAGGGAATCCCGTAATGCTTCTCGATCCATGTCCTCATGCTCTCTTTCCCTCCACTCTAGAACCATTTTGTACCTGCCCAATGACCATTATTAACCATTAGAACCCATCAATGTCTTTCGATTTTGGCCATTTTCCAACTTTTTCTAAGTCGTGCAGCATACGCGATTGTGCCTTCAGCACAACGTGGGTCATACGTGGGTTGCTGTAGAGAAACTCACGTATAAAATGTGTATATGTGACTATTATAGTAGCAGACCCACGTATGCTACATAACCCTTTTAGGGATGGCACAAAATCATAATTTTTTACACAAAAATAAAAAATTGAGCGAATAGAAAGAAGGAGAAGGGAGATTTAAACAACCTGCAACTTGCGGAATTCGATTCGGTCCAGTGGTTTGTCCTCAGTGATCAACTGAAGTTAGAGGTAAGAACTTACCAAGTTTAGTAGTTTAGTAGGTTGTCTATTTTTGTTTTTTGAACTATTTATAGAAATTTTCAAATTTTTTGACTCATGGTCTATAGTTTAAAAATCATTTTTTAATAAATGGACTAATACCATGACATTTTACTAAGTGAAACAGGTTCGGGATCAATAAGAAGATGTTATCTGCTGCATATAGGATAGGATTTGGTCCTCATTATGTACTTTGCATTTATACCTTATCCATCATTTAACCCTAGGATTACCTTTTTGTCCATGGACTATGGTGTTAAACCACTTTTACCTCGTTTGCATCATTGTTCCTCCATGGATAGGGCCTCCTTAATTCTCATGGGTACCCTAGTTTATAACACTTTATTGTATTTTTGGTACCCATGACGCAGATGTGTTAGGTTTGCGAGAGCCTTCTTAGTATTTTTTCATGACAAAATGAGCCTTCATTTTGCATCTTTTTATGAGCTATCCTTGTTTATACGGCTCCCCACCCTTATGGATTTTCTTTGGGCCCTGGTATGACTCCTCAAAATAGACTAGACTATCAAGTAAACTTGTCCGTTCTGACTCATTAAGAATAAGTGAACGATCATCCACTTAGGTAGAAGTTTACTCCTTTTTTCAGCCTTGTGGATTATTTAGGAAAGAGGAATACTCTCTTTTTGGTGGAATTGAGAAGAGTATCTTTAGGCATAGGTTTATCACTTTTCTGGACTTGAGGGACTAAATTTACGGAAAAGGAACACCCGGTATGAGCTTATTTTTCTCTTTTTCGTGCTCTGGACCCAAACATGAAAAGATTTCGAGCGTACTTTATATCTTTGTCATTCTCCTAAAACCTAAAGAACAAAGCATCAAGTTTACTATTGTAAGACCCATTTCTCGTAATCAAATGGATATTTTCGAGTGATATTGCCTTCCTTCACACTCGTAAAAGTTAGGCTACATGCCGCTTCTGAAGGTGTGTCGGTCTGGTATTAGTTTACCCCTTTTTTGGACCTTACCGACTAAGTATGAAAAAGGTATACCTTAGTCCTTTGAGAGCTAAGAGAGTTCTTCTATGGATTGTTTTTTACTTTTTCGACCTCAGAAGACTAAATTGTATGAAAAAGCACCCTCCTAGAGTCTTCTTCGAAGTTTCCAGACTCTCAGAACATGAAAACACCAACGAGCATGTACTAGTTTGGGCTCGTAAAATCCACGAATTAGTGACATTATCAAGCATTATTCTCTCCCCCCTCCAAGCTTGTAAAAAATGAAGAGAGACTCGATTTGAATTTACTGGACTCATTAAAATTTAATAGGAAAAATAAGGAAGAATTACTCTCTGTGGGTTATAAACAGTGGCAACATGTCCTCCTTGAACAAAGCACTTTCTAAACTTTTTGATACTCATGTATCAGTTTACAATTTCAGATTAGCTACTACTTCGATTTTTTACTCCTCCACTTGTCCTTTATACATGAGGAATCTGATCATGTCTCCTACATGACAGATAAGTCTAGTTGTTATATGTGTAAGTTAAAGCTTCCTTGGGTCACCTTTGTGTCGTGCTCAATTTTCAAGGATCTGTACCTTCATCTGATTATTATCCTAATTCCATCATTATCCTATCTAAGAATTACTTGTGTTTACCTCCCCGTATCTAGTTTCCTAGTCACTCTCATGATCTATTGAAGGATTCATTTCCTTCCTCCTCACATCATAGTTTCTCATCAGCATTTCCTGACGATGAAGACCTACAGTTTTGACGATGGTACCTTAGGATTCACTACCCTTATTAGTGAACTCCTTTTCTTCAGTTGTCAGTATTGCTCATTTTCTGACATTCTGTTGAGTTCCTTCCATGTTCAACTTCAACACATATATTTACATGGTAGGGATTGTACTGGTTCCTTTGTATTAGGATGAAGACCTTAGGTTCACCTTTATAATCTAAGTTGTGCAAGATTGTGTTATGTTCAACTACACGACTTCCTGATTTTTGAAGACTCATTGTTGTATATTGTGTCTTCGATCCACCTTTGTAATATACGTGTTCTTGTTACCCATATCACATGATGTAATCAAATATTGTAAAGGAGCTAGTGTTTTGCTTTATTGAACATGGAATCCTCAGATATGCTTTTGTATATGACTTTGTTATGTATTTGTTTCAGGTATCTCCCTGCTGCCTTGGTAACTGAGTTCTCCAAGATTAAAGATTGTAATGTATTTCGTCCATCGCTTCCCTCTGAACTCACACATTAGGGGGCATATGTTATCATGTAAAATGGCACTTCTCCGTCCGAGTATTGGCACCCAATGTGTCGGCACACAAAAGGAAAAACTGGATTGAAGTATCCAAAACACTATAGATGGAAATGACCTTTGATACATCATCACCTTACTAGCTGGATTTATTTTTTGTATGGACATTAGGTTGAATATGCAACTATTATCATAACAACCTGTGTATCATACGTGAGTATGTACACAGAAACTCGCATATACATCATTAGGTATTCCACCCACGGGTTTCCCTTTAGCAAGGCATGTACCAAACACGACTTGCCAGTATAAATAGTCGTGTATGTCTTAATCCAGTCATAAAAAATATAAACATGATTAGTTGAGGACAGTTGGGACCTTAATAATAACTATCCCAACATCCCCAACCATCTCAACCTTTGTAACCTCTCTCTTTCCTCATGTATAAAGGGAGGGTAGGGGTTGAGGCTAATAAATCATACTTGGTGGAGCAAAGTTATGCTGGTGGTTTTCCTTTAGATATCTTGGAGCAACATAACTCAACGTCCTTGGTGAGAAGAGGAGCACTTGTCTCATATGTTGGATTGTAATCTCACCTCACTTGTTTATCAATAAAGAGAGTCATTCTTCCAATATTGTGTATTTGCACTCTTATATATTATGATTTTTGAATTGTCTTATTGTTCGATCATAAGCATGGTGTTTCATTAATCATTCATATAATATATAAGATATTGCAGGAAATATCTTTCTCTTTGCAGGTGTTGGAGATCCCTTGGAAGCTGTGGAATCAACTTGAAGAGAAGAAGAAAAGCTAGGATCGATCATCATAAATAAGGTATGCCTATTTTCTTCCTATTTCTATTTCAAATTCTGAAATGGCTAACTATATACAAGTTAATTTACTAAGTTGGTAACCCTAGAGACCCTAGGTTATAAGGGTGTGTTTTTCTGAACAACAGAACTGACGACTCTGCTCAGGAGTCCAACCTGTTGTGGGTCCTCTCTTTAGGCTTCCTGACCACTTTTTTTCTTTGTCTGGTTCTATTTGTTACTTGTTTTAATTTTACCTTTGATTCCCAGTATTGCGTGTTCAGAGCCTATCCATGAGTTTTTTTTTTATAGTTTTTGATAGTATACGTAGGTTTCTTCGGTAACAGTCGTGTGTTCCACTTTGTATATGTGGGTTTCTTTTGAGACAATTGCATATGGTACGTGAGTTTCCTTTATGACAGCCGCATATTCCTATTAGTGTCTATGAGTCTGAAAGGTTGTTGCTTGTCCTTGTTTTTATGATTTCTTAGATACTTGTGGAGGTTCTGTTTTTGGCATGATACTGTGGTTCAGGTCTATACATTTCACTACTTGATTAATCAAGTTCTTTGAGTGCTTTTTGTTTGACTTCTTCATTGGTGAATGTTTTAGGTCCTCCTACTTGGATTTTGGTATGAAAACTTGTGTTTTGGTTCATTGATCAGTCCTGTGAAACACTGATATACTCTGTACTGCTGCTTTAGTAGCCTGAGTTAGTCATTCTTTCCTTTTTGTGAATCTATTAATTATTTGAGTTAATAGTTTTTCCAAGTTTAGGGTTTAGGTCATTTCTTCCTTTCTGGTTGAAGTGTGCTACTGTAGGGTCTGATTGCATCATTTACTGTTATATGATTAGATTGTTCAAACTTACTCAATTTGCATTTACTTACATTATAGTATTTGAAAATTTTGAAAAAGAAAAGACAAAAGAATTTTTGCACTTTTTGCATGTTGTTCTTTTCATTAGTTTTCAAGAAAAATAATTTTTTTAAAGTCTTGTAGTTTCTCTTTTTATTTTAAAAAAAAGTTCATTAGATTTTATTTTACAAGAAAAAGAAAAAAAAATTGGTATTGTAGTTGCATTTGCTTTGAAAAAAATTTATACATCATTTTTTGCTTTCATTTTGTTGAATCTATAACATCACACAGTCTCATTCTGCTACCTTTGACTCATACAACCCTTCAAAGAGAACGATTAATTAAAATTCTACTAGTAAGTTTCTTTTTTTAGGCTCATACATCAACTAGTTCAAGCTAGGCTTATGGACTAGGGATTTTTAACTGTCCATAAGCATTTGAATTCAAACGTAGTGGCATTTCCTTAGGTAAATCCTCTTCTACAAGAGACCATCTGGAAAGCTCCTCTCAGATAGGAATTAAGAACGAGGCCACGTGATAACTTGGTTGAGTAGATAACCCTCCACTTCCCTGTTTGATTGTATATCAGGATTTTTATGCGTTTGGGGATCTTGTCAATACCACCTCTTGGGCCCCGTGCGGTACTGATGTTGGCATGGTTTTGGGATTCAAGTTTCCTCATTTCAGAAATTAACTAAGGAAGCCACCACAAGTTGTGACAAAGTGAACTATAATGATGGGAGACAAGTCAAGAAAGACAATAGAGCCGCTTCCATTAGAGGAAATTTGGAGTATAAAATGGGCCTTATAAGAAAACGTGCCAAAATAAGTTTTTGTGAGTTGGAATTCAAGAACCAATAGAATTTCAATAAAATAAGTCAACCATAATGGTTGAATTGGCATATTTGTCATTAAAAAAAACTACTTTTTTTGTTCGTATTTTCGACATATCTCATTGTGTTTTTACTCAAATTTCGATCGGGAGAGCTCATTGGATGCGGAATTTGATTCCAAATCCAACGAGTACCCACAATGCATACTTTTTACAGATCCCGCTACCCCAAAAACAAGAAATACCTGAAAAAACGTGATGATGACATCATCATCATGTTTTTTCAGGTATTTCTTGTTTTTGGGGTAGAGGGGTCCATCAAAAGTATGTAGTGTGGACACTCGTTGGATGCGGAATCAAATTTCGCATCCAACGAGCTCTCCCGATCGAAATTTGAGTAAAAACACAAGGAGATATGTCGAAAATATGAACACAAAAAGTAGTTTTTTTCTTTCTTCCTCCAAAATTAATTAATATTCTTTTATTATTTTAACCATTATTTTATTATTTTAACTATTATTTTATTATTTTCCTTAGGAGGCCCATTTTAGACCCCAAAATTCCTCTAATGAATGTTGGGGATGTGGATAGGACCATTTGTTTATAGATTGTCCACATTGAAATCAGAGTACAAAGCAAGTAAATAACATTCAAGAAGATGAACATGTGGGTCAAGTGGCAAGGAAAGTCCCTAGAATTTATGTTTCCCTAGAAGACCACAAAGCAGATCATTACTCAATTGTGGTTGAGGTTGAAGGTAAGATTTCTAAGCAATCTATTTCTATTTTAATTGACCCTGTATCTGCTTACTGTTATATCAGTCTTAAAATTGTTGATATTTGAGGTTTCAAGAAAACCAAGCATAGTAAATCATGGCTGGTCCAATTAACCACATGAACAAAGAGAAAAGATAGAGATGGTGGAAAAGTGTCCATTAGAAATGGGTGGATTGTTCACTTATGCAAATCTGAATATTTTGTCACTTGGTTCATATGATATTTTTATTGGAATGGACTGGATGAAAGCAGAGAGAGTTAGACTACTGCAGCAAAAAGTTTGAGTGCATTGATGGTGAAGTAAACCCAAGGGGTTTAACAGTCTAGTTCTAAAGGAAAATTCTATTAGGCATATTTCAGCTATGCAACTTAAGAAGTTATATAGGAAAGGATGTCGATTGTATGCATCCCATGTATTGGACAAAACAAAAAATGAAATGCCCAAATTAGACGATCTTCATGTGCTACAAGAATTCAAGGATGTGTTTCCCTAGGAAGTTACAAGACTTCCTCCAAAGAGGGACATTGATTTCACCATTTATCTTGTTCTAGGAGTTGCATCAGTGCCCAAGTCACCTTACAAGATGAGTACACTAGAGTTGTTAGAACTGAAAATGAAATTCCAAGAGTTATTGGAAAACTAGTGCGTAATGCCAAGTGTGTCTCCATGGGGAGAACCAATGCTATTTGTGAAAAAGAAAGATGGTATACTCAGGCTATGTATTGATTATAGGAAGCTGAATAAAGTGACAGTGAAAAACAAGTACCCAATTCCTAAAATTGATGATATTTTTTATCAAATGAGAGGGGTAAAGGCATTTTCAATTATTGACTTGAGTTTTGGTTACCATTAGGTAAGAATCAAAGAAAAAGACATTCATAAAACATCCTTTAGAACAAGGTATTGACACTATGGATTTGTAGTGGTGCCATTTGATCTCACTAATGCACCATCTACCTTTATGTGTCTCATGAATAGTGTTTTCAACAAGTTTTTTCTTGTTTTTCTAGATGACATTCTCATTTACTCTAAGAATGAAGAAGAGTATGAAGAACACTTCAGAATGGATTTGCAATTGCTAAGGGAACATAAGTTGTATGCAAAGCTAAACAAATGTGACTTTCACAAAACTAAAATTCATTATTTGGGTCACATTATTTCAAAAGAAGGAATATTAGTTGATCTGGAAAAGGTTAAATCCATTAAGAATTGGCCAACTCCAAAGAATGTAACAGATGTGAGATATTTTATGGGTCTTGTTGGTTATTATAGGAGATTCATGTTAATTTTTTAATGGTTATACTAGAAGTTTAAAATTTTTAGCATCATAACCATATGCAATAGGATTACTGAAAGAAAGACAGGAACAACATGACATGGTACACAACAATTTACCCTAGAAAACCAAAAAGAGAAAAACCTGACAAAACTTCCTAAATATAGATTACCAGAATGAAATGAACAAAGAACAAGGTCTCTCAAGAGAGAGAGACCAGACCCCAAGAATAAGAGCCAAACACCTAATACACTAATCCTCCTCCTTCTATGTCCCTCCTTCTTTCTCTCTCTTGTGAAATACACGTGTGTGTGAGTGTCTATAAATGAGGGAGGGAGCCTCCCTATTTATACTAATCTTCCAACTAATATTTTACCCTAACTGGGCCAACCTATCTAACTGACAGGGACGACCTACCTAAGTAAACTCACAATAATAATTATATTCTTCTTTTCTGGGTACTATTGACTCGACTTACATTTGAAGGTTTACCTCATGAATTTTAAATGACCTTTTACATCAGTGACATCTCCCAAAGGAGGAATAGTAATAATGTAAAGTACAAGTAGAATATTATTTGAAGTTACATTATTTCAACAATTCATTAAAGGATTATTAAAAGTTTCACATCCAATCACTTCTTTGCAAAAGAACATAATAAAATTTGAATGGACACGTTAATGTGAAGAGATATTTCAGCTATTTAAAGAGATTCTCATAAGTGCTCCAATTCTGAAAATTGCAAAACCGGAAAAAAAATTTGTGGTGTGTACATAGGCATGTAAACAATGATTTGGAGGAGTTCTTATACAAGAAAATCATTTGTTTTGTTGTGAGCCTAGAAAATTGAAGGAGCATGAAAGGAATTACTCCACCCATGATCTGTAACTTACACCCATAGTGCATGCTTTAACAATGTTGAGACACTACCTAATAGGAAGAAAATTTGAGTTGTGAATAGACCATTGTGGTCTGAAATATTTATTTGAGCAACCAACTTTAAATTCTAGGAAAGATAGATGGACGGAATTTTTATGTGAATTTGATTTTGAAATCAAACACATAAAAGGAAATCAAAATAAATTCGTTGATGCACTCAACAGAAAGGTGCAAAAAATGCATGTGGCATTCATCAACATTTTCCAATCAGAATTAAGACAACAGATTGTTAATTCTCTTGCTAAATATGATCTGTATGTGCAAATTAAAGGTAAATTACAACAAGAGATTTTAGAAAAGAGGTATTCCAATTATCATTTGGAAGAAGATGGACTCCTTATTTACAAGAGCAGAACTTAGATTCCAAATGTGGCATAGTTGAGAAGAATTGTAATGGATGAAATCCATAAATGTCATATTCTCATCACCCGGGATATTAGAAGACAATTGCTATAGCCACGATGCAATATTTTTGGCCATGGATGAAAAGAGACATTGTTGAATATATTTCCAAGTGCATGAAATGTTGGCAAGTAAAAGTTGAGCATCAACACCCAACAAATTTGTTGCATCCTTTGCCAATCCTAGAATGGAAATGGGAAATAATTTCTATGGATTTTATTACAGGTTTTCCAATGACTATGGGACAACATGATTCTATCATGCTTGTGGTGGATAAATTTTCTAAATCAACACACTTTATATCAATTAAATCTACATATAAAATAGATTTCATTGCAAATATTTTTATGAAAGAAATTTTTAGATTACATGGATTGCTAAAGGCAATAATTTCATACAAGGATACCAAATTTAATTCAAATTTATGGAAAAGTCCTTTTGTAGATTTGGGTACACAACTCAAGTTCATCATTGCTTACCATCCACAAATAGATGGGAAAAGAGAAGGAGTAAATTAGGTTCTTGAAGGAATGCTTCTTATGTATGTGATGGTCAAACCACCCAAGTGGGAAGGTTATCTTCACTTGGTGGAGTTTTCCTATAACAATGGGCAACAAGATTCATTGGGCATGAGTCCATTTGAGGCTTTGTATGGTAGAAAGTGTAGGACACCAGTGACCTGGGATAATCTAGTAAACCAAATTGTACTTGGGCCATAATTGCTTAAGGAAATGGAATGAGAGGCTGCAAAAATAAGCCATAATTTAAAGGCAACCCAAGAAATGCATTAGAGGAAATTTCAACTCAAAATGGGCCTTTTAACTTTTATTCAAATTCCATGTCATCATGTGTTAGCCAATGAAATTGCTTTAAATTTGAAATACCATATAGGTCTTAAACACTTTTTTAATATAAATTTGGGGATAGGTATCATAAAAAAAACTACTTTTTTTGTTTGTATTTTCGACATATCTCCCTGTGTTTTTACTCAAATTTCGATCGGGAGAGCTCGTTGGACGCGGAATTAAATTCCGCATCCAACGAGTACCCACTCGACATAATTTTGATGGACCTTGCCACCCCAAAAACAAGAAATACTTGAAAAAATGTGATGATGATGTCATCATCACGTTTTTTTCAGGTATTTCTTGTTTTTGGGGTAGCGCGGTCATCATCACGTCATCATCACATTTTTTCAGGTATTTCTTGTTTTTGGGGTAGCGGGGTCCATCAAAAGTATGCCGAGTGGGTACTCGTTGGATGTGGAATTTAATTCCACGTCCAACGAGCACTCCCGATTGAAATTTGAGTAAAAACACGGGGAGATATGTTGAAAATACAAACAAAAAAGTAGTTTTTTTCTTTTCTTCCTCCAAAATTAATAAATATTATTTTATTATTTTCACTATTATTTTATTAAATTTTTTTAGGAGGCCCATTTTGAGTTGAAATTTCCTCTAATGTCCCTATAATGCATAGAGAATCAATGTTGGGGATCATGTTTACCTTAGAGTGAGGCCAACGAACATTTCCTTGAATCTTGGAAGTTGTGCCAATATTTCACCAAGATATTGTGGACCTTTTGAAGTGTTTGGAAGAATAAATCTAGTTACATATAGAATTGTATTTCCTGCTAATACTAGAGATCATAATGTTTTTCATGTTTCTTTGCTTAAGAAATGTGTACATGACCCTAACCATGTTATTGATCGGGATGTGAGTCATGTGGAACCTGAGGGAGAGTTTCAAACCTAGCCACTACGCATCCTAGACATGATAGTAATTGCTCTAGAACTGAGGCATCTGACAAGTAAGGGTGCAGTAGAATCACTATGGTTTCGATGAGGCTACATGGGAGTTGGAGGATGCCATGAAAGAGGTATACCTTTTTTTGTTCTGATTTTGAGCAAATAACAAGTACGGTTTTATTATAGGGGGGGTTCTAATACCCCAAAATTTGGCTTGGAATGTATTTACTCAAAATTATGTAAATGATGTAAATATGCTAGCATGGATTCCTAGTGTGAAGCTCAAGGCCAAGGCCCAACTAATGAATGGCTAGGCATGTATGATGTATATATATTTTTGGACTATATGATTGGATTATTAGTCCAATTTGAAATGTATGTAAATATTATGTTGCAAATTAATAAAATGGTCTAAGATGCCTGTGTAAATAGCACTAGAGGGGCTATGATTCCACCAGCGGGGAAGAGGAAATGGGTTTATAGAAAAATAAATCCTATGCTTCCAAGTGTCAACCTTAAAAATCATCCAAAATATTTCATGTGATTTAAATTAGCCAATTAATTCCTTTTGAATATTAACCCAATCATTGAATGCATATGTGAGGTTGGTGGGAAAAGTCAATTCATGTGGTGATTGAAGTATGGGGGTGGTGACAATTTTGTCAACTATTAGGAGTCATTTTATTCTATGGTCAGAAGCTATGTCAGTTGTCTTTTCACCCTTATCTCATTTTCCTTGGAGTCAACACTCAATCTATCATTATCTCATGCATGTTTCTACACTATATAGAGTTTTACCACTATTGTTCATGTCCATTACCAGACTATGTGTAACCCATAAATTCGAATTTGGAGATAGAGCTAAATTTTGGAAGAAACCATGGATGGTTGTAGGTCAGAATAGAGGTTGGGAAAGCTAGGAACCATTACCCACTGTGTTCTGCTACATTTGGGGTGTTTGAGAAGCCATAATTTATGCTATAGGAGGTTCTCTAACAACATACAACATATTGGACTCTTACTGCACACACCGGTAAGCATTGTAAGGGTTGGATTCCCTGAGGAAACTATGGATCAGAGAATGGGAATCCCCTCCTTATGTTGTGTGTGGCAGTATCAATGAATGCTATGGTTGTTATGGCTAAGTGAGATCCATGTAGTGATCTATATAAGTTTTGGTTAAGCATATAGAGCAGAATGGGTTGTGAGATGAGTGAGACAAGCATGTAGGTGTTTCCTTCACCCTAGTACCATCATATCCCAGCTTGGGGGTGGCCTTTCATTAGAAAGAGTACATGTTGGATAGAGTGCCTACATTATTGTGGAAAATCACTCGTACATAGCCAGTTGCTTGGATCTTCTTTGTTTAAATATAAGTACTCTTTTGTATTCGATGTGCAATGATTTTTATTTATATGCCTGTGATAATTATGCATGAAATTTGCATGTTGTGTGTGCGTGGATTGATTTATTTATGTTGTGTATTTTTATTATGTATCTGTACATGCATTTAGATGTTATAAATTCGTTATTATGGCCATGGGGCGAAATTCTAAGAGCCTGAATAAGTTAATGTCCCCTCTCACGAGTCAGAATGAGGGATGGGGATGCTACATTACTTTAGTCACTTGTAGTTTCATTATTTGTGAGAATTGATCATAATTTGGTTGTGAGTTTTCTGCAATAAAGCTTTGTGATTTTTTGTAAGTTCAATTTTTTAAAAGTGTAGAAATGTTGGAAACTTTTACTAATTTGTTTTTCCAACCATTAAATGCTGGGTGATATGTTTTCTAAAAAATTCAAACTTCTAAGGGGTTTATATAGTTTTGGGCGATTTTTAAAGTAATTCTTTTTTATCACATAGAAATTGGGAGAATCAAGTTAGAAAAATATGGAAATTGATGAATCTTATTATGGAAAAAAGAAACTCAAAATGCAGACCATGGGCTAAATTTTTCCCCTAAAATTTTCCCACAATTTTCCCTCCTAGCCATTTACTCCCTACTAAACTAAAGGGTGGTCATAATACATATATTGAATGTATATCTAAGTCAATCGAATCTCCCAACCAAGCTCCCTTCCCTAATATTGTATACATTATTGGATTTTTTTTTTAATTTTGAATAATTTATATATATTTTCATATTAATGTAATGTATACTCTGTGGAAGTGCATTTTTACATATGTGGCTGCTATAGGATCCTTTTGTTCTTTCTTTATTTTAACAATTCAACATACTAAGTTTTCTTGTGATTCATGTATGTATCTCACAATAAAAGAAAGATTTTATTTCCATTCCAATTATCATATTATACAGGATAATTAGGTTTTTAACATTCACAAGCTTGCTAGGTAATGGATTCACATAGAGGGATAAATGCACAAGCATTCTTTTCAGATTTTTCAATCAATATATATTTTATATTGAAATAGAAATATAAGAATCATGAATCTTCTATATGCAATCAGACAAAGCTCTACTAGTAATAACCAAGCAAAACTTCACACTACAAGTTTCTCATTATAACTTCTAGAAAGATAATAAATGAAAATCCAACAAGCATGGTGGAGACATAGCATAAATATTCTAAACTATCAACAACTAAATTATAGTTTATGAACACTGAGCAACATGAAATACATGACATACACACAAGAAAATGAGTCTTCAGCCAAAATACTACACACAAGTTTTCCTCCAACCAATAGCAGTTTAAAACGACTAGTTATGTGAGATATTTTCACCTATCTCAGTTTGGGCTATGTATGCATATCCACATGTAAGGATTGCATATCACATGTAAGGATTCTTTGGGGAAACATTCACCATTATTTGAGGCCCACAAAGTTCTTATTATCAATAACAATATTGTTTCAAATAGAATAAGTAGTGATAACTAGAAAAACATGGAAATCCATGACTTCAAGTTTGACCTCAAAAAACCATCCTATCCCATGTGAACTACAGAGGTAGGTGATTTCCATTGTGTGGAAAATCATTTACAAGATAATCAGAGTATATGATTTTGAAAAAGGATTTGTAGTTTATGTTCTCTCAAGAATTTCTATGTGGTGTTGTGAGGCGAATCTCTCATAGACATCAACAAAAGAATTCAAATTGCATTTAACCTATGCCTTGAAAAAGAAGTGAGTTTATTCCTTTGTGTTTCCATTTGGGACATCTACCACATATGATTTTATGACTAATCCTTCTGGCCTTCCATCAATGATTTCTGGTTGAACAATTATGATAGAGGAATAATTTTGTAGGCACAAACAAAAAAACATGTAGTTATTCAATGAAACCTATAACATATTTGGACATTTTCACATTGCACATTACACAAAGTCAAGAGTGGTGTTTGAAAAATGAGGCGGTAGGTTTTCATTCTTCATTTTTCAATAGCTTATCTATATCTAAAAAAATAGACAATAAGTTTTTGTTGGAGTGTGATTCTAAGAATACCTTATCCATCGTTTTCTCTCAAACCTGCATTGCAAAAGCATTTTTAGTGTTTCAAACATTAAAAATTAGTATTCTAAGGATTTTTTAGTTTTTCAGGTCCAAGTTTATGCTTGTTGGTTTCATTAGTTAATGACACCCGCCAATTTTTCTATTGCCAAGTTTACAACATCGTAAAATATAGGGTTTGTGAAGACTGACAAGTAGATACAGCTTATAAAATAAATTTCCGAGACTTTGCACATCAATGGAGCACAAACTTTGAAATATATATCCTTCAAAAGATGTAGAATGCCTCCAAGGAGCACCATTACATCGAATAGGATTTTTAATTATTGTGAGTCTACATACTTTGGACACAATTAAGGAGATAGATAATACTTTGAGTATCTTCAAAATAAAACATGTGTCTTAGGATATGATCTAAATTCAAGAATATACCCTTTACTTGCGAAGTTGTAGGTAGGGACTTCCTTCCCTAGCAGCTCCCCTTATTAAAAATGGATACAAGGTCAAGATGTTTGTGGGAAACTGCTAATGTATGAGTTCAAAATGGATCAAGATGTTTGTGGGAAGCCGTTAATGTATGAGTTCAAAATGGATGATTGTTTAATATTTAGATGATATTAAAATAGAGTAATTCTCAAGTTCATTTATGTAATTAATAAATAAATATTTATTATAAATATAAAATATAAAAATTTACAGATGTTTTATCGAGCTATAAATTTATGTAGGGTTAGGTATTTTTGATAAAATTTAAAATAAAATGGATATTTTTGGTAAACATAAATATAATATTTTGTGATAATTAAAAGAAGAAATATCATTATTTTCAAAATCTTTAATTTTTTCACAACTTTAATATATAATATTTTTGTGTAAGCTATTACCCACAGAGCTTCGAATTGGTGACCTAACACGAGTGCCCCAACAGTAACCCATTCACAGTCTATTATACACTCCGTGGTCTTATTAATTATTTAATTATTAATATACAATTTGATGATTACATTTTATAGGTCTATTTTAAGATCAAATACATATAAATAAAATTATAAAAAAATGGTCATGTCAAATAAATTTTTATACGCTTATTTATCCTCATTGTATGTGTATATTATCTATATTCACTTCAAAAAAGTAAATGGAAACTTCTTGGAGATGTAATGCTTTCAATTTCCATGTTTTTGTGAGATTCACTAATTTGTTCAGCATGCAAATATTGACAACAGAAAATTATTTCAAAGAAATAAATCATCATTTCAAATTTATCATTCCCTCTTTGATATGTTCTCACAACATAAAATTTTTCTATATCAAACTTATGATGATTCTATTTTTTCAAGTTTAACTATTCTTTGAATACTCCACTAGAAATATTAGCATGCATATTAAAAAATCATTGGATTGTAATTTTGAACATAAATGCGATGATCTTTGGGGACACACACACATACACACAGAATATTTGGATAGGTATAACTTCACAAACATCAAAATTACAATGGTGGAATGTCGTATTTCCAACATAGTGAATGTTTGGTTGCAATTGTGATAATTTTAAATAATTAAAAAATTGATGTTACAATGGATTTTTTTTCAAAAATGTGGGAAAATAATGTTAAAATTTGAAACCAAATGTAGTAGTGAAAATCAAGGACCTAATAATCTTTCCAAACATCTAGTCATTAAATCCACAATCGATAAAATTTGGAATGTAAGTTTCATCTACCCTATTGTGTATGCCACATGGGTATTCAATATACTCCTAGTCAATAGGAGAAAAGTAACCATTCATGTTTTCACTAGTTTTCAAGATCTAAATAAGGAATGTCCCAAAGGAAACTTCCTCAACCCCTTCATTGACTATATTATTAATGCATGTAGGACATGAGGTTATATCCTTCGTTGATTATTTCTGGGGGTACAATTAGATCCAAATTCATCTCTAGGACCATTACAAAACTATCTTCACCTCCCTCTTGGGAATATTTTCCTATTAATCCATACCCTTTGGATTAAAGAGTGTTGGAGCCACTCTTCAACATACCATGTCATAATGATTCCATGACATGATTGAAATTATCTTATCATATTTGGATGATCTCATATCTTGTTCAAAGAAATAATCATGACACTTGGAACATCCCTGCAAAGTATTTCTTAAGTGTTGTAGATACATCATTCACTTAAACCCACTTAAGTGTGCCTTATGCATTGTTGTTGTTGTATTTATAGGATTTATTTTTTCGAAACAAGAGATTACTATTGATCCTTTTAAATTTCAAGCCATATTTGAACTCCTCCCTCCTTAAACTTTGTTCCAGTTGAAAATCCTCCAAGGCAAGGTGAAATTCTTGTGTTGCTTTATCCTAAACCGTGCCACACATTTTCATGGATTCTTGAGGTTGTTATAATATAATATCCATTTAATATGGGATGCATAAGCTCAAGAATCATTCAATGCCCTTAAACATGCTCTTAACTTGGAACCCTTGAATCTTGATTAACCCTCCTAATTTTGCATAATTTTGTATCCTTTATATCTTATCCTCTCCATATGTCATCATTAAAGACCTCATTCAAGAAGGTGACAAACATATTGAACATGTCATATACGATGTTATTAAGAACTTGTATGGACCCTCCTTATCATATAACCATGAGGGGAATCTTTCCTTAGCTATTATTTTCTCTATCAAAAAATTGTGCCATTACATCCTCATGAGTAAAACCAAAGTCATTGCAAATTTGAACCCTATTTTGTATTTCTTTAGTAGGAAAATCGTCAATGGGAAATTCACCCATTGGATAATAATCCTCAAGGAGTATGACCAAAATTATTTTTCTCCCAAGAGTAAAATGGATTTATCTCTAGCTAAGTTTATCTCAAACCTCTCCACTAGTATTAGTGACCCTTCTATTAGCAACGATCTCCCCAATGAACATTTGTTCACCATATCTTCAAATTACCCTTGGTATGGGAATATTCTTTTCTACTTACACACTCGAATTTGTATCCTTGTCTCTCTTGAAATTATTTCCATCAGATCCATCACTAAGGTCTTCATGATTACTATCTCATTGGTGATCTTTTATATCAATGAGGGGTTGAAATGATCACGTGACAGTATCTCACTTTTATGGGGGGATAAATGGTCTTGAATGATTTTCATAGACTCGACATGCAGAGGAAACCTTTTAGGAATGAACACCACTTATAAAATCATCCATTTTGGTTATTTTTGTCCCACCTTATTCTTTCATTATATTAGAGTAGTGAATCATTTCCAAAATTGCCAATATTTTTCCCCTAAGGTAAGGGCACCTCTCATTCCCTTACACCTAGTTGTTATCGTTGGTCCATTTTGAAAATCAGTTGTTGAATTCATAGAATGTAATCCTATGTTGATAAGTTTCCATAAGTGTATGGTTGTGTTTTCCCAATATTTTACAAAATGGGTTAAATCGATGTTGACATATAATAACTTGTCCACCATCGTAGAACGCTTCTTCTTTAACCATGTCATCAATTGGCTTGGTG
Organism: Pseudotsuga menziesii; assembly: GCA_001517045.1. Taxonomy (NCBI): domain Eukaryota; kingdom Viridiplantae; phylum Streptophyta; class Pinopsida; order Pinales; family Pinaceae; genus Pseudotsuga; species Pseudotsuga menziesii. Next base: position 44,793 of record LPNX010021259.1, read on the forward strand.
TTCTAAAACAATTTGTTTTTTTATTATCATAATACTTAGTTGGAAGATGTTGTGTGAGAAGAGCTTGATTACCATTTTGAATTTGAGAAATAATTTTCATCCACCCATTACACATAGGGTAATGCATAATTTTAGGTAGTTAATAAATTCCTCAAAATTATGCTCCAACAGAGAATTGATGAGCAAAATTCCAATTAGAACCCCATGCTTTTTCGCACTTTATGGGCCTATCAGATAACAACTAAATTTTCTATTGGTTTCACTCCATTCCACTTTGGCTATGGGATAGAGTCAATTTTACCTATTGAGGATTGGATCCCCTCCTTGCATTTAGTACTCAAACTATTCCAGATATCTATATTCTAAAACAAATACTTATCACTTTTGAATAATAAGATAGGATTCCTACACTACTTTACAAAACATTGAAATAGGAAAGAAATGCTTTAAATCCCATTACGATCATCACACCCACCAATTCTTGTTCAGTGATGGAGATTTAGTCTATGTATATGATTAATCTCATGATACAATTGACCGATAAAAGTTTTAGCCTCTACGTCAAGGCCCTTACATCATTAAAAATTTCTTGGGAAAGGAGGAATACTTACTTCCTAGTCCAAATGGATAACTCCTCAAGAACCCTTGCAATGGGTTATACATAAAGAAATTATATCCATAAGATTAGTACCCTCTTTATCTTTAGTATATTACTCCCCTTACGATGAATCTTATTTGTTTTCTTGTCCTTTTGAAATGGATCACTCATATCAATGTCATTGATGGTGCAAGTAGATGCACTCCAAATCTCTCCATGGTATATTGGGTCATATATTCTCTAGTGTACTTCCTCATCCATGTTAGTGGTGTGCATGCCAATATTTCCAATAATAACTAAGAAATATATTATTTTATGATTAGTCTACTAGAAGATGCCCTTAAATTACACATTTGTAACCTTCATGTTTATCTTCATTCTCAATTTTTTTTGTATACTAGAGAATCGACAACGATGCTGGTATCGTACTCGCATGACACGGGGTTGAATCCTAGAGGCTACCACTATAACCCCTAGGAGAGACAAATGAACCCCCCTTTGACCTACCTGCGCGTTTTCCCAGGTTCGAACCAATGACCTGCACATCGGCCTGCATGTCTTAGCAGAACGTGCAATGGCCAAATGACCTACCCTGTGGAGGGATATCTTGATTCTCAGTTGCTTGTTGCATAGTTGAATCATTGTTATTAGGTATGCTATCCTTTCTTCTTTAGAAAATATCCATGAGCTATAAAATTAGTCCGACAATTTGAATTAACCACATTCATTCATATACCTAGGAGTTTCAATAGCTTTGTAGATAGTGCTACAAATTAGATTCTAGATTCGTACATCATTCATCATTGTCAAGAAAATAAATCATGTATGTGGTAATGATCACAACCATAAGTGCATCCAAATGTACATAAGGAACCATAAAATCATACATCATATTGCTTCATAGATAAGGATGATGCATATAAAATTGCATTCATATGTATATGTAATCATTAACTAAAGAAATGTTTACATCAAAAGAGGCCACATTCTGGCCCAAAAAATATGTAATACACATTAAAAATCCCCATGTCAAAAATATGGGGGAAATTCCATAGCAATTCCTACTCTTCATCTTCGTAACCCTCCTCGATGTCATTGTCCTCATTGTCGCTATCAATACTAGTGATGTTGGGGACATCCCCCCTCATCATATCCCAAATAAGTTGGGCTTCAATGGCTATCTTCCACACATTCAAATTCCACTCTGGTGGAACTTAAATCAAGATAGAAATCAACTCCTTATCCAAGTGTTTCCAACCCTCACCCACAACCCCAACTAGTATTTGATTTATGTCTCGACATAGCCCCTCTAGGACAACCTTTAGTCCTCATATTTTCTCTAGGATAAGGATCCAGGATAAACCATATAAACCCTACCCCACCATATCTATTGCCCCTAAGGTGGTACCGGTCCAATGACAACACATACATGAGAGGAGAGTAATCAATAACATGTATTTCATAACCAATATAGATACCATATATGCCAGTATGTAGACATAATTTAAAACATGCATAATCAAAATCATATACCCTCAAGCTCTCATGCCTGGTTTAGTGGTTGAGGTAAATTTGGGTCCCCTCGGTAGTCCATCCCCAACTCTAGGTAATCCTCAATGACCATAGGGAGATGTCACCACTAAGAAAAGAAATATAGTTGTAAGATGTGACCCACAACACCGACCAAACTACCAAAATCATATCTCTCCACTGCTACATCGGAGTATCCATAGGGTATGCATCATAGACCTTTTGTGGGGCCAAAATATAGGCAGTCACTAAAACAATAGGATCAAATGAATGCCCCAAGACTAAAATCCCCTCCCATTTAGCTAAAGGGAATTAGCCATCACCACAATATGGTTAATAATATTTGAGCCCACCCATACTAAGTGTTTTTCAATACCTACTCGACAATCATCATTTCACCATCAAAAACTCAATGGGTACCCATGGATCCCAACATTCATACTACTCCTACGTCCACTTCATGTGTCTCCAGGAGTTCAATGTTCTCCATTTGAATATAGGATTCATGTAAGGAAGATATTTCCACATAGTGGGCCTCTAGGTAATCCTCCATCGCCACATCCTGTGGCCACATAGGCTACATATCACTTACCATGCCACACATGGGTGGGACAGTTAAGAATAAACATCATGGAGCATGAGGTTAATTTACTCACTCTACACCATGAAATCCCTAATATACAGGTCTCGGTACTCAATGATTTATGTCAAAATAAGGCCACTTTCTCTTATTAGCGGGTTCTTAATGAACCTATGAAGGACACACTATGATGTGTCCCTCACATGGCCAAGTTATTTTGATATCCATACTTAGATATGAAAGATTCATCTCTCTCCATATCCCATAATAGCTGCATTTTGTTCATGCAAGTCAAAATCAAGATGTTTTTTTTTTACCAAAAGTGAGTGACTTAGTGTCACACATTTTCCAAGAATTATTGTGATGGGCCAGTGCACATGTTTAGAGAAAAAATGAAACCTCATTTAAATTTTTCCCCTCATAGTTGAAAATTCTAGTTGTAGGTTTTTCATCCCACAAGTACTATGCCATAGCACTTGTTGGCCCCTTTTTCATGAGTTCATCGAAGAAAAGGGCCCAAAATATGTGACAGTCGGTAGTAAACAACCAAGTCTCACCATGATCACACAAATCCCTAACCTAGGATACTAAATGAGAAAAAATGAAGAGAAAGGAGAGATAACTAACCTGCAACTTGTAGAATCCAAATATAACAATAGAATGGAAGATATAAGCACCTAAATGTCTAGGTCCCACAACATCCTCCAATAGTGAATCGTGAAAATGAAAATTGATTGCATGGGAAACCTATTTATATAATTTAGGTCATTTTATATTTTTCTCTATATGACCTCAAACAACATATATTTGATGTCTCATTAACACTATTAGAATCTTGGTTCCACACTCTTCTTAGTCACATAGCTAGATTTTTTTGCTTGAGAATTTTTTTTGGGTATTAGAGTTTCCCCATAGAAATTCACAAGGAAGGTCGAATGGTAAATCCTAATGGATAAATATTGAGAGTGAACTGGAGGATGACATGTGGAAACAACCAAGAAGGATTCATTGTATTGTATCAAGGGTATCACAAGAATATTATGGTGCAACCATGATGAATTTTGTCTGATAGACAACTAAATTTTTACATATGGTAGTAGGAGATTAAGTGTCGTAGGTCACTCGTCAGAGTTGAAAACAAATTCTTGGTGAGGAGGTACCAATTAGGAACCCCGATGTGGTGACAAGTGGAAGAATCCAACTGTATATCGGAGCACCAATATCGAATGTGTCAATGAGGATATTTAGGGAAATGCTTGAAAGGTTTGGTTCGACAATGTATTAGATGTGCACACATGTAAGAAGAAGAGTTGCAAGAAGCATCGATAGTGAACCCCACCATGATGACAAGTGATAGAAGCTAAGTGGTTGTCGGATTTTGATATATGAGTTGAGGTTAGTGGCACTCAGGAGAAACCCTGAGAGTTTTGGTCCAACAGTAAATACCAATAGGACACATGTTAATGCTTTGGAGTTCGTTATCACAGTTGTCCAAAGGTTAACGAAAGGAAGTTATGATGGGAAGTTCCAATGACAAATCCTAATAGGACATATGGCCAAGAATCAAAGTCAGATTCTTGGGGTGTACATGAACCACAACTTGTGAAGGGCTGATGAATGAGGTTTGATAGTCAATCAAAGTTGATCAGATATTTGATCATGATCTATTGGATGCACCAATATTATGACTCATAATGCATCCACTACTTGCAAAAGGAATAATGAAAAGAGGGAAAGTGGTTGGGATAACAACACCTAGTTGTGTGTCAATTTCTAATTGGCAATGAATCCAACTAGAACATTTTAGAAACCACCTTCCACCGATCAGTTACCACTTATGGTAATGGAATACCACTGATGCTTTTGTGCCCAAGTAAAGAAGGATCTGACATGGACCAGATGCATGCACATGGCATGGACCGACAAATAGATAGATAAGACCATACTAATCAAAACCATTCACATTATTTGGAAGTGATCGAACATTACAACAAAATCTATACCATGGAGGAGTCAGATCAAGGGACCAAGTTCAAATAAGGTAGATTTGACCATCCATGCAAATCAATATGCACATGGAATGTCAAAGGTGCCTATTCCATGAAGGGACGGGACATGTTCACAAAGATTTGATCAGGCAATCATGACCATTCGCACCGATAAAAGTGATATGTAATGTTGAGGAAGAAAATGAAGTTGTAAGACGGTAAGAAAGGGTCACCAATGCCCCATATTTGATTGCTCATGTTGATCAATAAATCACGACCCTTTGTAGAAAAAAAACTAATCAATGCCTATTTTGAGGAGAAATGTGTGAATGACTAAGATTAACCGAAGGCCATAGAGAAAAGAGGATTGACATCCGTGACAATAGATAGGATGCAATGGTAATCATAGCTAAGATGTGACTTGGCCTCATATTATTATGACACATGGGTTCCCACTGCCATGTTGGTAGTTGCATGTCATGCTAGCAGAAATCAAAGGTTGATGCGACATCATGAATTGAATAGGAATGATTAGAAAATGTAAATGAGTATTATCTTGAGTTTTAGGTACAAGAAGATTGGAAACAATGATGAATGTTATGCAGGAGGTAACAACAATGAGTCACTAAAGGTTAATGCATCTATAGGAACAATGTTGAGATTCTTGTTCTCCTGAGGATGAACCTGCTTAAAAGGTTCAAAACTTATCGAATTGAAATTTTCTCACCATAGATTTCCATTTACTCTTAAAACATTCAACACTGTTTGAGGGATTGTAATTTTTAGCTCAAAAATCAAAATTGAGCATGAGTTTAGCCACTGGAAATTCTATTCATAAGAGAATAGTGTTGGTAAGTCATTATTTAGAATTATATTTATGATGGTTTGAGGTATTAAATTGAGCACATAGATTTGTGGACAAAAACACAACTCACAGGATAGATCACACAATTTACTCGGTTATTGAAGAATGAAACAGTGCGAAAATGGCTTGCAGCTGTGAATGCTTTTCATTAATCAAAGAGTAATTAGATAGTAATTACAATGAAGTACAATGGCTTAAATAGCCACATGCAATTCAAATCCACATGAGGAAATTTGAATTGATTATACTTTACTTGACTATAGGTAACTAAGACCTTGTCTAAATCGTTGTCAGAGGACTCAATAGTTAACTAACCTTGTCTAAACCATTACTGGAGTTTAACAGAGTTCTAAAACACAACTCAAGTGTCTACTTCAGTGTTAAATGAGGCTAACTGACTGTGGTAGGTGAGAAATGTGCCTCTCTTGCATGAAACCATGCAAACCTAGTGCTAACTGAATGTAGAGGACTAGAACTGAATGTAACTGATTCCTAACTCAACTTGACTAGTCACTAACTGAACTCAACTACTGAAGGTTGGTGTCAGCACTCCCAGTGGCTCCTAAATTGTAGGAATTGAACTAGAAGGCTCCCAAACTGATGCATGAAAGTGTAATCAGTGGAAGTAGACCTCAATTAGCATTCCCCACACTTTAGTAACTGAAACATGTGCCTTAATTAAGCCAAGTGGACCCAATGGTGCTAGTGACTAAAAATACACTGGATGGACTCTCGATTTAGACATGACTCCCGATTTAGACATATGACCAAATTGGACAAGGGAGGATTAATAATCCTAACATCCCCCCTTGAATGCTAACTTGGAAAATCTATGGGCCCTGGTAACTAATACCATAGGTCACCCACTACATCAAGTAAAGTAAAGTAACTGCTCAATACAAGGAGCTGGGGGAAAAACCGCATGGGAAAAAATCCCCCCCTTTAATTAAGCAGGTAGAATGAGGATCAATATGGTTCTTCTATGCACAAGTATCCTACGGACTGGAATGTGAACCTCTCCATCATTATGTCTGAATGAATCTTCCTCTTTGGAAGAAGAATAATGTGCTCAACTAAATCAGAAATATAGACATCTGTCGGATGAAGAATGGACCCATGTAGAGAAACTGAAGTCAATTGATAAGTGATAAAAGGTTCTTGAGGATTCATAACATGTGAGAAACACTCAAGAAACTGATATTTTTCATCCATGAACATCAAACCATGAGTGGTAAAATCATCCCTAAGTGTTAGGAGCAAGTGTTCAAGCGGATGCAGAAAATCTTCCTCTTTACTAGTTCTCTGAGGAGTTGAGTATGTGACCAAAGGTAGAGAATCCCTGGGGTTGTTGAGAGTGAATGCTTGAGCTCCATATAATGATATAGCTTCTGAAATAGATAATGAATCAAAAAATAAAATATCAGCAACCTCATAAGAGGAAACTAACACCAAATCCACAACAAAAATTTTGAGGAAGAATTGCGGTACTTGATTTTTCACACCGGAATTGGTGAGAGCAGCTACAAGCATGACTGAAAGCTCTTGGATTTTAAAATATGAACCAAATAATATCAGATCAGAAATTAAATAAAATATAAATAGGTTCACAACAGATCCAAAACTGTGAAATGAAATCAAATCCCCAGCAGCAATTTTGTAGGAGACTTGCAGTACTTGTTTCTTCACACCGTTGATGAGAATAGCTACAAGCAGTACTGAAAGATTATGAATTTGAAATATTAAACCAAGAAATATCAGATCAAATCTAAATAATATCATATCATATCCAATAATTTTAATATCATATTCAAATAAATGGTCAACCGAGACGATGGATGCACAACTTTCTCCTTCTTCAAAATTCTGAATTTTGGTGCATGCAATCCTGCAGGAATTTGATGGAAGATATAGATCAAGGGGAGCGAATGAATCACTCTATTAATATAATATTTATTCCAAAATATCCAAGGTATTACATATTTTCAACCAACAGAAACATTAGAGGGATAAAAATCAAATTTCTCTTCACTTTCAGAAGCAATTACTGGCAAATTTTGCACAGAATTCAAAGGAAAATCACCGGTGAATGTTTGCATGGAAGTGCAGCATTATTTTTCTTCAATATCAGGGATTCTCATGTCTTATTATATTTCAGAAATATGAGGAGATGAGATATCAGATATCTCATAAACTTCTAGAGCATCAAGAGAAGGAGTCACTGCAAGGAGACTGTCTTCAATTCAAATTGACTGTGTAGAAGCTTCTGCTTCTTCTTCATCTTGAACAACTTCATCAGAGATAGTGGAGGCTGATATTTTTGGATCAAGGATGCCTATGGTGCTGAATGTTCTCTCCAAATTGCTATTATGATCCTCATCAATCATTCCAAAGGTTCCGTCCAATATTTTATAGAGATCCTTTGGGTTTTTAACATATATTTTGAGGTAGCGCATGCTAGGAGAAATGGCCATACACATTGTTCCATAAGCTGCATCACATAAATTTAGCCAGTCATCTTGTCTCTCAAAGGACTCTTCACCAAGTCCAATAGACACCTCATAGAGATCTTATCTCTTTACAGATGTAATCATCTTCATCTTCCATTCTTAATAGTTTGTGATTAGGGTGAGAAGAGGAACCGATGAATCCAAAATTGATGAAGCCATTCGAAGTTGTACCTGCAAAAACACAAAATGGGCACTGTAAGGTCGACAACCTGCACATTTCAGTTTTCATCACACCCAACATAGTTGATCAATATTGATCAACAATTCCTTAACTTGGGGTATTAAGTGGTAAGCCTTCTGCTTCCGGTGTAGAGACGGAAGGAGCAATTTTGCTCAAAAATAATCTAGTAGGAGATCTGAGGAGGAGATGTGCCTTGTCCACCAAGGCTCTGATACCATATTAAATTGAGCACATAGATCTTTGGACAAACACACAACTCACAGGATAGATCACACAACTTACTTAGTTATTGAAGAATGAAACAGTGCAAAAATGGCTTGCAGTGAATGCTTTTCATTAATCAAAGAGTAATTATATAGTAATTACAATGAAGTACAATGGATTAAATAGTCACATGCAATTTGAATCCACATGAGAAAATTCAAATTGATTAGACTCTACTTGACTGTAGGTAACTAAGACCTTGTATAAATCACTATCAGAGGACTTAATAGTTAACTGACCTTGTCTAAACCATTACCGAAGTTCAACGGAGTTCTAAAACACAACTCAAGTGTCTACTTTAGTGTTGAATGAGGCTAACTGACTATGGTAGGTGAGAAATGCACCTCTCCTGCATGCAGCCATGCAAACCTAGTGCTAACTGAATGTAGAGGACTAGAACTGAATGTAACTGACTCTTAACTCAGCTTGACTAGTCACTAACTGAACTCAACTACTGAAGGTTGGTGTCAGAACTCCTAGTGGCTCCTAAATTGTAGGAATTGATCTAGGAGGCTCCCAAAGTGATGCATGAAAGTGCAATCAGTGGTAGTAGGCCTCAATTAGTGTTCCCCACACTTTAGTAACTGGAACATGTGCCCCAATTAGGCCAAGTGGACCCAATGGTGCTAGTGACTAAAAATAGACTAGATGGACTCCTGATTTAGACATGACTCCCGATTTAGACATATGACCAAATTGGAAAAGGGGGAATTAATAATCCTAACATGAGGAAATTGATAGAAGATGGTTTTTGGGTTCAATGAAAATACATTTATTAATGTGTGTAATTTCCAAAGTATCCAAAACTTTGGGAAAATAGGTTATGATGATAAGGAAGTGTGATAAAGGTAAAATAAACTATGTATTATTGTATGAACATCGTAATGGTACTGTCTCTTAGTGGTGTGGAAACATAATAGAATGAGCTAAACATGTGTCAATTGTATGATGAATATCAATGTGGATTACTATGAAAGCATCTTAAGCATGATATAAGATTTCTATGGTGATATAGGATCATGCTATATGCAATATTGAGTATGGAATTCTCCAATTACATCCATCGTGATTCTTGCATAACCATAAAAGGGTGTGTTGACGGGCGTATTTGACTATGCCCGCAACGGGGGAAAACGACCCAGTCCGGGATCCTTAGGACAGGTTCCAAGCTGTTTCAAGTAGTCGTTCCCTACAGGTTTAGAGGCTCTGTTGGCCTGAGATCCTAAGAGAATAATTAGTGCTACTAATTAGTGGGTGTTAATCTTATGATCACAAGAATTAAACTCAGATTTAAACTACTGTTATGTGAGATTACTATAAACAACCTGTTATATAGATACGGCACAATTCATAAACAAAAAGTTGTATATTACAAATGCTGTTAATGATATACACAAATACACAGTAATTACATCAAGGAATAAACTAAAGATGTTTTTTAAAGAAAGTATGTAATCATACTAACAATTTTAATATCATGCAAGAAGCGAGAATTAAATAAATCCTAAGTTCTAATCTAACACCTATCCCGATCGGAAGCACGATTTAACTAAATCTGATTCTCAACAAATACTGGTAAATGCAATGTATGATAATATTTGCAGAATATTAAAGAAATTTAAAACCTGCACATTAATACACGCACCATCAACTACCATGTATCAATAATATCAATTATTGAATGCAGGATATGTTATACCAATATAGCTGAAAAACAAGGCAGTGAATACTTAACAGATTATCTTCGCATAATTGATGAAAACGAATTATAACGAAAATAGAAACATAAGAAACACAAATACCAGCAACTGAAAGATGTATTAAACGCAAACAAGTTTTAAAACTTAAGAAACGTGAATCCAACATCACCAGTCCAAAACATCATGACGACTGGCAGCAAACTGCCAAGCAGCCCAACCAGTAAGAACTAGCAGTTCAGTATTTGCATTCCCAATAGTATTCCCCCATCGATCACAGCAGCAGAGTTTCGATCTGAGAGAGCAATCTCTCAGTCCAGTCCCCCCTTCCCTCACTGGCAACATACAATCTTCTTAAATAAACAGCAATCAAAAGAAATCCAAAACGAATTCAACTCTGTACAGGCGAATTTCTGGAAACAAACATTTTGTTTCCGGCCGCAACTGCCAAAATCGTGCTCAAAGGATCCCTGAAATCTCCTTGAATCCATCCTTTTCTAGTGAAATCCTCCTGATTAAAGCTAAATGGGTCCGTTCTGAAGAAAACCCATGTGGCGGATTTCTCGGATCTGCCTCCATTTGTTCACAACGTGGCTCAGAAAATCACCTGTCAGTTGAGACACGCGTTTTCTATTTTTAGCTGGAGATGAAATTCGTGGCAAGATTTCCTTCCTCTTACTTGGCATCCACGGTCAATGATTATCCTCACTGATTCCATAAACATAGTAAATCACTCCA
>LPNX010021259.1:56441-122529 GCA_001517045.1 Pseudotsuga menziesii
CCAATTCTTTACTTTTACTATATGAAATTCAAACATTTCATCAAAACAAAATACAATTTTGTTTGATGAAATAATGTTTTTTTTAAAGGCTGTTGGGTAGGGGCACAACAGGGTGCAATGGAGATTGTAATGCATAGTAAAATTTCTTATCAATAAGAGGTCAAAGGATTAGTCCAAGGTTAGATGAGTAATGGTACTATGATGGTACTATTGATCTACAAGGCTACTCATGGATGCAAGTAAGGCATATATTATTAACCATGAGGAATTAAGAGAGGTTTCTAAAACCTCAACTAAAGTGCATGCCATGCATTTATCATATTCAAAATGTGCATTAGGTAGTGTAAGAAGAGACGTAAGAGTTCTTGGTCATGAATAATATGTGTTAAAGTATTTTAAATTCAGAATGTATTCTATTGTAATTTTGTTGTATTCTCCTTCACAGATGTTATTCCTCCATTCAGATATGTCCTTGATGTAATTGGTCATGTAAAAGTCCTAAGGTAAACACTCTGATGTAAGTTGAGGAAATAGTAACCACAAAATTAATATATAAAATGTATTTTGAGTACCCTAGGTAGGTCATACCTAATTAGAGAACCTAGATGACCTAGTTAGTTATTTGAGTCACTCACCTAATGAATATAAATAGGCGAGGCACCTCTCTCATTCTTACACACCTTACACTCAAGCATTACACTAGAGAGAGAGAGAGAGAAAGAGTATATTGTGGAAGAGGAGAAAATATTATTGTTTCTAGGTTTTTACACTATACTTGGTCAAATTATATATAGAGGAAGTTTTGCTGGGTTTTCTCCCCCAAGAGGTCTTCCCAGGATAAATCTCTGTTTTCTTTTGTGTGGTTGTGCTTGTTTTTCTTTCAATGATCCTTTGCTTATGGTTATAATGTTATGATGCTAAATGTTCTTAGATATTGTATAACCATCAGAAATATAACATCGTATTAGATCCACCCTGAAATAATTCTTTGTGCAGCCGAAACACTACTACAAATACAACTACTAGATATTAGGTTTTCATGCTTAAAAAACCCTAGAAGGAAAAATTTAGTCATCTTGGAATTTTCACTATAACTCAATTTTGGAGAAGGATCATGAGCTGAAACAGTGAAGGGACGAAGATGAAATATTTTTGTACCTTGGGTGAAATTTCAGCCTCGAATTCGCTATAATATAGAAGATATGATTCCTCCAACTTAGGGTTTGGGCCTCTCCCAGAATTCAATCTTAAACAAGTGACCTAGGGAGAATTGCTATATTGTGGGCTAGAAAGGTCCAAATGAAAATTTTCAAGATGTTGCATATAGTGCACAGATGTTAGTTTTTGTGGTCCTTGTTTAATACCTTGAAGGTGACACATTCGCACGTGGCATTCTTGACAAGTTTTCCATGTTGAACAGACCTAAAATAAGTCTCCTTGGGAAACTTCACAAAAGTCCCACCTAGTGAATCTGATTCTGCTATAACCTATGGGATTGGAAATAAAATAGACCATGCTACCTTAAGATGACATTTCATACCTCGAGGAGCATAAAATTATGAGCTATAGCAGAACCAAGATCAATAAATTCTGCATAAGAAACTGGAGAAAAGCTAGGGCTTCTTGTTCCAGGAACTTCCCTCCACCGACCAGTTGAAAAAAAAGGACTATCAAAATTTCCCTAGGAAGGTGAATATTTATATGTAAGAAGTTTCTCATTTTGTGTATTTTCTATTTTTGACCTAACACTGCTGCTGGGGAAAACTAGGACATCATATATTTTGTAGTTATTTCCACAGTTTTGAGAAAATAAGTATTATGTCAAGCTCGCCTTGAAGAGACACATCTTTCTATCCAATCAGATCTGAAAGACACCTAAGTTGAAAAATTAGGGTTTATTTTTCAAACCCTAGGTCCACCAGAAGCAGTCTTCTAGAAGAGCCTTCAAGCAAGCATCAAGTTGAAGCAATCTCACTGGTAAGTTCTATCCTCTCTATTTCCATTTGAGGTTCTCATTTTTATCATGATGACAAACAATACCAAGATTGAGGCCAAGCTTGAAATATTCGAGAACTTCTAAGCATGGAAGTACAAAGTGCTTCTCATACAGCTTGAAGAAGCATGAAATGGAGAACTATGTCAAAGAAGAAGATGCAAATCTAGAGGGATATGAAGTTGAGGAAAAGAAAAAGAAGGACATTGTCAAAACAAAGATGAGTATTTTTGTCTCCATTGGATATCACATGTATCATCCTTGAAGACTCCCAAGGATATGTTTGATGCAATGAACAACTTGTACAAATATGACCTTGAGAACTCAACTCAAGGATGTGAAGGTGAAAATGTCAAAAAACATCCATTGTTACTTCACAAGGAGATCTAAGCTCAAGGAGCAGTTAGAAGCCATTGGAGACAATGTCGAAGAAGTAGAAAAATATATTACAAGGGATTCAGTGAAGGGATTTGTTCTAAAAGGAATATCACCTATGGAGGATTGCATGTAAGAAGAAAATTGATTGATGGAAAAATAAGAAGAGATGGATCAATATGACAGTCAACCCTAACAACTCATTCCAAGAAGAGAAAGAACAAAAAGGAAGAATATCCCCGCAAATAATAAAATGACTTTATAAGAAGAACATCTCACAACTCAATTGCTTAGTTGTGATGAGAAAGGACACTTTGTGAAAGACTGTCCAAAGAAGGAAGAATGGAAGGATGATACGATATAGAAGTACCAATCGATCATACAGAATGATGTTTGGATATGAGTTCAAGACATGAAGGGAAGTTTTGTAAAGTATTCCAAGTAGATCTACAAGATCAAGTATACAACAGATCAAAGTATCAAAAGATGCAAAGAAAGGTTCATGTTTTCTATCGAAAATAGAGAGTCGATTATGGAAATACACTGCTCTAGGGGATAAACACACCTATTTAGTGGAGGATATTACACTAGATAGTTGGTGTAATCAAAGTAGAAGAACAGATCGAGAAACCTATATGGTTTGAGACTCTATACAGAGAACCACCTATGCACAAAAGGTTTTGTATAAGCTCAGTAGGTACCCATGGGATAGAACATATAGTTACACGAGGAGCTTGAGGATCAACTAGAGTGATGGATATCCCAACCTTTACTACAGGGTTGAATATATAATCCTAAAAAGGATGGGAATCTCATAGATGGGTGCAAGAGAAAACTTGCAACAAAGTTTGAGATGGAGGATCTTGATATCCAATGACCTTGATAGGTAACATAGATGGATACCAAGAAGATTAGTAGTAGAGGAGGATACCTGTCACTCCAATTTCCTGATGTAGAGAGTACAATATGTAGCTGGAGGATGGTGCACCACCTCAAAGAGAGTGACTGGTATATCTCAAAGTTCGAGAATCTTAACATGATGATGAAATCCAGAGGATATTTTCCTTATTTAAGAAAAATATGAAGAGAAAATGGTGTGGTACCTAAAGGGTACAATTGAATATGGTCTCATATATGGGAGAGACCAGAGAATATTCCTGCAGAGATATAATAACTTTGATTGGGTTGGTAGTGCTACAAACAAAAAGATCACTCCAACATGTTGAAGAAAGCAGACCAGTGTTTCTCTGAGTACAACAAAGGATGAATATATTGCAGCTGAAAAGAAAGCAAGCAAAGATTCCTCAAGTGATGAGGAATATGATCCATAAGAATTATACCGATGAAGATGAAGATCATACTCTTATCCATTTTAGAATTGGATAAGAAGGGATGTATTGGTAGGACACATTGATTCAACACCAATACACAGTTCTATGTGATTTGTGGTGTAAGAATACTTGCTCAATATTTTTTATCATGAGAAAGATAGGAACAGGTCCTCAGAATCAGATGATGAAGTTGAACACATTGGTAGAGACTCCAATAATTCAAGAATATAGAGATCAATATGGAGTCTACCAAACAAAAAAAGATAAGAATTTGTTCCTATATATCTATTTTTTCCGTTCTGTACATATATATGTTCCTAGATTTAGGAAGTGTATTATTCATGCTAGCGTTTTTTTCATTTATGAACAATTTACTGCTAATATGCATATGATGGGAAGGATTGTATGCAGTCACCTACAAGAGAAGAAATGATGAAGTTGTGGATGTACAATGAAGTTGTAGATGTACAATGAGGTTGCAGATGTACAAAAGAAGAATGATACAAGTTGTGGATGTACGATGCAGTTGCAGATGTACAAGAGAAGAATGATGCAGTTGCAGATGCACAAAAGAAGAATGATGTAAGTTGTGGATGTACGATGCAGTAGAAGATGTATAAGAGAAGAATGATAAAGAACAAATTGCAGAAGGGAGTTATTAATCTCAAGTATGTCCCTATAGAGGAACATGTGGAAGATGTCTTAACTAATCCTTTGTCTCATGTAAAGTTTGAATACTTTCAAGGCAAGCTTGGCATAGTCCGAAAGGACCTCCCTCGAAAGAGGGAGTGAAGAGGATGGTAAAAGGTTGCATTGGTGTGGTAGCTCATCCTAGGGTAGGGTAAGTATGGCTAGGCTTGTTGGCCCAAAAGGGTTAGTAAGTGAGATGAGGCATGTTGATCCTAGGCCTAGATTAGTATGTATGGCTAGGCCTGTTTATCCCTAAAGGGTTATTTATCCAGATAAGGCTTGTTGGTCCCTAGGGAGATCCATCTATCTGACTAGGATTGTTGACTCGAAAGGGTTAGTAAGTTAGATAAAATTATCGGATGGATCTACTTGATAAATGATCGAGGTGTTTCTCCAAGATGGTTAGTGGGAAAGAATTGGTTTCAGAATGTTTGGCTAGGCTTGTTAACCTAGAAGGGTTAGTAAGCTAGCCAAGGATTTTTTGGTCCCCATGGAGATCAATTTGTCTGTCTAGGCTTGTCGGCTCGAAAGGGTTAGTAAGTTAGACAAGATGTCGATGTAGTGGTATCAGTATTTTCATACTGATGTTGATGTGGCAAGTTCAGTATTTTCATAATGATGATGATGTGGAAAGTTCAGTATTTTCATACTGGTGTTAAAGTGGCAAGTTCAGTATTTTCATATTGATGTTGATGTGGCAAGTTCAGTATTTTCATATTGATGTTGATGTGGGAAGTTCAGTATTTTCATACTGATGTTGATATGGCAGGTTTAGTATTTTCATACTGATGATATGGCAAGTTCAGTATTTCTATATTGATGTTGATAAGACATTTCCTGTATTTCTATACTAATGTTGATGAGGTAGTTACAGTATTTCTATACTGCTATTGATGATGATGTTGCTTTAGCATTTGTATGTTGATCCTGATGATGTGGTTGTGGTACCAACACCCTGTGCTAGTAATGTTGATGTGGTTGAAGTCACAACACTTTGTGTTGATGATGATGATGTTACTTCAATATTTTTATGTTGATGATGATGAATATGTTCCAGCATCTCTATGCTGATAATTGCTGTAATCTCATAGATCACAGAGGGTTACCAATAATAAACATGGAATCATATAGACATAACAAACACAAAAGACAAGAACATAGATAAGGGAATAACAGACTATATTATAACATGAGGGTCCATACATACACAGATCTGAACTGAGTTCTCCTCTGGCTAAACAACCTAATATATATGATATACAAACAGTTACATATAACTACCTATCGGTTCAATAAACCGAGAAGACCTCATGTGGTCAACCTAATCTCCCATTAGTCAGCTATTCAACTTGTCAGCTCCCCGACTAGCTCCTCCAACAATAATGCAAATGATGATATAGCATTTATTGATGATGTTGCTTTAGCACTAACAAGCTAATGATGATGTTGTTGTTTCATTATTTTAATACTGATGATGTAGATGATGATGTTTCAGTATTTACATACTGATGTTGCAGATGATGTTTCAGTATTCACATACTGATCTTGAAGCAAAAGATTTAGTATTCACATATCGATATTGCATAAGATGATTTAGTATACACATACTGATGTTGTAGAAGATGATCCAATACACACAAAAGATGATTCAATATCTACATACCGATGTTGCAGAAGATGATCCAGTACTCATAGAAGATGATTCAGTATTTACATACCGAGGTTGCAAAAAATGATCCAGTATTCTCAGAATGATATTGATGATGAAGATGCATGATGTTGTTCCAAAAGTTCCTATGACATATAGAGATTCACCAGTTAGTTGTATAGTTGTGATGATGGTTGTTGTTGATGTAGAAAACCTTCCTAGTTAAGAGGGAGTGTTAAAGTATTGTAACTTCAGAAGATATTCTATTTTACTTTTGTTGTATTCTCCTTTGGAGATGTTATTCCTCTATTCAGAGATATCCTTGATGTAATTGGTCACGTAAAATTCATCAGGTAAACCTTCCATTGTAAGTCAAGGAAATAGTACCTACACAAGTAATATATAAAATGTATTTTAAATCTCCCT
Source organism: Pseudotsuga menziesii (assembly GCA_001517045.1). NCBI lineage: Eukaryota > Viridiplantae > Streptophyta > Pinopsida > Pinales > Pinaceae > Pseudotsuga > Pseudotsuga menziesii. The sequence continues at coordinate 62,905 of LPNX010021259.1, forward strand.
AGGTAGGTCAGCCAACGTAGTTAGTTATTTGAGTCACTCACCTAATGAATATCAATAGGCGAGGCACCTGTCTCATTCTTACACACCTTACACTCAAGCATTTCACTAGAGAGAGAGAGAGAGAGAAACAATATATTGTGGAAGAGTAGAAACTATTATTGTTATTTGGGTTTTATACTATACTTGGTCAAAGTCTTTATAGAGGAAGATTTTCTTTGTTTTCTCCCCCATGAGGGTTTCCCAAGATAAATCTATGTGTTCTTTTGTGCGGCTATGATTGTATTTCTTTCATTGATCCTTTTCTAATGGTTATGATGTTATGATGATAAATGTTCTTAGATATTGTATAACCATTAAAAATATAACAAGATGCTATAATCACACCATTGTCGTGTGTTGGAAACACTAAAAATGGCGCTAAAATAAAACTAGAGAGGAATTTATATCCTATTTAATGGATATAAAATATAGGAAGAATGTTGGCTCAAGTCAAAAGTTTCGAGCACAAGATAATTTTCCCCTATAGTTTTGGGCGGAAATGCAATCTTGGTGTAGGAGTGTGGTTGCATCGTGGAAGTTCACAAGAGTGGGTGAGATGAAATCTCAACCATTCGACAAAATATATAGTAGAATATATCTCAACCACCCGTTGAGATATCAAACAAGGTATTGATCATCCGATGAGTTGATCATGAGCACGTGTAAGGAGTATCGAAGTATGTGTTTCAAAATTTCAGGGGTGCAACATGAAGGAAACTTCAAAGTAGTTGGGAGACACATTGGACCACATGGATCAAGGAATATGAAGAGACCATCAGGAGGGAGCATCAAAGGGATGGAATCAATAGTACATCAAAGAGACATATCGGTGGTTGATAAAGAAGGTCATGAGAGGAGAGTGCTGAAAAGTAAGATTTGACAATGTAGTGACAAGGAAGGCATCAAAGATGATGATTCAATGTGTGCAGAAGATGCACGATTTAAAAACTCCAATGGAGAAGTTCGACAATGAATCAAACCAGGGATTATAAAGGAATAAATTGAAGAGGAGAGATGCATATCCATCAGCTTCTATTAATTTTATTTAGTACAATGAAAAAAGGGCTAGTAGAGATACAAGAAATACTGGCTTGCAAAAAATGGCATTTCTACAAATAACGAAGGGTGTAAAATATAAGCCCTTGGGATAGAGAAAGAAAACCATGTAATAAAGGTTGCAGAGCTTGGGAGACATAATTTATTCAGAAGAAAAGGGCCATTAAAAAGTATTGGATGGTAGAGGGAATCTACCAGGACAAAGAGTATAGGTACCGCATATATGAGATGGGTGATCCATCTTAATAGATAAGCTTTGTGTACGATGGAAAAGGTTGCATGATATAAACTAGTAACTTATGTGTAAAGAGTGTGAAGTGAACGATGAAATTCCATTCACTTGGGAGTTTTTATTAAGGGAGTGAGGCACTCCATTGTGTGTATTTGTCCTATGAGACAAAGTTAGTGGCACATTGGAGCTGGAAAAGAATTTTACATTGAATGCGAAGAGAAAAATTCCAGAAGTAGATAAGGTTAGGGGAAACTAAGTATAAGTAGATACCAAGTTGGTATTGGATAGAAATGTTCATGATAATTGGAGCAGAAAACCTCGAAATTGGGAAGGATGAAAAGGTGTCCCAAAGCATCAAAGAGTTTGCAAGGATGCTAAGAATTAGTGGCGGTAGTAAAGGTTCCATGTGGTCAACAAGGAAGACTTGCAACAAGGGATATTTCCTCACCTTAAATATCTATTTTGTTTCTAGAATATAGTTTTATAATTTTGAAGGAGAAAGTATAACTTATGTATGAATTAAATATTGCTACTTGGGTGACAATATTGCGACTAATGATCGGTTATGTAATTGTCATAAATGGCCATGGAAGAGATCAGTTAAGTTGGGGATTTCTATGCTATGAAGGGGAATGGAGAGGGAGAAATTACTTCACTCTTATTTTTCATTGCTTATGTTTCACTATGTTAAGAAAGTAGTTATATGTAGATAAAATTTGCAGCATGAGAATGATAAGAATGCATGAGTGTAACATAGTTGGAATGCATATGCACTAGTAGGCATATTGAGAACTAATATGTGATAGAACGCATGAGAACATACTTGAATGCATGCATGCGATGTTGCTTATGGGATAAGAGTGATATGTTGTACTAATACAATGACTATGCCATGATGACTAAGTATGGCATTTGTTCTATTGTATAACCATAGATAGTTAAGAACCTCATTAAAGATGTTGATGATGCAACTGCTTGCCAAAATCAATATCACAATGAAATAGGACAAGGAAAGAAAATTCCAAGAGGTTGATTGAGGGAATTAGGCAAGTTCCCATGAAACATCAGCTGATGATGTAGCATTTGAGGTGTGGATGGAAGCTGTATAGGTATGGAATCTATGTCGCATGAGTGTTGAAGGGAACTAGATAAGAATTCCTTCAGTCATGATTCATATTTCTTTGATAAGTTTATGGCAATATTTGAATGCACATATATGATTGATTCCACAAACAAACACACACAAATATATATATATATATATATATATATATATATATATATATATAAACATAAANATATTAGAATATTTTGATGCATTCACGAGTTAGTGTGTCATGATTGAAATGATTAAGAGTTAATAACTATTGAAATGATTATTGTACTCATGTTTGAAAAATAGATTCCATGTGAGATAACCATGTGCAAGGTAATGTGTTGTTGAAATTGGGAAGACTATAGAGTCACACAAGTCTCCCATGATCTCCTTACTTGCGATCAATGTCTTGGATTACTATCTATATGCAAACAATGAAGAGCACTAAATAATTATACTCTTATTGTTTGTTTGGGTTGAAGAGGAGGGTATCTAGATCATCAAACAAGTAATTGGGAGGCGGATGAATGATCTAGATTTATGTGAGAACGAAATGAAAGAGAATACATGTATTCACATACACATATATATTGCAATAAACAAAGTGATACAATAAACACATATTCTATTAAATGGCGGAAACAAAACATACTGTAAATACAACAACTAGAATGGTGGTAGCTATCTCTGAGAAGAGATGTGGCTACTACACTCATTCGTGTCATGTTGAATACAAAATGAGGCCAAAAGGGACTATTTATAATAAGCACAAGGGAAAGAAACCTAAACGTACAAAACATAACCCTAGAATATGAATCGTCATAAAGTTTGTAACTCCAAGGTGGTTAGTTGAATAGTCAACTTCCCAAGGCCATAACTTTTGCATATGATCTATGTTTGGGACGTTCGGTATCCTGTTGGAAAGGTCTATCTGATATTTACATATTTTGACTAAACCAAATATATGTTAGTGGAAAACAGTTGGGGGTACCCTGAATATCCAAAAAAAATCGTTTAGGGTCTCAAAATGGCTCCGAAAGTTTGGGAACAAAAAAACTGTAGAAAAATTACTAGAAAATTGCCAAAAAAGACAACTGTTTTGAGCAAGTGGAATAGGTGGGTGGCCACCGATATCCATATGGATCAATGGATGAGATTCCAAGGTGTTGTTTGAATCCTTAATCTCACTATGGAAGATAATCTAAGTTGACATTATGAAATTTTTTAATCAATGTAAGGATGCATTGAGTGAATATGCATAAGTAGATTATGTGAATGTGCATGTTGGCACATGTGTTGATTACATTATGAGAAATATTGATGTGATGGTATTGCATATATGGTGAATGGTATTTCATTGCATTTAATATGTTGAGAAGTTAAAATGATTGAATTATTGGTGTCATAATTCTAAGATCATTTCATGGGTTGTTATGAATGTTGCAATGAAATGAGTATGAATAAATACTCATTGTTGTTTGGTGATTTGAAAATTATGTTAAGAGAAAATATTGCAGGTAGAGTTTTCTTAGACATGGAAGTGAGTGTAAGACCATAATGAAGACTAAATGCTACCATATGCAAAGGGAAAAACATTATGAGGAGGATCTCATACTTGTGAATCTAGTTTTTGTATGAAACATATTTAAATTTATGATTCAAATTCTATAATGACATCTCATGGTAACTATATGGGTATGATATAGATGACATGATGGATCTATGTAGTGGAGGAAGATGATGGTTGCTGAATGTTGGGGAAGAATGATACCCTAATGACATTGTAATTTTGTTGAAAAAAAAAAAAAAAACACCAAGGACGATGTTATTCCAAGTGGGTGATTGTAATACCACCAAATTGACCCTTGGAATAGAGGGGGAGAGGGGGGAGAGAGAGAGAGAAGGGAGAGAGGAGAGAGGGGGGAGAGAGAGAGAGAAGGGAGAGGGGGGGGGGGGGGGGGGGGGGGGGAGGGGGGGGGGTGAGAGAGAGAGAGAGAGAGAGAGAGAGAGAGTGTGTGTGTGTGTGTTGCTAGAAAGTGTTGTGTGGGGTAAGTATTGTGAAGCCAAGGGTATGCTAGGTGTTTGAGGCTACTGTAGATCTCTATATGAACATTTGTCTGAGAACGAAGAGTAGAATGGGTTATGGGTTGAGAGATAGAGAAATGTAGGTGTTTTCCTTCACATTGGTGAACTCATAACCTGGATTGGGGGTGGACTCTCAGCAGAAATAATATATGATGGAAAGAGTACCTTTGGTTAGGTGGAAAATGGCACTTACACGACCAGTTGCTTGGATCTTGTTCTACATAAGCATTCCCTTGTGTCTAATGTGTATTTGATATGCTATTTACTGTTGTTTAAATATGAAGTGTTATTGTTTGATGTACCATGAGCGTTGATTATGCATGTGATGATTTATGATGGTAAATGTATGTATTGATGTGTGTAGAATAAGATTTATTCGGTTGAGTTTATTATTATGCTTATGCACACTATTATTCTCGATATAAATTTGTATATGGCCTTCGGGGTTAGTTAGAACCCATAATCATTTCATATCCCCCTTTATGTTGTTCGACTTATGGATGTGGGCATTACATGATGTTATACTGATTAATTTACATTTTGTTACAAAAACAAGAATCTACATTTTCATACCCAAACATTGAAAAATTCGGCACTAAAACATATCATTGCATTGTATTCATTTGAAACATACGATGTAGTTCATTTCTTCTTATGCAATGGTGTTTTTAAAAGAATATTATTCACCATTGTGAGAAACATATAATAAGATCATTAGTACTCCTAACAACAACCAAAGAACTAGTTTCAATGATACCATTACCATTGTCATTATTTTTATCACTATTGTTATAATTACTTACAATGTACAACATAATATCCACACCAATGCTTTTACATATGTAATATGCATCATTACTTTCATTATATAAACTACACACAAGAGCTTCATAATATATAAAATATGCATTGTTGCATAATATTTATCTTTAAAGCACCATTGTTTTTTATTGATAGAAGTGTCTTGGTGCTTTTGGTATCTAGAATATTGATCGAGGCTTCGAAAATACGTTGTATGCACTAGTGTTTAATATAGGTATATCTAAGACACCAATGCATATAAACTAGTAGTGCACCAATGCATTTTAAATATAGTTAATAAACTAATGCACCATATCGATAAAATCATATGAATAAAGAAATAGTTCTCCACTAGAACCTCCATCCACACATAATTTTAAGTAAAAATGGAACTATATTAAAACCTTAGCTACTGTTTGTGCAGGTTTTATAGATTTTTTTTCCAATAATTTGGTTCACTCTTGTAACACTAAAGACATCCAATCGAAGTTGTTTTCCTTGTAATGATGAGAACATTTCATATTATATAATTTTAATACATAACTAATTGTGAACAATAAGTTCATTATTGTCCCAAGTGTTAGTGGTAGAGGGATTTCCTTTATGTAAATAGTTATTGGATTATTTGTTGATGTTATTGTGTGGAACCCTTTATAATGTTAGATAAAGGTCATTCAAACTATGTCTATATGATGAGATTTGCAATTGAAAATTGACAAAAGAAAAATCAATAAATATTATATATCCACCGTAAATAAAGTTGCTTTCATGGTGGAACTTTATTCTCAGAGGTTTTTTCTCTCTCAATCAACCGTAAAATTTAAAATTAAAAAATCTATCATTTTGATGTTTCACAAAATTGCAATATAACTCAGAAAAAAATCTAGAACAATTTGAATACTTTTAAAATATTAACCTTATGCTAACATAGTCAGGGGCATTACTTTGGAATGATGGGGCCACCTTGTAAGATGGTTGACATAATTTTATAATAATGACTTGAAAATGAGTTCCCTTCTCCATTATAAAATTAAAATTGAAATCCACTTTTTATATTATGAATTAATTTCAATATCTTGATTGGAATTTCATTCTTGGTTAACAATATTCTCACTAAGGGGCCATGCAAATACTTGGGAAAAAACACCATCCCTTATTATTAGAGAATAAAGAAACCCAATGGCATAATAAACAATTTTCAACAGTGGTTTGTTCGAATTCTAAAAGGGCAATGAGGGAACCTAGTGGCAAGCATCAAACATATGTTTTCATTAAAAACAATTTTCAAGAATTGTGTTTTCATTAAAAACAATTTTCAAGAATGATCATGAGGGAGAGTGCAATGATATGGAGATCTATGAAACTAACTAGGAATTCCTCTAATTTTTAAATATTTCCAAAAGTTTAAGCACTTTTTACAACACATCAAACACTCCCTAACAAATAATACTCCATTGATAACGACCGCCATTGATTAAGACGATATTCATAATAAATGGTAGGATAAGATCACGTGTAAAAAACATAATTATCTTTATTTTACTCTACTCTTCAACTATTTAGAATAGGAGCGGTCTAACGAGGGATGATTTGACTTTCAGGTTGATTTTTTTTAGAAATTGAGAGAATTTAATCCACAAAATTTGTAATTTTTGTTGTTTGTTGAGCGATTTTAAGTTTAAAAATGAAATTAAGTAATAAGAAAACCCCTAACACCTATACTCTGTAAGATCTAGCAATATTTTTGGCCGTTTTAAAATTTCCATGAAAATTCATAGCAAAAAACTAGTAAAAATTAACCAAAAACAAAGATAAAATATCCCTTGTTTAAACAACTCGTTTAGAATATTGAAGTTTTTTTTTTTTTTTTTCAAACTCATCGGTCAACGTTATGTAATATGAAAATGTCCATAAACTATTGCTAATTTTTTTGGAAGACATATATGCTTTTGATGACTCATTGATGGCCTCATTCTTTTTTATGTTTTTTTAGCTATATTTTATATTTTATTGCTGAACTCAATGTAAAATCTACTACATAAAAAAGATCTACTACATGCTCTTTAAGCAGTGTTTCTTTTGATACTTATAACAAGTGCCCTTTTACAATGTATTCTATTTTTTAATAAAATGCAACTATTTTTTCAAAAATATGCCTTAACATCCAATCAAATCATGTAACGGTGCCATAACTATTAAACTAATTAAAAACAAACAAGTTCTTTAAATAAAACATTCTTTTGCACCCAAATACTTATGTTTTAAACTATTATCAAGGATCAAAACATGTAGCGGTGCTATAACTATTGAAGTAGTTAAAAACAGTTTTTTTAAATAAAACATTCTTTTGTGGGCACATGGGTACTTATGTTTTAAACTATATAATAATGAATATTTTTCATAAGCAATAATAGTATAATCCAAAGAGAAAATATCATTCCTCTTTACCTTTATCTTTATCCGTCTTAATATAATTTTTTTTAGTAGTTACGTATGATGGGTGGTTGCACCATTTTAATATAGTAATACTTTTAAATAGGTAAATGTATTTAATTGTTTGTTATGTTGAAGAGGCTTATTTTATAGTCCAAGGAAAATGTGTAATTTTATCTGTGTTCATTCTAGAGGTGGTTTGTGTTTTTTTAACCAGCGTAGATCCAAATCCTAGGCTCTATGAAGCGCCCTCTCTTAGGTATCCATTGATTTGATTCAAACCAAAAGACACATCTTATTATTTAAGGTCCACATATAATATTTTTATTATTAATATTTAATATTATTTATGGCCGACATATAATATTTTTATTTTATTTTATTTTATTAGGAACGAACATTACAACATTTCCCCATACATGGTTTTCAAACCACATGCAAGGCCCTCCTACAACCATGGGTTCTTTAGGAGGCCTTGCACATGGTCTTAAAACCATTTGTAAGGCCCTCCTAAACCATGTACAATAAAACCATGGGTTGTTTAGGAGGCCTTGCACATGGTTTTAAAACCATGTGCAAGGCCCTCATAAACCATGTACAATAAAACCATGGGTTGTTTAGAAGGCCTTGCACATGGTTTTAAAACCATGTGCCTGGCCAACATTTTTTTTAGGATAATTCAAATTTTTATTTTTTATTATTTTGTTAGGTAGGAACATTACAACATCTCCCCCTATTGTGTTTTTTCGTGACCCACATTTTTTTTTATGGATAATTAAATTTTTACTTTTTTATTGTTTTGTTAGCTAGGAAGATTACAACATCTCCCCCATATTAGGTTGTTTTTTTTTTGCCGACATTTATTTTGGCTTATAATTAAAAAAAAAAAAATTATTAATAAAAATAACGTTACGTAACGTTATAAGATCTCCCCCATACTGGGCTGTAGAGCGCCTCTCGACGCAATAAAAAATAACCAGCGTAGATCCAAATCCTAGGCTCTATCAAGCTCCGAGAGGGATCAAACCTCTCAGGTGCACACCTCTTCTTAGGTATCTATTGATTTGATTCAAACCAAAAGACACATCTTTTTAGTTAAGGTCCACATATAATATTTTTATTATTAATATTTAATATTATTTATGGCCAACATATAATATTTTTTATTATTTTTTATTTTGTTAGGAACAAACATTACAACATTTCTCCATACATGACTTTAAAACCACATGCAAGGCCCTCCTACAACCATGGGTTGTTTAGGAGGCCTTGCACATGGTCTTAAAACCATTTGCAAGGCCCTCCTAAATCATGTACAATAAAACCATGGGTGTTTAGGAGGCCTTGCACATGGTTTTAAAACCATGTGCAAGGCCCTCCTAAACCATGTACAATAAAACCTCCTAAACCATGGGTTGTGCAAGGCCCTCCTATACCATGTACAATAAAGCCTCCTAAACCATGGGTTGCACATGGTTTTAAAACCATGTGCAAGACCAACATTTTTTTGAGGATAATTCAATTTGTTATTTTTTATTATTTTGTTAGGTAGAAACATTATAACATCTCCCCCATATTGTGTTTTTTTCATGACCCACATTTTTTTTACGGATAATTAAATTTTTACTTTTTTATTGTTTTGTTAGGTAGGACGATTACAACATCTCCCCCATATTAGATTGTTTTCTTGGCTGACATTTATTTTGGCCTATAATTAAAAAAAATATTTTTTATTAATAAAAATAACGTTACGTAACATTACAAGATCTCCCCCATACTAGGCTGTAGAGCGCCTCTCGGCACAATAACCAGTGTAGATCCAAATCCTAGGCTCTATCAAGCGCCGAGAGAGATCAAATCTCTTCTTAGGTATCCATAGATTTAATTCAAACCAAAAGACACATCTTTTTAGTTAAGGTCCATATATTATTATTTAATATTATTTATGACCCACATATAGTATTTATTATTCTTTTTTATTTTGTTAGGAACGAACATTACAACATTTCTCCATACATGGTTTTAAAACCATATGCAAGGCCTTGCACATGGTCTTAAAACCATTTGCAAGGCCCTCCTAAACCATGTATAATAAAACCATGGGTTGTTTAGGAGGCCTTGCACATGGTTTTAAAACCATCTGGAAGGCCCTCCTAAACCATGTACAATAAAACCATGGGTTGTTTAGAAGGCCTTGCACATGGTTTTAAAACCATGTGCAAGACCAACAATGTGTTTTTTTCTTGATCCACATTTTTTGTACGGATAATTAAATTTTTATTTTTTAATGTTTTGATAGGTAAGAATATTACAACATCTTCCCCATATTAGGTGGTTTTTTTGGCCGACATTTATTTTGACCTATAATTAAAAAAATTATTTGTTATTAATAAAAATAATGTTACGTAATGTTTAACATTACGTAACGTTACAAGATCTCCCCTATACTGGGCTGTAAAGCGCCTCTCGACGCAAATATACCAGTGTAGATCCAAATCCTAGGCTCTATTAAGCGCCTAGATGGATCAAATCTCTCAAGGTGCAAACCTCTTCTTAGATATCCATTGTTTTGATTCAAACCAAAAGACAAATCTTTTTATTTAAGATCCATATATAATATTTTTATTATTATTATTTAATATTATTTATGGCTAACATATAATATTTTTTATTATTTTTTATTTTGTTAGGAACGAACATTACAACATTTCCCCATACATGGTTTTAAAACCATATGCAAGGCCCTCCTACAACCATGGGTTGTTTAGGAGGCCTTGCACATGGTCTTAAAACCATTTGCAAGGTCCTCATAAACCATGTACAATAAAACCATGGGTTATTTAGGAAGCCTTGCACATGGTTTAATAAAAACCATGTGCAAGGCCCTCCTAAACCATGTACAATAAAACCATGGGTTGTTTAGAAGGCCTTGCAAATGGTTTTAAAACCATGTGCAAGGCCAACGTTTTTTTGTGGATAATTCTTGTTATTTATTATTATTTTGTTAGTTAGGAACATTACAACATCTCCTCCATATTGTGTTTTTTTCCTCGCAGGCATATTTTTTTTACGGATAATTAAAATTTTACTCTTTTATTGTTTTGTTAGGTAGGAAAATTACAACATCTCCCCCATATAAGATTGTTTTTGTGGCCGACATTTATTTTGGCCTATAATTAGAAAATTAATTTTTTATTAATAAAAATAATGTTACGTAACATTACATAACGTTACGTAACGTTACAAGATCTCCCCCATACTGGCCTATAGAGCGCCTCTCGGCGCAATAATAAATATTATAAAAGTAACATGTCCAGCTCGTCATTTATAGCACCGATTCAATCATCATCTTTGCTACCTTCTACAAATGACTTTGGCTCAACTAATGAGAGTAATGCATGTTCTTCAAATATTAGTTGTCTTCTTGTTTGGACTCATGCATCCTTATCACCTATGATTAAGGCTTGAGGATGATTCATTTGGCTTCTTCTAGATGAATTTCTTGTATCATATCTAGGAGATTCTTCATCTTTACTTTCATGTGATTCTTTATATTCTTTTTCTTCTTGTTCTAAAGTCTCCTTCTTTTGAGAATCTCCATGTCTCTTCTTCATCCACACTTTCTTGGATTAATGTCATCAATAATTACATTTGCACTTTCTATGATCTTGTGTAACCTTACATTGTAACATATGTATGCCCTTTTGTTGGAAGAATATCCAAGAAATATGCCTTCATCTGTTCTAGAATCAAAATTCCCTAAATACCATCCTCTCTTTTTATGTAGCATTTACTTCCAAAATCTCTAGAATACTTAAATGAAGCTGGTCTTCCAAACCATAACTCATAAGGATTGTTTTCACTATTTACTTTGATTTGTCCTCTGTTTTGTACAAAGACAAATCTATAGATTGCTTCTCTCCAATATCCACCAGGAATTTTTGCTTCATTAAGCATAGTTCTAGTTGCTTCTTGGACACGTGTTTTTCCACTCAACAACTTTGTTGAGGTGTTTTTGGGGCTGAAAATCACCTCTTGATTCCATGAGTTTCACGAAACTCATTGATTTAATTTGAGGTGAACTCACCACCATTATCTAATCTTAAACATTTAATCTTGAGATTTGCTTCATTTTCAATAAGTGCTTTGAAGGCTTTGAACTTCATACAAGATTCTGATTTTTCTTTAAGAAATGACACCCAAGTCGTCCTTGTATAATCATGGATTAATAACATGAAGTAATGTTCACCTTGAAATATTTTAGTAGGTCCAAAAAGATCAATGTGAATTATTTCTAATGGCTGAGACGTTGTATGCTCTTTGACCTTGAAGCTTGTTCTTGTTTGCTTCCCATGAAGACAATGTCTATAGACACGTTTTGGTGGTTTTATGATCTTTGGAAAATTCCTTATAGCTCCCTTCTTACTGACTTTTATAAGATTGTTTAAGCTCAAGTACCCCATCCTTCTATGCCATAGAAAACTTTCACTAATTTGACTCATATAACATTGTTCTTCATTTTCTAGAATATACACATTGCTTGGAGTTCTCAACGCAATCCCAACAAGTTTTCCTGAATCTTTTCTTCTGATTTCACACTTCTTGGAATCAAATATACATATGTGTCCTTGATCAGATGTTTGACTCACACTTAAGATATTAGGTTTTAAGTTCTTTACAAGCAAAACATTTTTAGCTTTCACTTTGTCTCTAAGAGCCATTGTACCCTTCCCAATTATTTTAGAGGATAAAATATTTCCAAAAATGACTTTTCCTTTTTTATTTCTTTTTAGGCTTATAAACTTGTTTGGATCTCATGTCATGTGTTTTGAGCATCGATTGTCCACATGCCATATATATATATATATATATAGATAGATATAGATAGATATATATTTCTGTTGCACATAGAGCTATTGAACATTCCACATCTTTCTTCTTCTTCCAAACCTTCCTCTCCTCATTGCCTTCATATTTTGTGGTGTCATTCTCTATAAGAATCACTACTTTACAATTTCTGGCTATATGTCCTTGGTTACCACATTTGTAACATTGTATATTATAACTATGTAGAGGAGCAAAAGAGTTATAATTTCTTCCTTTTGGATTGCTTCTAACAACATTCTTCTTATGAAAAATAGATTGTGATGTAATCCCTTTCCCAATAGGAATCATTAGTTTACAATTTCTAGATATATGTCATTGGTTACCACACATGTAATATTCTATGTCATACCTCAGTAAAGGTGTAAAAGAATTATGATTTCTTTCTCCTTAAAAAACACTTGAATTGACATTATTTTAGAGATATTTATGATTACGTTTTTGGTATGCTTTGCATTCCATTGATTTATGTCCAAAATTGTTACATGCATAAAAATTTCCTAAAAGAGTTGTTGATGTCTGCTTGGCACATTATCTGTTCAGCTTTCATTTTGAGAAGGAGCAATTTTTGACTAAATTCCTTTATAACTGGTCTCATAAGTGCATTAGCATAACTTCTTTTATTTCCTTCTTTATTTATGAAAGAGAATTGTTCTGACTTCTTTCTGTTAAGATTCCATATGCTAAGGTAGATATCATTAGTATTCAATTCAGTTTCGCAATAATAGCATCTGCAGGATCACCAAAAGAAACACAATCATGAGATAGACACATATTTGTCTTGGGAAACCCTCTATGTTAGAGCATCATACCACCTAGTACCTTGGTCACATACACCTAGGACACATTTTTATTTGTCTTGTACTTATGTCATATAGTCCAAACCTTGGTTATGTTGGTCTAGCAATGTATATGGGGGTTTTAGATTCATTAATGCACCCAAGCACCCTATTTTCAGTAAAATAAGAGCATGATCACCCTCATTAATGAAATTTAAGTCCTTGGGGTGCTCCTACTCCTTAAAAAAGGGAACTTGTTTGACTAGAGGCACCCATGCATGTATTTAGTTGGGTTTTGTCCCTTTTGTACCATTAAATGCTACCTAGAGCCACTCCCACTCACCCATGCACTCCACCACGCCTATCCTACCCTCATTTATGTCATAGAATTCTTCACCCATGTTCACATTGCCATTTGTGACCATTTGAGGTGGTTTGGGAGCTCATTGGTCAACCTAGGGGGGTTTGATGTCCAATCTAAGCCTGCCACATGTATGCCACAAATTTTCCTCCTAAGGATAATGATTTTATCCCATTGTATTATAAATATGTACCACACATACTTCCATGTTGGAAAATCATTATAAACTCCATTATTGACACCATTTCTATGTGTTAATCTCTCTCTTTTCACCGTTTTCTACATAATTTGTAAATAATATTGAATTGCGAGGATTCCATTAGTTCCTAGATATTTATGTGAATCATATTTTCACACTCTATGGGAATTAAACCCATAAAAAATTACTCTATATAGATGTATCAAAAGTACAAAGATAAAACCCCAAACATGTGCTCCTTCTCCTTGCATATCTCTCTCTCTCTCTCTCTCTCTCTCTCCTATGCGCTATAAACAAGTGCATGTCTATTGAAATGACAAACACACATCCTCTATTTATACTCTATTTTCCACTTGATTTTTTCCCTAATAGGTCGGCCCTAACAAATTTACTGGGTCGACTTTAGATGGGAATACACAAAACAATATAATATTATATTCTCGAGGGTTCTATTGACCCGACTTACAACGGAGGTTTTACCTCATGACTCTATAATGACCAAATACAATAGTAACATCCTGATAGAGGAATAAAACATCTCTTATAGGTTGCAACACTAAAATACATTTATAATACTCTTTGAAGTTACAATATTTCAACACTCCCCCTTAACGAGAAGGGTATTCTCCTGACAACAACAACATCAACTATAGGAGAAAGGAAAGAGAGCATATTCAACATAATCAAGGTGATACATCTATATGTTATCGAAAGTTTTCTTCAACAATCATCAACAAATGGAAGAATTACTTGAACATATTCAACATCTTCAGTACTGGAGCATCATCTTCTACAACACCGAGTCTTTATCTTTGATCTTCATCTTCAATAGCACTCGATCACCAAATCATCTACAACAACACTTGATCTTTCGATCAACAACATCATAATTTGCAACAATACTTGATCTTTCTATCAACAACATAATCATCTACACCATTACTTGATCTTTTAGTCAACAACATCATCAACAACAACAACATAACCTGCAACAGACATGATCCAATTACGGGATGATTAACCTCTATCACTTTAGGAAATAATTCCAAGGACAATGCAATCCATACATGATCCTATTATGGGATGATCAATCCCTATCAATTTAGGAAATACATCCAAGGACGATGCAATCCTCACGTGATCTAATTACATGATGGTCGTCCCCTATCACTTTAGTACATAATTCCAAGGACGATACAATCCTCACTTGATCCAATTATGGGATGTTCAACCCCTATCACTTTAGGACATAAGTCCAAGGATGATGCAATCCTCACCTAATCCAATTATGGTATGATAAACCCCTATCACTTTAGGACATAAGTCCAAGGATGATGCAATACTCATGCCTCATGAAGACAAAAGTCCATGGATTCAATTATGAGATGATCAATCCCTATCACTTTAGGACATAATTCTAAGGACTATGCACTCCTCACGCCTCATGAAGACAAAATTATGTGGATACAATTACAAGATGATCAATCCCTATCACTTTAGGACATAAGTCCAAGGACTATGCACTCCTTACTCCTTACAAAGACAAAAGTTCATGGATCCAATTACTAGATGATCAATCCCACTGCAACATCATCAACTTGCTACCACTTTCGAGGAGGGATTACATCATCACTATTCCTGCTTACGAGGAAAGTCTACAACATCATATTTACTATACCACCTTACGAGGAAGGTATACAACATCATCATCATTGTTCCTCCTTATGAGGAAGGTCTTTTCGAACCACACCATTCTTGTCATGGAAGTATTCAAACTTTACTCGATACAGAGGCTTGGTAAAAACATCAACAACTTGATCATCGGTACTCACATACTGGAGCTTTATAGCTCCCTTCTATACCATATCCCGTATCTAAAAATACTGAATTTCTATGTGCTTCAACTTGTCATGGAACATTGGGTTCTTCGTCATCTTTATACAACTCTAGTTGTCACATAGAATCACTGTGGTATCCAAATCTAGGTCAAATAGATATGCCATCAACTTCTGAAGCTATATGGATTCACAACTAGCAGAACAAGCTGCTATATACTCTGCTTCAACTGTTTTGAGAGAAACACTGGATTTATTCCTGCTAAACCATGATATCATGGTGGATACTAGACAATAACATCCACATGAGTTTCTCTTCCTGTCTGAGGCACTTGCTTCCCAATATGTATCTATATAACCATACAATCTGTAGTCATGATCTCCAACATAGTATAGACCAAATCTATTCTACCTTTCAGGTACCTCATTACATGCTTTGTAGCTATCAGGTGAACATGTCTAGTTTTAACTAAATACTGACTCAAAGTGATCATGACAAAGATATATATATCCTGGTATTCGTCAAATACATCAATGACCTAATAATATGTCAGTACTAAGTCATATCCACTAACTATGATGATTCATCAGATAACAACTTCAGGTTGGTATCCATGGGTGTGGACATGGATTTACAATCCAATATATCAAATATTTTTAGGATTTCCACAACATACTTTCCCTAGATGAGAAAGATTCCTTTTGGGCTTTGCCATATTTCTAGACCTAGAAAATAGTGCATCAATCCAAGGTCTTTCATCTCAAATTATTCGGCGAGCTTCTTCTTGCACTTTACAATTTGTCTCTCATTTCTTGTCATAAATAATTCATTCACATACAACAATAATATGACAAGTTCATCATCCATAACCGTAAAGTAAAGGTTAGGGTCATATTTACTTCTGTTAAATCCCAAGCTTATCAAGAAGCTATCTATCCTTCCATACCAAGTTGTAGGAGCTTGATTCAGTCCAAACAAAGCCTTCTTCAACTTACATGTGTGAGCCCATCTTTCTTCAACTTTAAATCCTTGTGGTTGTTCAATGTACACTTCTTCCTCAATAACACCATTTAGGAAGGATTTCTTCACATCCATATGGTGTAATCTCCACTTCATCATGGATGCAAGTGCCATGATGGTTCTTATGGAAGTGTACCTTGCTACTGGTGCAAATGTCTCTTCATAATCAATTCCCTCTTTCTGAGAGAATCCTCAAGCCACAAACCTTGCCTTGTATTTCTCAATACTTCTATCAGCTGCATGCTTTATCTTGTATATTCAATTGGAATATACCACACTCTTGCATTCTAGTTTGGTAACTATATCCTAAACATCATTCTTCTTTATTTATTGGTATTCTTCTGCCATTTCTTCTACCCATTCATTCTTCTATACAACATCTTCATAACTAGTAGGTTCTTACTATACAAGATCACACATCAAAGATACATAACTAGAAAATGGATTTGATCTCTTGCTTACTCTTGTGGATCCTTCTGGAGCTCCATACTTCTCTTCGTCTTGTATAATTTCTCTTATCCAATGAATTTTTCTCTTTCATGATATATTCATAGTATGAGGGTCTTGATGTTATAGCATATCATGGTCCTATGATGTTTCATTTTTAGGGGAAGGTGCAACTTCTACATTTCTGGGAGGTATATCTTCTTCATATACTTCTTCAGATGACACTTTCAGGATCTATTGAGAGTTGATTCTTCATCAAATGTTACATCCCTACTGGTCTCCATTTGATGGAATCCTGGAATTTATATTTTAAAGGATTTGGAGACTTCATAGTATCCAACAAATATTCCCTTCTTTCTAGAAGGGTCCAACTTGGTTCTCTTTTCTTTTGGAATGTGAACATATACTGGGAAACCAAATATCTTGAGATGGATCACTTCAAGCTTCTTTCCTGTGAGCATTTATTCTCAAGTCTTGAATCCAACAGAACTATGTGATAATCTATTATGTACATAAGCTGATGTTCTTGCTACTTTATTCCATAGATGCATAGGAATATCTTGATCATGTATCATTGTCTTCAATGCTTCCATAATGGTACTATTCTTTCTTTCCACAACACCATTCCATTGAGGATTTTAGGGAGTGGTTAGTTCCCTCTTGATTCCATCTTCCTTATAAAAGGATTCAAATAGTTTTGAAGTATATTCTCCACCATTGTTTGTTCTGAGTGTCTTGATTCTTTTTTTTGAATGATTTTCTATCAAGGCTTTGAGTTCCTTGAATTTTCCGAATACTTCATCCTTTGTTTTCAAGAAATATATCCATGTCTTTCTTGAATAGTCATCAATAAATGTAACACAATATTCATAACCACTCAAATATGTGGAGGGCATTGGACCACATACATATGGATGAATTAATTCCAACATACCTTTAGTCTTTGTTTCACTCTTCAGAAATAGATTCTTGATATTATTTCATGATGGATCTTCAAATATGGTAAACCTATTACTACTTTTCTCACATGGGGTAGTGCTTTGTAGTTTATTTGAGCAATACTCCTATGCCATAGTTCACTTGGGATAGTGATCTCACAAACAAGGGGTTTTTCTAAATGTCCCTTGAGTTTATATAATCCTCCTTCTTCTTCACCAATGACAACTACATCTTCAATTGATTTTCCTTTGGGACACATAAGTACTTGTCCACCTATAAATGCAACCCTATATCTTTTCTTATCTAAAGCTGAGATATAAAGTAAGTTATTCTTCAAACCTGGTACATATAAAACTTCCTTCATATTCACGGGAGTTCCAAAGTCAAGCTTGTAGTTTGCTTCACCAATACCTTTGATAGGATATTGATAGTCATATCCTAAAAATACTTTCTAAGGATATTTTTATCTTCAAGTTTTGATAGAGTTTTCTTTTTTCCTGTCATGTTTTTTGAATCGCCACTATCAATAATCCATGTATCTTCTCCAGGTGTCATGGACCCAAAGAGTGTAGAGAATAATACATACTCTTCTGCATCTTCTTATTTTTCTTTTTTTCTTTGAGGTCCTTCTTTCTCTTATTATTCATCTTCAGTTAGGTGTGCATGATGTCTTTTGTTGTTCTTCTTGAATTCTTCTTTCTTCAATGTAAAATTTATGGCAATGTGTCATATCTTGTGACAATGAAAACATTGAAATTTTAAAGTTGGAGTAGTCTTTCCTATGATTGTTTCCTCTTGTCCTTTGGAACCTCTTGGGAGGTCGAGACTCCTTGTGGCTTTCCTTATTGAAGTTAGATTGACTTCTTCCTATTTTGGTATGGGTTTCTAGGACTTGATCATATTCCTTAAGTAGAGATTCTCTATTGGCTACGCTAGCCTCCTCTTGGATGAAATCTTTGCATACAATATCAAACTTCATGCTTTCCTTTCTGGAACACATAATCTATATGACTGAATCCCAAGGTCTAGTGAGACCATTGAGAGAAGTCATAACCAGATCATCTTCATCAAGGGAGTATTCAATGGCTTCTAGTTTCTCCTTGAACTGGGAGACCCTTGTGAAGTAGTCTTGGATGGATTCTCCTTGGCTCATCTTGGTACTCTTCAATTGAGCTCTCAAATTCATATTTTCGTTGATGTTCCTTCCTTCATACATTTTGGATAGGGAATCATACATCTCCTTTTGGGTATCTTTGGATGAAACTTGAGGATCAAGTGATCTTTGATAGAATCAACATTGATCCTCATTTCCCTAATTAGGCCCTTCTTGTGCTTCTCCTTAGTTTCATCCTCTTAAAGTTATACAACTTCTCCTTTGATGTATTTATCAAGATCATTTTGTAAGAATGATACCAATCCTATATTTCCATGCTCAAAAACTCTCTATGCCTTCTAGCTTGTCCTCAAGCTTAGTTCTTGGGGCTATCTTGTCCAGTAGGTCACTAAAAAATGAAATTTCTCAAAATGAAAAAATGACCTTACTAAGAGATGTGCTTGATTGAGGCAATTTGACTGGTACACTTGGTTTCTATATATTCCAAATCTTAAACTCTCAAAATTGACTTGCGATATTCTGATCTCTAGTTTCTGGTTTTCTGTAGTTTTTTTGGTTCGAAGCAAAACTAGGGTTTGACTTTCTCAGATATCTACCAACTCAAAATTTTTGATCCAGGGCTCAATATATGTGCTCTAGGGAGGCACAAATTTCTATGCAATTAGATCTTCAAAATTTCAACTTTGATAGAAACCCTAATTTCTTGCCGGAGGGAGAGGAGAGAGAGTTTCACCTTGTGAAAGTTGTTCTATTCAGGCTAGCTCTGATACCATGTCAAGTTTCGATATGATAAGCTATATATCATTAGTATTCAATTCAATTTCACAATAATAACATATGAAAGATCACTGAAAGAAGCATAATCACAATATAGGCAATACAAATTTATTCTGGGAAACCCTCTAGGGGAAGAAAACCCAAAGGAAACTTCCTCTATATAGATGTATCAAAAGTAAAAATATAAAACACCAAACATGTTCTCCTTATCCTTGCAAATATGTCTCTCTCTCTCCTATGCACTATACACAAGTGTGTGTGTGTATTGAAATGAGGAAAAAATCTCCTCTATTTATACTCTATCTTCCACTTGACTTTTTCCCTAACAGGCCGGCCCCAACAAACTTACTAGGACAACTTCATCTAGGAAGACACAAAACAATATAATATTATATTATGGAGGGTTCTATTGACCTGACTTACAATGAAGGTTTTACCTGATGACTCTATGATGACCCAATACAATAGTAATATATTAACAGGGGAGTAAAAGATCTCCGATAGGTTACACCAATAAAATACATTTAGAATATTCTTCAAAGTTACAATATTTCAACACTTTCCTTTGTCATAACCTAGTACAATTTTATTACTCGATGATCTTTGACAACTTAGTATGTCATCTAGAGTTTCTAAGCTGCTTTTAAACTTTGATTGAAGGGATTCTTCATTAGTATTCCTTCTAAGCAAGATCATTTCAGATTTGAACTTTTCTAATTCTTTCTCTCTTTTATTGAGCTGCCATTTTAGATTGTTTTCAACCTTTTTGAATTCTTGAAGCTGATATTTTATGTCAGCAATAATTTTTTCTGCATCATTGTTTTAATCCTCATACTTTGTCACATTAATTTTTTTTTTTTGCAGATCCTCTTATACTTCCCTAATTCTTCAATAGAACTTATAAGTTCTGCTTCAATATCTACCACACCTTCTTCTTCTTCTTCATATATTTTGTTCTCTATTCCCATGAATAGTACTCTTACTTCTTCATATTCACTAGATTCATTTGAGTAGCTACCATCCATGGAATACAAGTTTTTCTTCTTTTTCTTAAATTTCTTCTTGTATATGGTTTTACTCTTTTGATCTTTCTTATGACTGCAAAGTTCTTCATCATCACTATCCTCTTGTTTTGGGTAAGGACACTTTGAGGCATAGTGACCAATATTTCCATAGTTAAAACATTTCATGGGTAACTTTCCTTTGTACTTGTTAGTACCCCTCTCAAGTTTCTTGATAAAAAGAGCTTCTTCATCATCTGAGTTCTCTTAGTTGTTCTTGGATAAGGCTTCAGACTTCTTTCACTCTTTTGAGGATTTAAATGATTCCTCTACTCTCGATGGTCCATCTTATCCTGTTCGCATATCATAGGCAGTAAATATCCAATGTAGTTCATCTACTATCATAATTTCAAGATCATCTTGTTCTTCTAAAGTAGACACCTTTGATTCATACCTCATTGGTAGGGTTCTTAGTACCTTTTCAACAACTTATTTCTCCTTTATTTATCCTCCTAGGCTTCTAATAGAATTGACAATTTCCTCTACTCATAGAATATTTTCCTCCTATTTCATTTTTAGACTTTCAAAATTACCTTTGTATGTTTGAATTTTGGATTGTTTGACTTTCAAGGTTCCTTCATAAACAATTTTCAATTTCACCGAAGCATGTTTGGTTGTCTTACATTGCATAAGCTTAACAAACATTGAATTTGTTAATACATTTAATATTGCATTCAAGGATTGTAAATTTGATTCATATTGATCTATCTCATATCTATATGTAGGTAGGTTGTTTGGTACTTTATACCATTTTTCAACAGAACTCCAAAACTTGCATCCAAGATACATTATATGGCATCTCATTCTTACACTCCAGAATGCATAATTTTCTCCTATAAATAATGGAGGTATGTTGGTAGCCAACCCTTCTTGTTGATCCATAGTGATTTTTAATAGGATCTTCCTTCCATTGATTTAAACTGTAGTGAAGGATTATGCTTTGATACCAATTTTTGGAATATGAAGCAATATTAAGAAGGGGGAGGGGAATCAATATGGATCTACCTTATTTAAATTTTATCACTTAAAGATAAAATCAATAATAGAAACATAACACACAATATTATCATTGAAGCCCAATTAGGAAAACAGTTGTCTTTCTATTACTGCAAAATTATATTTACACATAGTTTTCAAGCACAAACTTGTTGGATGCACCAACACGCAAGTTTTTCAAATATAGCTGAAGGATGCACCAACACCCAAATTTTTTAGCTACAACTGAAGGATGCACTAATACCCAAGTTTTTCAGCTACAATTGAAGGATGCACCAACACCCTGTTTACCGACAACAACTTGAAGGAAGATACGATCCCCTATAGGTTGCAACCTTTCCTTGCACCTCCCAACCACCCTTATATGATAATTCAATCTTTGACTTCTGTACACCTATGGATCTTTCAATAAAATATACATATATATTTGTTTGAAGGTTTAAATATTTTCTTATATACCCTCATTCGTGCTTCTTCATATAATAGTCACATATATTCATTGTGACCCTTCATGGATCAACAAATCATAAAATAACCTCTTCATTACAAAAGCTGTGAATTAATAGTGCGATAATGCATCAATCCGACTCTGCAATCTCGACTCTGACATACCGATTCCAACTAAAAACTACACCTAATATTTTTAGATTTGTCAATGATGTCGACTCCACTGTTCTGACTTTGACTTTTCCAAGTCTGACGTTGAGAGTCGAAAACTCCATTTTCTTTCTTTTAACTCAGATTTTTTGAATTTCTGACTTTCCAACTTTCCAACTCACCTGTTTCGACTATCGATTTTCCAAGTCCAATGTTGGGATTTCGAACCTCCATTTTTTTGCTTCAAAATCCGACTTTATGACTTTTCAACTTTCTGTCTTTCCAACTTTTCGAATTTCGAAATCAGAAACTCCAAAAACTTAGCATTGGAAACTAATGCTTCTGACTTCGTCATTTCGAGTCTGACTGACCAACTTCAACTTTCTGACTTTCAAAATTGGAAACTCCAAAAACTTAGTGTTTTATCTGAAAATAAATTTCACATAAAAATTCCAACCACCTAACTTGTCTTCCATTTAATGTTGGATGCTCAAATAAATATTTCAAACCACAAGGTTTTTTCCTTAACTCAAATTTTCTTCCCATTAAATATTGCCTCCATGTTTTCAAAGCATTCACTATGGTTTCAAGATTTAAATCATGGGTAGCATGTCTTTTCTCATGCTCTTTCAAATTCCTTGAATTATAGCATACCACACGGTTTCACTTCATAATAACTCCTCTGAGTCCCCATTTGCATGCATCTGTACACACCATAAAATTATTTTCTAGGTTTGTAATTTTCAGAATTGGAGTACTTATGAGAAGCTTCTTCAACAATTGGAATATTTCTTCACATTTCGACACCCACCCAAATTTTATCCCCTTATTTCGCAAAGAAGTGATTAGGTGAGAAACAATGGAGAATCCGTCAATGAGCCTTTTGTAGTAACCAACAAGAACCATAAAATATCTCACATCTATCACAATCCTTGGAGTTGGCTAATTCATGATGGATTCATTTTTCTTAGGTTCCATCAATATTCCTTCCTAAAAAATAATGTGACTGAAATAATGTATTTTCTTTTCATTCAAATCACATCTTATTAACTTTGCATAAAATTATGCTCCATTAGAATTTTCAAATACATTCTCAAATGTTCTTCATGCTCCTATTCATTCTTAGAATAGATAATAATGTCATCTAGAAAAACAATAACAAACTTGTCCAAATACCTGCTAAAAACACAATTCATGAGACACATAAATGTAGTTGGTGCATTGGTGAGACCAAACAACACCATCACAAACTCAGAGTACCCATACCTTGTCCTAAAGATTATATTGTGAATATCTTCCTCCTTCATTCTCACCAAATTATAACTAGATTTTAATTCAATCTTCGAGAATATATTTGGTCCTCTCATTTAATAAAAATATCATTAATTCGAGGAAATATATATTTTTTCTTTACTATCACTTTGTTTAACTACATTCAATAGATAAATAACCTAATTTTTCCATATTTATTTTTCACAAATAGTATAGGTGCTCCCCATGGATATACACCTAGATGAACGTACTTGTTTTCCAAAAATTCTTGAAATTGCATTTACATCTCTAATAATTATAGTGTACTCACTCTGTAGGGTGTCTTGAACACTGGTGCAGCTCTTGGCACAATATCAATTGTAAAATCAATGTCCCTCTTTGGTGGAAGTCCTATAATTTCATCGAGAAACACATCCCTGAATTCTTGCAACACATGATAGTCCTCTAACTTGGGAATTTTGTTTTTTGTTTTCTCTAAACATGGGATACATACAATTAGAAAAATTTCCTACAATTTTTTTACCTAATAAAAACTACCTTTGGAATTCCCTTTACAACACTTGGGTTTTGTTTCTTCATTAATGCATTCAAAATTATTTTTGTAGCGATCAAGTTTAACTCTGTGTGCTTCCAACCAGTCCATTCCAATGATAATATCATAGGAACCAAATGGAAACATATTCCTATTTGTATAAGTGAGAAATCCATCCATTTCTAAAGGGAATTTCTCCACAATTTCACTAACTTTCCTCTTGGTTCCCATGTCTAGTTGGACCAACTTTGGTTTTCAATGCTTTGATTTCTTAAAAGCACAAATCTCTACAAATTTAGGAGTGATATAACTATGAGTATATTGAGGGTCAATAAAAATAGAAATAGACTACTTAGCAATGTTACCTTAAACTTCAACCACATTTGACTAGGGATGATTTTAAGGAACCATACTTATTTAGAAGTGTATAAATGTTGGCGAATATTACC
Source organism: Pseudotsuga menziesii (assembly GCA_001517045.1). Taxonomy (NCBI): domain Eukaryota; kingdom Viridiplantae; phylum Streptophyta; class Pinopsida; order Pinales; family Pinaceae; genus Pseudotsuga; species Pseudotsuga menziesii. Next base: position 87,910 of record LPNX010021259.1, read on the forward strand.
AATTCTTAAAAGGCGATATTTTTCAAAAAATATTTTAATTTCCTAGGATTTTATATCATTTATATAATAATTTGGTGACTTTTAGGGTGAAAATATTTTACCCCATCAATATTGGGTGAATCAGGGCTTCAAAAAATCCAAAATGGCGAATCTTTTTTGGGAGAGAAAAACATGAAAAAATAGCCCACCGGGCTAAAATTCGCCCCTAAAATTATCCTTGCATTTGACTGATGGTATGCTTGAAGGTCCTCTAGCAAAACATAGATTCTAGAATTGTTCCTTTCCACTTGACCCATAATTTCAGCTTCTTGAATTTCGTCAACATGCTTTGCACTCCCATTTTGATGTGAACAATTTTTTAGCATATGGTCCTCTCCACATCTCAAACATTTGAGTGGATCTCTTGGATCTCTTGGACTGTCTACCATCATTCTAGATGGTTTAGTTACACCTTGTGGTGATCGCCTTTACTGATTTCTGAATTAAGGAGGCTTGAACCCCTTCTTTCTTTATTCAAAATTTTCATTTTTCTTGTTATTCCATGCATTATGGAGTTATGGTTTTCTTTTTCTTTCATCATAGAAATACTTCCCTTTCTTATGGCCTCATCTAGAGTTTCAGGTTCATCAAACTCAATTCTATCTTTATCGGACTAAGGTATCCCACTTAGAAATCAATGAATTTTCACCTTTTCATCCCTAAAATACTTGACATAGATCAGTAGCATAAAGAAATATTTTCATATTCCTACATCGTCATTTGAACCAATTTCAACTAATGGAACTCTTTTATTTTTCCATCATAGTAGTTATCAAAGAGGTACTTTTCCTTGAAATACTTCTTGAACTACTTCCACACAATCTTCCCTTCATTGATATTATTTAGTTGCCTAAGATGATACCATTGTGTACATGCTCTTCCATTCAGATTGAATATGGTCACCATTTCCTTCATATTTCTTGATTTCTCTTAGACTTGGAAATACTTCCTCATCCCAAGAATCCAATCCTCAGCTTCTTGACTATATTTTATTTCACTATAAAAAATACGAGGTTTGTCTTTATAATTAATTCTCCATGTGAGTTGTTCTTGAAAGGAATTTCCCTATTATTCCTACATTATGAATATATTGAACCTTCAGTGGATTCTCTAGAGTCATATGACTCACTAGAAAAGGTTTCTAGAGTATATTTCCTATCTTTGTAAATCCTTCTTGAACTATGGGACCTCTTGTGGGAATGCCTCAAGCTGCTCCTACTTTCTGATTTTTTGAATTCTTTCCATGGTTAATATTCCTTTGAATGTATAAACATATTTTAAGCATAACTACACCCAATTGATTATGTTCTTCCTGAGATCTAATCATCCTCTCACCATCTGCTCTACAACCTTGCAGTTCTACCCTTAGGCTCCTCATGGTTTCTACAACGTATGGCAGATTTACTTGGTTTCTTCTACCATTGGATAATGTATTTATATTCTCAACCTGTATATTCTCTCCCATGACATCTACCTCTACCCCATAAGGATCCCGTGCATCATCCATGATCATGATCTTCTTGGACCAGCCAAAACCAAACATTTCTCAATTGCACTATACTCAATGCTGACCCTTAACAGTCACTAATATGATTTTGAATATGAAAAAGTGTTCATATAAACACATTTTTTAGTTGAATTATATTCTTAGAAAATTAGAAAATTATTTTTTATACAATCTAGTTACAACTCATATTGTTAATTTCTGTCAAATCACGGAAACATTTGAATCATCCTTTCAAATTCCACAGTTTGCTCCATTTTATATTGTTCGAGTAGTTGCAGTTAAAATTGAGAACTTACTTTTTATATTTAAAAAAAATAACAGGGTTTAAGGGGGATTTCCCCTTTTCATCCTCCTTGCACCACTACAAGTTGGTTCAAGGGAAACACCCTTGTTTTTTTTGTAAATCTTTCCCATTTCGCACAATATGGCACATAAGATCAACTCTATTTTTTTAATTTTTGGCACCTAAATACAATAGTGGAGAACCTTGATCTTCCCCTGATTCATGCACCTATACCACCAACCCACATCATATTACCAATTATCAAGCATTAGTGGTTTCAGTATTTGTAGTAAGTCCTAAAACGAATTTTATGAGCCAAAATGCATGAGAGGGAAATATGTCATAAGGGAAGTTTTCCTTTGAGACTCATGCTAATTAATTAACCTTCGAGCATCTCCATGGGTCTAAAGCACTATCATTTTTTTATCAAATTATCATGATATTCTAAGGATGACATGATTGGTGGGGGTCCCATGATTCCTGACATCACTGCAAATCACGTCTCTACATGTCACATCACCACATGTTAGCTCAAAAGTGGTTTCGGGATCTTGGGGATAATGGTTTTTCGTAATCACTTTTACAAGATTGAATGTATTAGAATATTACACATCACCTCAGTAGATTTGATTTCATACTCATGCTTAATTAATTAACACTCACAGATATTCAAAATCTTGAATCGTTGTCAGTCGTTGATCTCCACCACTTCCGATGTCCAAATATCCTCCACCTTTGGGATCCACAATATGTTGGCACACATGTACATGGGTATAATGTGGGTGGTCCAAATCACACATTATTCTCATGTGGATTCTCCACATCATGAATTTTTCCCATGTGGTTCTTCCATGTCACTCATCCACATTCTACGGGTGGGGCCTGCCATAAAATTCCCAAAATTTTAAAATTTTTTAGTTACATAATTTTATTTCAAAAATGAAGGAGATTAATTCAAATTACTCTTGGCTTCTTATCTATCACTTAACATAACCTTATTTTTACATAACCATTTCTTATTTATTTTCACAAATATGGATTTCTAGCCCATACAACTCCGATATTGCAACCAAAAGCTCTAATACCACTCTGTCACATCTCGTTCCATTACTCCATCCAGTATAGGGGGGCATGAATGAACTATAGGCTTCTAAAATTCATCCCATATCCATAATACAAATTCATGCATTTAATATTTGTGCATATATGTATAAATAATAATACACAATAGAAATAAACTCCATCTACACACATATAGCATGCATATACCAACATAATCACAATAGGCATTAAATAAAACATTTCATACTCAAATATATAAGAATAATTATGTTTTAAAAAATAATATACAAACAACTGGTTGTGTAATAAAAAATTTCCACCCAACCATAGGAAATTTGACTAGCATATACTCTTTTTATTGACAAGCCACCCCTGAGCCAGGATATGAGGAAATTGAGGTAAAGGAAAACCTGCATATTTCTCTCTCTTAGCTGACAACCCATTATACACTCTATTCTTAGCCAAATTCTCATACATATCTCTACAAGGATCTCACTCAACCACCATAGCCTTGGATCCAACATTACCATCCCCACACAAAACCCTTCTATGCTTAAGTATTCCCTTCACTCATCCATGGATATCTTGGGTGATCCATTTTCCCAGATGTATCTAGTGTGTGCATAGAAGGAGTCAAGTATGACATGTGTTGTTGGAGAACCAATGATAACCTCCAATAGTGGCTTCTTAAGCATCTATGAGTAGAAAAACTCAATGGGTAAGATCTCCTAGCTTTCCCAACCTTTCTCATCACCTACATCCATTGATTTTCCCTTCAAATCTATATTGTTGTCTCTCAAATATGTTGATGTATTTGTAACTTCAGAATGTATTCATCTATGTATCTTATGCCTTGCACCCCAATGTTTATTCCGAGATGTGTCTGTAATGTAATTGAGTCATGATGGCATGCCCCGATGTTTCGATCGGGAGGATTTATAATGTAAACAAGTCATGTCAAGTCATTGTGGGTAACCCTCCTATTGTCTAAGGGTTAAATTCCCCGTAGTTCCGGGGCACTATGGTTATTAGACTCACCCAGTGAATTCGTCCCTCATAGGGTTTTAGTCATGCCGAGAAGCAGTATAAATAGAGAGGTGATCTCTCTATTTAACACACATCTCATACACACTCAAGTGTAGCACATAGTTGAGGAAGGAGAAGACACTGGGGCTAGATAGAAAGAAGGTTACTACTGTCGGGAGATCATCTTACTATTTTGGGATTTTCTATTTTGGTGCTGATTCTACTTCTGAGGAAGTTGCAGGGTTTTCTCCATTTATGGTTTCCTCAAGGAAAAACACTATGTTCATTGTCTCTTGTGTTTGATTGATGTACTTGTTATTCTCTCAGTTAAGGATCCTAATAATGCTAGATTAATGTTGAAAAACTAACATGGTATTAGAGCTAACCTGAGAAGAAGACATTGTGTAGCTGTGGGAACTAGGGATTCCTAGTTTGTGGACCTTCCTCCACATATTTTCAACAGAAGTAAGGTGGAATAACTCTCCTCCTTAGGGTGCATCTTTCTGTTGAAACAAAATCCAATTTTGAGGTTTTTTAGTTTTGGACCTGACACTGCTGCTAGAAATTAGGGCTTTTTATAGAAGAGGAATTCTTCAGTGAGCCCAGGCTTGGATTGATCTCCTCCCAAAAATCGAAGTTAGGGATCAATTTCAAAGCAATTGGTTGGATAGAACTCTGAAAAAGCAAAACCCTAATTTGCTCCTAATCCAGCACTGCAGGATTTCAGCTCCAAATCCAGATCCGACATCTTGACCTGGTAAGATCTAAATATTTTGTATTTCCATTTGAGGTTCTCAGTTAATATGTCTCATGATACCAGCCTTGATGAAAAGCTTGAGGGAGCTGATAACTTTCAAGCTTGGAAGTATAGGATCTCCCTAGTCTTGGAAGAAAATGAGTTGGACTCCCACATCCATGAGGAGGTTCCAGTTCCAGAGGGAGATGAGGCTAAGGCCTTACATAAGAATAAAATGGTTATGGAAAATAGGATCATTGCTAATTCTATCAAGGATCACCTTATCCTACAGGTGTCCTCTCTCAAGACACCTAAAGCTATGTTTGATTCCCTAACCAAATTGTTTGAAGGGAAGAACATAAACCGGAAGATGACTCTGAGGAATCAACTGGAGAATGTGAAGATCCAGAATGCAGAGACCATCCAGTATTACTTCACAAGGGTTTCTCAGATTAAGGAACATTTGGATGCAGTAGATGAAGAAGTGGAGAATGCAGAAATTGTGATGATCACCTTGAATGGTCTCCCTAGGATATGGGACTCCTTCATTCAAGGGATTTGTGCTAGGAAGAAGTTAGTCAAGTTCAGTAGACTGTGGGAAGAATGTTCTCAAGAAGAATCTTGGATAGCAGCTCGAGAAGAGAATATGGGAAGTGAAGATCAAGCTCTCACAGTACAATCCAAGAAACCCAGATCCAGCCATCACAGAAGTAAGTACTCTCATCAAAGGAATAACTCTAGAAATCCTAGAGATAAGTCTAAGTACATTTGCTATACATGTGATGAAAGAGGACACTTTGCTAGAGATTGTCCTAAGAACAAAAGTAGCTCTCACAAGAAGAAGGGAAACAAAAGAAGACATCATGCTCATGCTGTAGAGGATGATGAACCTTCATCAAAGAGAACCAGATATGAAAGTGAATATTCTTCAAGCGAGGATGAATATGTTTTGATTTCCGCTCTCACAAGAAACATTACTTATGGAAGCAATGATTGGCTTATATATAGTGGGGCTTCCAAACATATGACTGGATTCAAGGAATCCTTTGTGAAACTATCAGAACATGAATCACCTCACAAGGTGAAGCTAGGAGATGACTACCAATATCTAATAAAGGGTATTGGGGAATATTCCTATAAGCTAGACTTTGGAAAGTCTATGACAATGAAGGAAGTATTGTTTGTGCCAAGACTCAAGAAGAACATTCTCTCCATATCTGCATTAGATGCAAAAGGAATGAGGGTTGCATTCATAGATGGTCAAGTCATCATGTGCCAAAAGGATAGAATATTGATGATGAAATAGTGATTGGTGAACAAGAAGGAGTTTTGTACAAATTGAAGGGCCATCCAGAACAAGCCTTTGTCCATGAAACAGTAGAGCCAAATGAACTTTGGCATAGAAGGCTTGCACATGTGCATTGCAGAGCACTACCTCTCGCAAGCAAAGCTGTTGAAGGTCTTCCAGAAATACAAGCAAAACATGATGGGGTCTGCAAAGGATGTGCGAAAGGAAAGAACACAAAGAAGAAATTTCCAAGTAGCGAAAGCAAAGCAAAAGGAATCTTGGAAATCATCCACTCCTATGTATGCGGTCCTATGTCATCAAGCTCATTAAGCGGGTATGCATATTATGTTTCTTTTATTGATGATTTTTCTAGGAAGACATGGGTTTACTTCATGAAGAACAAAGATGAAGTATTCATCAAGTTCAAGGAATTCAAAGCCTTGATCGAGAATCACACTGAAAAGAAGATCAAGAAATTTCGATCAGATAATGGCGGAGAATTCACTTCGAATGAATTCAAAGAGATATGTAAAGAATCAGGGATTAAGATGGAGTTTTCCACTCCTTATAATCCACAACAGAATGGGATTGTAGAAAGGAAGAATAGAACTATCATGGAAGCTACAAGAGCAATGCTTCATGATCAAGATCTTCCTAGGCATATTTGGGAGGAAGCTGCCAGAACAGCGGTGTATGTACAGAACCATACTCCACATAGAGTACTCGAGAATGAGACTCCTGAAGAAGTCTTCTCTGGCAAGAAACCAAAAGTCAGCCACCTCAGAATATTTGGTTGTCCTATGTACATACATATTCCAAAAGAAAAGAGAACAAAATTAGATCCTTCAGGAAAGAAGGGTATATTTGTGGGATACTCTGAAAGCTCAAAGGCTTATAGAATCTATTTCCCAGGATACAAGAAGATTGACATTAGCAAGGAAGTAACATTTGATGAAGACACAGCTTACAACAAATCCAGAAAGAGACTTGCTGAAGAACCTGAAGAAGCAGAAGCACCCATAATTCATGATACAACCATAAAAGAAGAAATTCAAGAAGAAGATCGAGAATTTGAAGAACCACAAAGACATGTAGATCCACCTCTAGAGAAGAATCCTCTGGAAACCTGCTTGGGTACGTGAAATTATCCAAGGTGCAAAAAGATATGGGGCTCTAGAAGAGAATCACAGAGAAAGAAAGAGGACTAGATCCTGCTCTGGGTATGTAGCTCTACTATGTGATTTCATTGATAAATAACCTTCCAGCTATGAAGAAGTGGTAGAACAGAAAGAATGGAAGGATGCTGTTCGAAGAGTACCAATCGATCATGAAGAATGATGTTTGGGATGTTGTTCCAAGACCAAAAGGGAATTTAGTTGTGACTTCCAAATGGATCTACAAGATCAAGCATGCTGCAGATGGTAGCATTGAAAAATATAAATAAATATTTGTGGCTCAGGGTTTCTCTCAGAGAGAAGGAATAGATTATGAAGAAACCTTTGCACCTGTAGCCAGATACACTTCCATCAGATCAGTACTAGATATGGCTACAGTGATGAAATGGAAGATACACTAGATGGATGTCAAGACTGCTTTCTTGAAAAGTGTAGTGGGAGAGGAAGTGTATGTGGAACAACCACTCGGTTTTGAGACACATGACAGGGAGTCTCATGTGTGCAGATTGAAGAAATCCCTGTGCGATTTGAAACAGGCACCCAGGACTTGGTACGGTAGAATTGATAGCTTTCTATCCATTTTGGGCTTTACCAAAAGTAAAGCAGATTCCAACCTTTACTACAAGGTTGAAGATGGCAACCTAGTGATGCTCCTAGTATATGTAGATGGTTTGTTTGTGACAAGCATGGATGGGTTGATTGTTGATATGAAGAGGAATCTTCCTGCCGAGTTTGAAATGAAGGAAATGGGAATGATGCATTATTTTCTAGGCATGGAGGTGTGGCAAAGCGCTGATGGAATCTCCCTTGGACAAGGGAAGTATGCAGCAGAGATCCTGATGAGGTTTGGGATGAAGTACTGCAAAGCTATGGCCACACCTATGGCATTGAACCTGAAGCTATTGAGTGATACTTCATCAGAGTTAGTTGATGCTATGATGTATTGTCAGATGATTGGGTCCTTGATGTACGTGACGAACATGAGACTAGATATTTGCTTTGCTATGAACACCTTGAGCCTGTTCTTGATAGATACGATAAATGTTCACTTGATTGCTGCAAAAGCATATTCTAAGATACTTGAGGGGTACAATTGATTATGCGCTCAAATATGAGTTGAATCAAAAGATTAACCTGGAGGGTTATGTTGATTCAGATTGGGCAGGCAATGCCATCGATAGGAAGAGCACTTCAGGGTGTTGCTTCAGTATGGGATCAGGTGTGATCTCTTGGTTTAGTAGGAGGCAATCCTGTGTGGCATTGAGTATAGCTGAAGCAGAGTATGTTGTAGCTTGTTCAGCTAGTTGTGAGGCAGTATGGCTGAGGAAGCTACTGTCTGATTTATTTGATCTCCAATTGGATGCTACTTGTATACATTGTGAAAACCAGAGTTGTGTGAAGTTGTCAGAGAATCTAGTGTTGCATGACAAGTCAAAGCATATCAAGATCAAGTATCACTATATCAGGGATATGGTGCAGAGGGGAGATGTGAAGCTTTAGTATGTTGCGATGAAACATCGGATAGCTGATGTATTGATGAAGCCATTGGCTAGGGTGAAGTTTGAGTACTTCAGGGAGAAGCTTGGTGTTCTCCAGATTGATGTTCCCTCTAAAGGGAAGTGATGAGTCCGTGAGCCATTCTGACATGGGAGAGGATTAAGTTCCTTCCATGGTCAGATGTAAGGGCTGAGCCATTCTATCATGGTGAGAGGATTTAGGTTCCTTCCATGTCAGATATGAGTGCTGAGCCATTCTGATGCGACTGTAGGATTGGTTCCTACGTGATCATATATAAGGGTTGTTTCCATTCTGGGAATGGACGTGCATGGTCAGCTACCAGGAAAACTCAGTCTAGGACTGAGAAGCCATTCTGATTTGAGAGAGGGATGTGTTCCCACTTGATCAGATGTAAGGGCTGAACCATTTTGTCATGGCTAAAGGATTAGGTTCCTCCCATGTCAGATGTGAGTGTTGGCCATTCTAACGAGCAGGTCAAATGTAAGGGCAACTACCATTCTGGGAATGGAGGCACCTGGTCAGTTACTAGGTAGCTTAGTCTGGGACTGGGGGCCATTCTGATGCGATGGTGGGATTAGTTCCTCCATGATCACATGTGAGTGCATGCCCTTTCGATGTGGTGCTTTCGAGCATGGTCGAATATAAGTGCAGAGCCCTTTCGATGCGGTGCTTTCAAGCATGGTCGACTGTAAGTGCTGAGCCTTTTTGATGCAGTGCTTTCGAGCATGGTCAACTATAAGTGCTGAGCCTTTCCGATGCAGTGTCTCCAGACATGGTCAGATGTAAGTGCAGAGCCCTTCGGATGTGGTGTGCTTGCACATGGTCGGATATAAGTACTGAGCCATTATGGCACGATGTGTTTACACATGGTCATATGTGAGTGCTGGGCCTTTCTGACAGGATGAGGTTAGATGTGAGTGCTGGGCATGCCTTTCTGATAGGATGAGGTCATATGTAAGAGCTGGGTGGGCCATTCTAACTTAAGTGTTAGATATAAGCACTGATGAATACCTACATGAAGGGTAGTCCTACAGGATTGACTCTATAGAACTTCCTGTGATGAGAAGAATCAAGATAACACCATTGTGAGATAGCATGTGATGATGATCCAGACTTGATGACGATCCAGATCAAGTGATGATCCAGATGTGATGATGATCTAGACTTGATGATGATCCAGATCAAGTGATGATCTAGATGTGATGATGATCCAGACTTGATGACGATCCAGATTAAGTGATGATCCAGATGTGATGATGATCTAGACTTGATGATGATCCAGATCAAGTGATGATCCAGATGTGATGATGATCCAGACTTGATGATGATCCAGATCAAGTGATGATCTAGATGTGATGATGATCCAGCATTGATGATCCAGTAGTCATGATGATGTATATCCTGTGATGAAAAAGACTTGAAGAAGAAGACGACTTGAAGATGAAGAAGACAAAGAAGACTCGAAGACAAAGAAGAATCAAAGACAAAGAAGACTTGAAGCCTAAGAAGACTTGAAGATCAAGATGATGAGATGATCCAGTTCAGATAGAGAAGAATACCAACGCTAAAAATTGTGTCAAAATAATACCTTCCTAGTTAAGAGGGAGTGTTGATGTATTTGTAACTTTGGAATGTATTCATTTATGTATCTTATGTCTTGTACTCCAATGTTTATTTCGGGATGTGTTTGTAATGTAATTGAGTCATGATGTCATGCCTTGATGTTCCAATTGGGAGGATCTATAATGTAAATAAGTCATGTCAAGTCATTGTGGGTAACCCTCCTATTGTCTAAGGGTTAAAGTCCCTGAAGTTCCGGGGCACTAGGGTTATTAGACTCACCTAGTGAAGTCAGCTCTAGTAGGGTTTTAGTCATGCCGGGAAGCAGTATAAATAGATAGGTGATCTCTCTATTTAACACACATCTCATACACACTCAAGTGTAGCGCATAGTTGAGGAAGGAGAAGACACTGGGGCTAGATAGAAAGAAGGTTACTGCTGTCGGGAGATCATCTCACTGTTTTGGGCTTTTCTATTTTGGTGTTGATTCTATCTCTGAGGAAGTTGCGGGGTTTTCTCCATTTATGATTTCCCCGAGGAAAAACACTGTGTTCATTGTCTCTTGTGTTTGATTGATGTACTTGTTATTCTCTCAGTTAAAGATCCTAATAATGCTAGCTTAATGTTGAAAAACTAACAAAATATATGAATTTCTAGGTTATACATAGTATGGTAAAGGTCATGAACATGAATGGGGAGCTCTGCATAGTGTATGTTTACATGAGAAAATAATAGAATGAGTGTTTACTCCAAGCTATATTTGATAATGGTGAAAATTCAAATCAAATATCTTCTTACCATAGAAGAAATGCCTCCTAAATGTTTCAAATTGACTTGTGACATGTGATAAAACTATCACAAAAGTGCATTCAATCCCATGCTTCAATAACTACATGAGGTGACTTTTCCCACCAACATCACAGACGTGTTCAATGATTAGAAATAGTCAAAAGTAGGTAATTGGATCTCTTAAATCACATGGTATAATTTGTATGAGTTCTAAGGTTGACACTTGGAAACAAAGGATTTAGTCTACCATATACCCCCTTTCCTCTTTCCCTCTTGTGGAAGCATAGCCCCTCTAGTGATATTTATGCAACCACCTTGGACTATTTTAATATTTATGGAACATAATACATATATTTCGAGATAGCATGAAATCCAACCATACAATCCAAATGAAAATATATACATCATACATGCCTATTCATTCTCTAGTCGATCCTTTCCCTTGAGATATGCATTAGGAATTCATACTAGCATATTTACATCATTTACATAGTTTTGGTTAATATACATTCCAAGTAAAAATTAAGGGTATTACATTAGGGCACCAGATCCAACATCACTAAGTCTAAATATTAATGAAATTATTTTGCAGCACTTGCATGTTGAACCTAGTATGGCATCAATTTGGAGTTAGCTAGATGATGAAGAACAAGTCATGAATACAAATTGGATTCCAATTCCATGTAGAGAATGAAATCATATAAGTGTTGTACCTAGGAAGGTCGAATCACTCATATGAATTGAGGATAAAATAGGAGCTTCCCCTTAATGAAATCAATCCTTGAAGAAGATCAAACATTGTATATTGAGGGTTGTGACGAAGAGACACAACTAAAAATAAATAGTTTGGTCAAATATAAATATAAAGGATTCCAAATAGATTAAGTCAAATCATAAAATATGGTCAAGAAACATTGGTAAAGAACACAAATAATAGAATAACATATAGTTCATTAATCTAAAACCTGAATAAGTTGGTTCCTAGTAAACCACAAACACTACCTCCATTGCCAAATTCACTAGCACCAACAAACATGACAATAAACAACATACATAATATCCTTCCATACAAGGGACATTAGGAACCTAAGAACCATTGGATTTATTTTGAAATTGTGTGTGATTCCATGAATGTAACTAATGAAATGAAACAAATGGGATGATTTGCAAGAGAATGAAGAAAATAGCCATAGATTGGTTTGGGAAATTACACACAATCAAAACAAAACAAAGGTGGGAATAAAGAGTAATTTTATAACATTATTTAGAACCCAAGATGTTTTAAGGCTTTGGAATCCAAGAAGCTAAAAGAAACCATGCAAACTCTAAGTGAATCAAGTAAATACTAAGCTAAGAGGTTTAAGTGTCCACTGAGCTAGGTTCCTTACACAATTGTAATGAATTTCTTGAGCAATGGTTTGTTGTTCGTTTTCTCCAGATAAATTAGGGAAACCATTAAGGATGCATGAGATCAAACATAGTGAATACACTCTTCATAAACCACAATGAATATATTATAATGGTGAGGGTCTAATATTATCATCGAATGTAAGTTCAGAATATAATATAGAAATAATCTAAAGATCAATTTGAGACATAACAATGAGAATATCATACTTATGGCGCACAACTTGTATGAATGAGAGTAATTCAATGAACCGTTGAAAACATAAGGAGAAAAATAATAGACATCAAGATGTTAGAGTAGTATACATTGAATATTTATGTGACATGTGTGAATACATGACTAATCATTCCACTAAATATTTTGCACATAATTCAAATAATGTCAAACCAAAGTGTTGTTTTATATGTGAATAACCAAATCATAAAACATTAGAATTCCAACTTAATGGAAGAAACAAACATAATTAATAGATTGTGTACCATGCCCAAGCTATAAATCCAAGTCAAGCCCACAAGGAGGAGGCTACCAATCCTGGAGATGGATATCGTGGTGGGTATCAAGGTTGATATAGAAATCAAATTGGTTGAGTTTGAGGAGGATTTGCAAGGAATTATTGGTTCGTATCCATTAAGGAAGAAAATTTAAATCCATATTACCCTTTCAAGGATAATATTGGATTCAAATTATGTACTAAGATTGGTGTAGGAGATCATTTCGTAGAGCATTGTCCAAATATGCTTGGAAAAATAATAAATAGAAGAAATGTCAACCTCCTATAGAGTATGACAAAACATGAATTGCTAAATTATAAAAAAATAATTGTAATCATTGAGATGGGGTCGCATAAAGGAGGATACATATTGTCACAAAGAATCCCTCATATGAAACGTAGGAGAAAATATTAACATTGGTATCTATATCCAAAAAGAAAAATCCAAATTATTAATGAAGATACAGACATATTTGAAGAAATAGATTAAGGATAAGATTTACAAGAGTCTTGAGAAAAACATCTGAAAAAGGGAAGGAAACTATAATTGACAAAATTTCTGTCCTCCTAAAAGACTAATTAATAATAAGTGGGTAGATTTTTTGAGATTTTTAGCATACTTAGAGACTAAGGAAGGAATGAAAACATACTTAAACTTGTAGTTAAGGTATTTTACATACTTGAACTTGTACTGGTTGAACCAAGTTGAAAGGATTATTTCTGAATATGATCTACAAGTATACCTAGAAATTAAAGGAGGCTCAATAGCTCAAGTCATAGTCATGTTTGAATTCTAGGAGAATATTCAACCAAAAAAAACATGGGTGAAAATGGGGAAACATGACCTTATTAATTCAAAGAATTTTATAAAACTAACAGATTATAGATTTGATGACCCTACCGTCTTTTTGAACAGTACAAAATTTACCATTATGGGAATACCAAGTATGGTCGATTTTGAATTTATTAACCTAGTCAAAGGTACTACAACATGTGCATAACTAGTTGGTTGACCATGAGGCTAGAATATTAAAGCGACAATTTGATTGGAGAAAGATATGATCAAAAAGAAAATTTAGGAGGATAATCATACCATTAGGAAAAATCACCACAAGAATAAGTAAAATTTGTTTTTATCTTGGTCCTTTGGATTGATTTGTATTTGGTTGTATTTTGTAAAACCATTTAGGAAATAAAATAACATCATTCCTGTTAGCACTATATTTGAAATTGTGGATTGTTTAACTGAAGGGTTTGGAAATGATCATATTTGAAAATTTTGTGGAAGCACCCTTTAGATTAATGGGTTAGCATGATATTTCATCGTGGATCGTTGGATGAAGAAAGGGATTTGATCTACGGTGGTGGATTGTTCCACTTTTTGAAACATGGGGGAGAAATTGAAATGTTCTCATCAGCGGAATGGAGGTAAAAGGTGTCAAATATCGATGACTTAGGTTAAAGAGGTTGTAGATCAATGGTGGAAAGAAATTTCTGCAAATCGGAGATGCAAGGAATAAAATAAGTTTTTGGATTTGTGGAATCCGTAAAAAAGGTGTAAATTTGAAGGGATGAGATTAATACACGATCAGATCAACGACGCTGGAAAATTCCGCAGATTGAACATGCTCTGAAGAAAGAAGTTTTTCGATTTATGAAATTGGTTAACTGGTGGAAATATTGGATAGAAAAGATGTGAGCAGAGATATATCTGTGGTCAGAAAAAATTCCATAGATTGAACTAGCGTAGAGAAATTCAAGTTTGAAATATGCAGAAAGTGGTAGGGGCCATGTTGATCAACGGTTGTGATAATGGTTAGGTTTTGATCGACGGATAAGGTGCATTTCACAAATGGAAGTTTCTCGATTAATCAGGTTTGAAATGATTAGCGAAATGTTAAATCTTTTCATAGTTGGATGGTTTTGATCAAGGAAGATTGCAAATCAATGGTTGATATTGATTCTACCGAATTAGGTTGTGCAGGGTGATAATGTTGAGTCTCGGTATTGAGATCTTGCGCATGAATGACTTAGATTTCAAAGAAAAAAAAATCTATAGTATAAATTACAGAAGACGCATAGTGGTTATGAAACATAAAAAATTATAAGAAGCACCTACGTGGAGTTCAAAGGTTTGTTTTTTCTAAGCATTGGAATTAACAATAACCCTACTTGTGTGCAAAGTGCCAACGTGGACAAGTCGGAACACTATGCTAATTGACAAGGTAGGCATCCTGAAACTTTCCAAGTACTTCTAAAAATGGATGAAATAGAAGTGGAAGATAGTGAAGAGCTAGGGGTTTCTTGTCAAAAGGTTGAGAAAATATTTGAAGACAAAAATGTTGAAGTTTTTGATACCATTTTACTGAATGAAACAATTGAGATGACTAAAAATAAATTGTAAATTCTTAAGGACCAGGGTAGTGACACCCATGGTTTTTTCAGGTATTTCTTTTATTTTTTCTCTGTTGAACAGACCCCCAATTGCCTTGAATTTGTCAAGTGGTGTACAAATAATTATTCTGTAGTTGAAGAACTTGTCATGAATAAACCTAAGTCTAGGATCCTTTTCCCTATTCATGCCTCTGTTATTTACAAAACCCTATCTATCCCAGATGATTTTGTTCATTTATCCCATGAGTAAAAATAAGAAAACATCATACATTTCTTCCAAGAGTCTGTAGCTGAGAGTAAGGAAGCCTTTTTGAAGTCATGTTCAAAGCTTGATAGTGAGGTTATAAGTTTATCTTACTGTATCGACTTGGTTTTTTTTAATGAAGAAACCTAGTTGTGTATAACTTTAGCCAGTCAATTTTTGGGGTTATACACTAATGGTTATGTTATAGAGTCACTGTTGAATATGTTGTTTATCTTAAGTACTTTCCTAGTTGAGTCTAAACTTCCAAGATAGCCTTTCCAATCTTGTTTCCTTAAGTTTGATGAGTTCCTAGCTGAGAACATTCATTCTTAGTTAGTCAAATACCACAGTACCATAGTTTTTAGATTCCAGTCCTTTTTGCTGAAGATGTTCTTATCACAGAATGAAGATAACCTACAATTTCTTGAGTTGGTAATCACTGATGAAATGACCCAGGATTATTGCAAGTTCATGAATTGTTTGATGGAAGAAATATACAACATTTTATTTCAGGAAAGATTACCCATGGTATTTCCAGAGATGAAGGAGACATTGTAACTTTCCCCTAGTAAAAGGATAGGATACTGGTTCCTTTTAGAGTTTGAAACAATTATAAGGTTATATGGGTTTGTGCACCAACCTTACATTCTTACAGCCTTTCTAACAACTAGAATATTTTCCTTGGAATTTTTTAGAAAAATACTTACAGTTGAGGAAGAACACATATTAAACATTAGGAAGACTCTAGATATTAAATTTCCCTGGGTGGAGGGGCCATATGTTGTCAAAAGTAGAGATTCTCTACCAATAACTGATAATATGCTCAAAAGCATGGGGTTTTCTTTGAGAGATTCTATCAACTATGATCCACACTAGGTAATCTCTAAAAGAAGACAGGAAAAGAAAAATAATCCTTTTGAACATACTGAAGTAGCTAGACTTAGAGGAAGCTAATTGGGAAGATTATCATAACAAAACCCCAGATAATATCAACATTGAACAAGACTCTATCTCATCCATACCTGGAAATAATTCTTCCCCAATGGATCTTTCTAACATAGTTGCAATTGCTGGTAATATTTCATCATTAATAAGCGTTTCTAGAAGTTCAAAGAAGAGAGAACATTCAATTTTCATGGACACTGAAGAACAAGACACTGCTAGTACACCAAAGAAGTAGAAAATTGGACAAGAGGGATAAATGGTGCATGTGAAGAAGAGCAGTGTGAAAGGGAAACATAAGCAAGAAAAATCCAAAGTAATTGATCTAGAGCTTCAGGAATATGTATTTGATGGAGTAACCCCAAATAAGTATACATCAAAAGAGGAGTGGTTGAATACCTACAGGGAAGTGGCTGATAAAAACTTTGATGAAATAGTAAAATTATACAAGGAAGTGAGACAATTGACAAAACCAGATGTAACTTTAAAAATTTTAAGGGATCATGCCAAAGATACCCTGAGTTTGGCCACGACTATTGGTAATAAGGTATCAGAGGTGAATTTGAACTTAGAGAATATCTCTGCCACAGATATGATACACCTTCACAGAGAAACAAGTGATATCATATATACAATATTGCTTAAATCTACATTATAGGTGTCTAAAATGGAGTCCAATAAAAAGAAAGATTAGGACCTCCTACAGAAAGAAAAGGTTGAGAACAAGGCCCTTCAAACCAAAACTAAAAATTTACAGGAGGAATTATTGAAGGTTGATGGGTAGTCAGACAAAGGAGCAGTGGCTCAAAATTTGTTTGATGAAAAAGAGAAATAGGTTTAGGTGCTAAAGAATAAATTGAAAATTCCTCCCATTCAGCTTGTTCAGACCTCTAAATTGACAGAGTTTGAGAAGGAGAAGGAAGTATTAAGCACTTAATTGATTGATTGTAAAGCCAAGCTATTAAAGCTTGAAGAAAAAGGAAAACATTGGGAAAGGGATGCTAAGATTCTAATAGAAAATGAGAAGGACCTAAAAAATAAGCTGGTAGCAAGAGAAAAAGAATTACAGGAAAAATTTGAAGAAGTTAAAAATCAATCTATTGTTCCTTCTGTAGAAATAGATGCGACCTCTCTTTGTAAAGCAATGTATCAAGTAAAGCTGAAAGATGAAGAACTCACAGAATTAAAGCAACATAGCAAGAATATAGAAGAAGTAACTTTGAAAAGAGAACAAGAGAAGAAGAAAGTAGATGAAAAATGTCAGGAACTAATAAAATAGAATAGCAAGTTAACAAAGCAGGTGGTTGGCCAAATGGCCTTGCAAGGGGCCAGACATATGATTTGGGACAAGATTATTCTAGAAGCTAATAAGTTTAGACCATATTTAGATTATATTGTAGATCATGAGAGTGCTCTGAAAGTAGCCAAACATAATATTTTTATAGTAAAACAAGAATTAAATAAGAAGCCAATGGAAGTAGCTCAGAATGATATCAACTTTTTAAGTACCTTATAAGAAGATCAAGTTAGGAGGTTTGATATCCAAGATAGAGTTGTTGTTATCTCTTGGGCTAGAAAAGTGATTTGGAAAATACAAAATGTTGGATACTATAAAGGATAAAGTTGATATTATAAGTCATAAAGTCAAAGAAGTGATTAATTTATTTACTCCATTGGTATGCAGGGGAATTCCTTTCTTCTGGGAGGAAAAAGGAACATTATTGTCTCAAAACGAATATCTGGATAAACTGGTCAATTGCAAGTCAGATCACCGTATGTTTGAAGATATGCAGCAGGATTTGTATGGAAGAGTTGTGTTTGATAAATTGGCTGGAGAGTTTGAGTTGTTATTTGATTTTAAAGTCGTTTGTGCCAAGGTGCCTACATTTTCATATGCAAACAACATGGAGCTCAGAGTTCTGGCACGTGAAATCGTTGTTGCCAATTTTCCTAATCCTGAACATTGGAGAGCAGTTCAACAATATGGATCAACTAAATATAAGTTACAACCATGAAGACATCAAGGAAGACAACGCAAAAGGATTTTCAGCGAAGGATATATTTTATGATAAAATGCTATTTTTAAATTCATTAGTTAAGAAGTTTTGTTGTCTCAGAACTATTTTGTAATAGACAAGTGCTTTGACACATGTAATAAATGGTTGAAATCGTTTGACAGTTAGGTTTATTGTTCAACTCAATGAGCAATTGTATAAGTATTCATACATTTGATGAAGCATGGGTTGAAGCCCATGATAGTTTTGATATTTGTGTATTCAATTTTTGTCTTTAATTATAGATTTGAAGGTTGGCATCTTTCAGAGATTCATGTGTTATTTCATGTTGTAGTATGTACTTTCCTTTCTTACGTGAATGTTTTTCCAGTTTTATCTTTCCATTATGTTTTCCTTCATGTCTGAAATGAGAGTATAATGGTTTGGAATTCATATTTACTATGCTCTAGCTATTCTTTTCAGATGTCCACCAAACCTTTCTTCTAAAGTAGATACAGAATTCATTTTTACAATGCTCTGTGTTAATGGTTTGTTAATGTTCTTCCTTTTTCACCAGATAATCAAATTTTGAATGTGACTGAGTAGCTACCTTGCCTCTATTTAAAGATTCCATGAAAAATATATGTTTATATATATTCATATGTTGACTCCATAGGGCAATGGTCATGTGTTCAGTTTCAACCAATCTTACCAATTACAAACAATTTTGCTTAAATATATCTGGCCTTGTTAATATTTTGTGAGAGATCACTCTCGAAAGAGAAAAAAGCTGTTTTTCTCTTTAAAAGTGGTTTTTTCTGCTACCTGGGAATATCCTTTACAACATTGGGTAAATTTCCAGTGCTAACAAATTGGCGCCATTATCGGGGAACGAAAGTGCATATCATCCCTGGGAAGAACGAAAAGGATTGCAAATTTTCAAGAAAGAAATTTATGTGGGAAAGCAGAAGTTTCCACACTTGAAAGAAGGTTGTACATTTTCCCTGGCAACTTCATATTCATTTTGAAAAGTATTACAGAAGAAATCCTGGATTTTAGGAGAGCGAATATGAGAGGTAACCCTAATACTGAAACTTTGCAAAGCGTGGAAAACCTAGAAATATTGCTTAGAAATAAAAATAAAGAAAAAATAAATAGTTCTCAGTTTGGTGCATCATCATCTCAATATTTTCATAGTATACAAGAATCTAAATGGGAAACTAGTGTTGAGAGATTACTGTTAAAATCAAAATCTGAATCTAACCTAAATAAATTTGAGATTAATCCTAGTAGGTTAGATCATATCTTCTTGATTCTTTGTGGAAGAACCTTCAAACTACATTAAAAACTATAAAAACTACTTCTATTGTCCAAAACGTTCTGTTTCATACTCGCCAACCTATTCAGAATCCTCCATTTTTTCAACCTTTACTACTTGCTCCAAATCCACCTAGACCAATGGTTGTAGCTGGGTTTTCTCCATTGGCCTTACCTACGGTGTTACATGACATTCCCTTAAATTATTCCCATAGGATTTCATTGTATTATGGAGAAGGAAATGTTATTGCAAAATACCATGTTGGAAAATTTGATGACTTTATAGATTTGGAAGAGTTTGATTATGAGGATGTCAAGATGAGGTTGTTTGCACAGAGCTTGTCTAAGGAAGCCAAAAAGTAGTATAAGGATTTACCTGCTGGGTCTATTTGAAACTTTGCAGCCTTCCAAACTGCATTCTTGGATAGATGGGATGATAAGTAGAGTCCATTACAAGTCCCGTCCCAGTACAATAATCTTAAAAAAGGAATTTTTGAGTCAGTCCATGAGTTTTCCAGTAGGTTCATGAGAGTTTATAATTCAATACCTGTTGATATTAATCCTTTAGCTAGTGCTGCTAAACTTCATTATGTAGAAGCCTTTCATAATGAATTTGCATTGTTGTCGAGAGAAAGAAAATCATCCAATATTCTTGTTATGTTTACATATTCCTTGGAAGTAGAAGCCAATATGATGGCATGTGGAAAGATAAAACAAAGAGTAGATGTTGATAGGAGGAAAGGTAGAGAAGAAATTATGCCCTCCACCTCTTCTGCTTCTTCGTCTAAGGATATCAAATTTGAAATGATGTTGAAAACAATGGAAAAGTTAATGGATAGGCTAATTATGGATACTACGGGGACTTTAACCCTTAGACAATAGGAGGGTTACACACAATGACTTGACATGACTTGTTTACATTATAGATATTTCCGATTGGAACATAGGGGCATGAAATGACTCAAGTACATTACAAATACATCCCGGAATAAACATTGGGTTACAATACATAAGAAATATAAGTGAATACATTCCGAAGTTACCTATACATCATCACTCCCTCTTAACTAGGAAGGTATTCTCTCGACACAATTTTCAGCACAAGTCTTCTTCTCTGTATCATCTGGGTCATCGTCAAGTTCTCGTCATCTTCATCTTCAAGTCATCTTTATCTGAATCTGGATCATCGCTCGATTTGGATCATCATCACTGAATCATACTCAATTTGGATCATCATCACTGGATCTGAACTGGATCACCATCATTGGATCTAGATCATCACTAGATATGGATCACCATCACTGGATCTGGATCATCACTTGATCTGGATCACCACTGGGTTATCATCACTGGATCTGGATCATAGCTCAATCTAGATCATCACTGTTGGATTTGAATCATCACTTGATCTGGATCATCTCAGACACATCATAACTGGATCTGGATAATAGCTTGATTTGGATCATCACTGGGTCATCACTGGGTCATCATCATATGTGCTATCTCATGATTCTTCTCATCACAGGAAGTTCTACAGAGCCAACCCTTTTTCATGCTAAGTGTAGGCCTACCTCCTCGTAGGTCTTTGGTATCCCTTACATTTGACCTACTCATCAGAATGGCCAGCACTCACATCTGACCTTGACTCGTCATAAAGGTGCTCAGTCCTATACAGAGGGTTCTTAGTAATTGACCATGTGCCTCCATTCAGAGAATGGTAGTAGACCTTACATTTGACCTACTTGTCAGAATGGCCAGCAATCACATCTGACCTCCTCATCAGAAAGGAGATAGCCCTTACATATGATCATGTAGGACCTCATCCTATAGTCACAACAGAATGGACAGCACTCACATTTTACCTACTCGTCAGAAAGGCGGTAGCCCTTACATCTATGTAGGATCTCATCCTACATTAGAATGGCCGGCACTCACATCTAACCTCCTCATCAGAAATGCGGTAGCCCTTACATCTATGTAGGAACTAATCCTACATCAGAATGGCCGACACTCACATCTGACCTACTCATCAAAAAGGCAACAACCCTTATATCTGATCAGGTGGGAACACATCCCTCAATCACTTCAGAATGGCCATGCTCTCACATTTGATCATGTAAGAATACATCTTACAATCGTCTCAGAAAATCCCTCAGTCCAAGACCAAGTATTCCTAGCAACTCACCAGGCAGCGCCATTCCAAGAATGGCAATAGCCCTTATATCTGATCATGTAGGAACCAATCCTACAGTCATATTAGAATGGCTCAGTACTCATATTTGACATGGAAGGAACCAATCCTCTAACCATGACAGAATGGGTCAACCCTTACATCTGACCTGCTCATTAGAATGGATTCCAGACTCGTAACTTCCTCTTGGAAGGGACCTCGATCTAAAGAACACCAAGCTTCTCCCTGAAGTACTCAAACTTCACTCTGGCCAATGGCTTCATCAACACATCAGCTATTTGATCGTCTATTGCAATATACTGGAGCTTCACTACTCCCCTCTGCACCATATCCCTGATATAATGATACTTAATCTCGATATGCTTCGACTTGTCATGGAACACTGGGTTCTCTGACAACTTCACACAACTCTGGTTGTCACAGTGTATACAAGTAGCATCCAGCTAGAGATCAAATAAATTAGACAGTAGCTTCCTGATCCATATTGCCTCACAACTAGCTGAACAAGCTATGACATACTCTGCTTCAGCTGTACTCAGTGCCACACAGGATTGCTTCCTGCTAAACCAAGAGATCACACCTGATCCCATACTGAAGCAACATCCTGAAATGCTTTTCCTATAGATGGCGCTGCCTACCCAATCTGAATCAACATAACCCTCTAGGTTAATCTTCTGATTCATATTGTACTTGAGCCCATAATCAACCGTACCTCTCAGGTATCTCAGAATATGCTTTGCAGCAATCAAGTGAACATGTCTCGGATCTGTCAAGAACTGGCTTAAGGCGTTCACAGCAAAGCAAATATCTGGTCTAGTGTTCTTCAGGTACATCAAGGACCCAATCATCTGATGATACATTGTAGCATCAACTGACTCTGATGAATCATCGCCCAATAGATTTAGGTTCAATGCCATAGGTGTGGCCATAGCCTTGCAGTCCATCATCCCAAACCTTTTCAGGATCTCTACTACATACTTCCCTTGTCCAAGGGAGATTCCATTTGCACTCTGCCACACCTCCATACCTAGAAAATAATGCATCATACTCAAGTCCTTCATTTCAAACTCAGAAACAAGCTTTCTCTTCGTATCAACAATCAACCCATCCATACCTGTCACAAACAGATCATCTACATATAGTAGGAGAATCACTAGGTTTCCATCTTCAACCTTGTAGTAAAGGTTGGAATCTGCTTTACTCTTGGTAAAGCCCAAACTGGATAGAAAGCTGTCAATTCTACCATACCAAGTCCTGGGTGCCTATTCCAAACCGTACAGAGCTTTCTTCAATCTACATACATGAGAATCTCTGTCATGTGTCTCAAAACCAAGTGGCTGTTCTACATACACTTCCTCTTCCACTACACCATTCAAGAAAGAAGTCTTGACATCCATTTGGTGTATCTTCCATTTCATCACTACAGCCAGTGCAAGTACTGATTTGATGGAAGTGTATCTGGATATAGGTGCAAAGGTTTCTTCATAATCTATTCCTTCTTTCTGTGAGAAACCCCGAGCAACAAATCTTGCTTTATATTTCTCTATGCTATCGTCTGCAACATGCTTGATCTTGTAGATCCATTTGGAAGTTACAACTGACTTCCCTTCTGGTCTTGGGACAACATCCCAAACATCATTCTTCATGATCGATTGATATTCTTCGATCATAGCATCCTTCCATTCTTTCTGTTTTGCCGCTTCTTCATAACTAGAAGGTTCTTTATCAATGAAATCACATAGTAATGCTACATACCCAGAGCAGGATCTGGTCCTTTTTATTTCTCTGTGATGCTCTTCTGGAGCACCATATATTTCCACACCTTGGATAAGTTCTCGTACCCAAGCAGGTTTCCTCTTATGAGGATTCTTCTTTGGAGGTGGATCTATAGGTCTTTGTGGTTCTTCAAACTCTCGATCTTCTTCTTGAGTTTCTTCATTCAAGGTTGTATCATGAATTCTGGGTGCTTCTGCTCCTTCAGCAGGTTTCTTTCTGGATTTGTTGTAAGCTGTGTCTTCATCAAATGTCACATCCCTGCTGATTTCAATATTCTTGTATCATGGGAAATATATTCTGTAAGCCTTCGAGCTTTCAGAGTATCCCACAAATATACCCTTCTTTCCTGAAGGATCTAATTTTCTTTTCTTTTCTTTTGGAATGTGTATGTACATAGGACAGTCAAATATTCTGAGATGGCTGACTTCTAGTTTCTTGCTGGAGAAGACTTCTTCAGGAGTCTTGTTCTCAAGTACTCTATGTGGAGTATGGTTCTATACATACACCTCTGTTCTGGCAGCTTCCACCCAAAGATGCATAGGAAGGTATTGATCATGAAGCATTGCTCTTGTAGCTTCCATCATAGTTCTATTCTTCCTTTCTACAATCCCATTCTGTTGTGGATTATAAGGAGTGGACAACTCCCTCTTAATCCCTGAGTCTTTGCATAACTCTTTGAATTCATTAGATGCAAATTCTCTGCCATTATCTGATCGAAAGGTCTTGATCTTCTTGTCTGTGTGATTCTCGATCAAGGCTTTGAATTCCTTGAACTTGCTGAATACTTCATCTTTGTTCTTCATGAAGTAAATTCATGTCTTCCTAGAAAAGTCATCGATAAAAGAAACATAGTATACATACCCGCTTAGTGAGCTTGATGACATAGGACCGCATACATTGGAGTGGATGATTTCCAATATTCCTTTTGCTTTTCTTTCGCTACTTGGAAATGTCTTCTTTGTATTCTTTCCTTTCACACATCCTTTGCAGACCCCATCATGTTTTGCTTGAATTTATGGAAGACCTTCAACAACTTTCCTTGCAATTGGTAGTGCTCTGTAATGCACACGTGCAAGCCTTCTATGCCAAAGTTCATTTGGCTCTACTGTGTCATGGACCAAGGCTTGTTCTGGATGGCCCTTCAATTTGTATAGACCTCCTTCTTGTTCTCCAACCACTACTGCATCATTAATAGTATTTCCCCTTGGACACATGATGACTTGGCCATCTATGAATGCAACCCTCATGCCTTTTGCATCTAATGCAGATATGGAGAGAAGGTTCTTCTTGAGTCCTGGTACAAACAATACATCTTGCATCCTCATATACTTTCCAGAGTCTAGTTTATAAGAAGATTCCACACTACCTTTTATTGGATATTGGTAGTCATCTCCAAGATTCACCTTGTGAGGTGATTCATGTTCTGAAAGTTTCACAAAGGATTCTTTGAATCCTACCATATTCTTGGAAGATCCACTATCTATAAGCCAATCATTGCTTCCATGTGTGATATTTCCCATGAGAGTACAAATCAAGACATATTCTTCATCACTTGAAGAGTCTTCACTTTCATATCTAGTTTTCTTCTTGGATGGTTCATCATCCTCTGCAGCATGAGCATGATGTCTTTTCTTGTTGCCCTTTTTATTATTTTGTCTTTTAGGACAATCTTTTGCAAAGTGTCCTACTTCATCAGAAGTATAACATCTGCCTCTAGAGAAATATTTTCTAGAGTTAGTTTTAGAAAAATGCTTACCTCTGGAGTGATGAGAATTTCTTTTGGTTTTCTTGGAATGTACTGTGAGAGATTGATCTTCACTTCCCATATTCTCTTCTCTGGATGCTATCCTAGCTTCTTCTTGAGAGAATTCTTCCCATAGTCTGCTAAACTTGACTAACTTCTTTCTGGCACATATCCCTTGAATAAAGGAGTCCCATGATCTAGGGAGACCATTCAAGGTGGTCATTAAAATCTCAGCATTTTCCACTTCTTCATCTACTACTTCCAGTTGTTCCTTGATTTGAGAAACTCTTATGAAGTAAGATTGGATGGTTTCTACATTATGAATATTCACATTTTTCAGTTGGTTTCTCAGAGTCATCTTCCGATTTATGTTCTTCCCTTCAAACAATTTGGTTAGGGCATCAAACATAGCTTTAGGTTTCTTTAGGGAGGATACCTGTGGTATGAGATGATCCTTGATAGAATCAGAAATTATTCTCTTTTCCATAACCATCTTCTTCTTGTGTAAGGCCTTAGCCTCATCTCCCTCTGGAACTAGAACCTCCTCATTGATGTAGGAGTCCAACTCATTCCCTTCCATGACTAGGGAGATCCTATACTTCCAGGCTCAGAAGTTATCAGCTCCGTCAAGCTTTTAATCAAGCTTGGTATGATGAGACATCTTAACTGAGAACCTCAAATGGAAATATAAAATATTTAGATCTTACCAGTTCAATATGTCGGATCTGGATTTGTAGCTGAAATTCTGCAGTGCTGGTTCAGAAGAAGATTAGGGTTTTGCTTTTTCACAGTTCTATCCAACCAATTGCTTTGAAATTGATCCCTAACTTTGATTTTAGGGAGGAGATCAATTCAAGCCTGGGCTCACTGAAAAATTCCTCTTCTGTGAAAAGCCCTAATTTTCGGCAGCAGTGTTGGGTCCAAAACTGAAAAACCTCATAATTGGATTCTGCTTCGACAGAAATATGCGCCCTAAGGAGGAGAGTTATTCCAACCTTATTTTTCTAAAAAAATATGGAGAGAGATCCACAAAGTAGGAAGCCTTAATTCCCGCAGCTGCACAATGTCTTCTTCTCAGGTTAGCTTTGATTCCATGTTAGATTTTTAACATTAATC
Source organism: Pseudotsuga menziesii (assembly GCA_001517045.1). Taxonomy (NCBI): domain Eukaryota; kingdom Viridiplantae; phylum Streptophyta; class Pinopsida; order Pinales; family Pinaceae; genus Pseudotsuga; species Pseudotsuga menziesii. Next base: position 114,510 of record LPNX010021259.1, read on the forward strand.
TAGTATAACATTAGGATCTTTAACTAAGAGAACAACAAGCACAACAATCAAACATAAGAGACAATGAACACAATGTTTTTCCTCGAGGAAACCATAAATGGAGAAAACCCCACAACTTCCTCAGAGATAGAATCAGTACCAAAAGTAAAACCCCAAAACAGTAAGATGATCTCCCGACAACAGTAACCTTCTTTCTATCTAGCCCCAGTGTCTTCTCCTTCCTCAAATATGCGCTACACTTCAGTGTGTATGATTTGTGTGTTAAATATAGAGGCTAGCTCTCTTTTTATACCAATCCTAACATGACTAAAACCCTACTAGGGACGACCTCTCTAGGAGATTCTAATAACCCTAGTGCCCCAGAACTGCGGGGACTTCAACCCTTAGACAATAGGAGGGTTACCCATAATGACTTGACATGACTTGTTTACATTATAGATATTCCCAATCGGAACATCAGGGCATGACATGACTGAAGTACATTACAAATACATCCTGCAATAAACATCGGGTTACAATACATAAGAAATACAAGTGAATACATTCTGAAGTTACATATACATCAACACCAAGAAGATCAACAAATAAGACCACCTTTCCCTGAAAATTATGTTGCCGATGATGATGGTGTAGAGTCTATTGAATCCCATATTCATCATTTTGGTGATTTAGATTCTAAAATCTATTTGACTGAGGAGGAACACATTATGTTTGCATAGGAGGATGATAATAAATATTTTGAGGAGGAGTTGGAATAGTATTAGAAGGGGTATATGCATGCTATAGATGATGTACAAAGAAAGATCAAATTGAGAAGTAGAGATATTATTATGAATAAAGGAAGGTTAAATCCAAATCAGCTTTCCAGTAGTTAGATGAATACAGAAAAAAGAAATGAAAAACAAAAGGAATCTGTTGTACATAAAGAGATTGAAAATAGAACTGAGAAAATAAAGGAGTTAAAACAAACAACACCCATGGACGTAGATAAAATTTCTTCCATTTTTAATCTACAAAGTGAACTTGCTAAGTTGAAGATTTCAATTCCTTTTAATGAACTGCTCATAAATCAGGAGTATAGGGACACAATAACAAAAATGGTCAGAAATCAGGGAGAGGCTCAGCCAGATATTTTGGAAGTGACAGATGAAAATCCTACCATTGTTTTGGGGTCTAAGAGGGATAATGTGGATAATGAGGAAGTACCACCTTTTTATATGAGCTTAAATGTGCATGACATGGTGTTCCATAATGCTATGTTAGATTTAGGTGCTTCACATAATTTGATGCCTAAAGGAGTGGTAGAAAGTTTGGGGTTAGAGATTACAAGGCATTATAAATATTTCTATTCTTTTGATTCCAAAAGGGTGAAATGTTTGGGTTTGATAAAAGACATGGTAGTATCCTTGACTAAATTACCATCTAAAACTGTGGTCATGGATGTTGTGTGGATGATATCCCTCCCAAATTTGGTGTTTTGTTGTCAAGATCTTGGACTTCAAAGTTAAAAGGAAGCTTGCAAATGGATATTTCTTATGCAACAATTCATGTTCTTAATGAAAACAAGAGACTTTACAGTGAAAAAATATCACCTTCTGTTGTTAGCAGTCAATATCAGCCAGGAGTTCATCATATTTATGTTGTTGACACATACACATACTTAGGGTCATCTATTTTTTTAAATGATGTTTCTCCTTGTGATTCAAAAGTTGTCGTGCCAAGTAAATGTAAAAAAGGATTAAAAGGTGGTAAATGAACAGGAAGCATTGGAAAGCAAGCAAAAGGAAGAAGGGTTGTGGACTATGTATTTTTATGGATCAATGGCTAAAGTAGGTGTTGGTGCAGGTGTATACATAATTTCCCCTATTAGAGATTTTAAAGTTTTTTCTTACAAGCTGACCTTTGAATGTACTAATAATGTAGCAGAATATGAAGCTTTGTTGCTGGGTTTGCATGCACTAAAGGATTTGGGATCTAAACGAGTCTAAGTTTTTGGAGATTCATAACTTGTGATAAATCAGGTGAATGATAGTTATCAAACTAAGAATCCCAGAATGAGAGCTTACAAGATTGAAGTGTGGGATATGTTTGGAAACTATTTCACAGAACACGGTATCAAAGTGATTCCTAGATATGATAATACAATGGCAGATTCCTTGATAATTGTTGTTGGAAAATTTAAGTCTCCTACTACAGGTAAAAGAAAATACAAGGTTGACATTATGAACAAGCCTTCCATACCATACAATACCAAGTACTAGAAGGTTTTTGAATATGATATGCAAATTAAAATATTTCTTGAATTGTTTGGTGAATTTGTAAATACGCAAATAGAAAATGAAAGCGTTGATTCTCAAAATTTTCAAGATGTTGATGAAGATGAAGAAGGAGTTGCTGAAATAGAGAAGTTCAAAGGCTCACTGGGAGGAAAAGATATAGTCCAATTGAAGAGTAATCATATTCCTAGAGGTCTAATTCCCTTAGAGAATATTTTTGACCAAAATGATGTTGTCAAAGATCCTAACATCAAACCTGCTGAAAATGATGTTGAAGATAAAAATATTGGTACTGAGGAGAATCCCAGAATTATAAAGTTGTCTAAGAAGTTTCCTGCTAAATAAAAAGATGAGTATGTGAACTTGATGAAAAAATAGACTGATGTATTTGCATGGAGTTACGATGACCTCAAAGAGTATGACAACTCCATTATACAACATACTATTCCAATTAAGCCTGGAGAAAAACCATTTAGGCAAAAACTCAGAAGGATGAATCCAATGCTATTGCCTATCATTGAAAAGGAGATCAAAAAATTATTTGATGCAAAAATAATTGTAACCCTGAGATTCTCAAAATGGGTTTCTAATTTGGTGCATGTTAGAAAGAAGAATGGTGAAATAAGACTGTGTGTGGACTTCATAAATTTGAATAAAGTCTCTTTGAATGACAATTACCCTTTACCAAACATGGACCATATTTTGCAGAAAGTGGTAGGTTCAGATACAATTTCTGCCATGGATGGTTTTTCAGGTTATAATCAAATAAAGGTGCTTACTGAAGATCAGTATAAAATTGCTTTCACTACACCATGGGGTACATTCATGTAAGCAAAGATGCCTTTTGGATTAATGAATGCGGGAGCCACTTTCCAGCGTGCTATGGACACCTCTTTTGTAGATGAAAGAGACAGGTTTGTAGTAATTTACATGGATGATATTACTATATATTCCAGGTCTGACAGGGAACAAATCAAACATTTGGAAAAGCTATTCCTTAAATGTAGAAAATATGGAACTTCATTAAATCCAAGGAAATCAAATTTTGCTTTGGAAGAAGGAAAAATTTTGGGTCATACTATTTCCAAATAAGGTATAAGGATTGATCTAGACAAGGTGAGTGCAATTTTGAAGGTGGAGGAACCAAGAAGTAAGAAAGAAGTACAATAATTCATTGGGCAGGTAAATTTCTTGAGGAGATTCATTCCTAGCTTTGTTAAAATATTGTTGAACATTACTAATATGCTGAAAAATGATCATGAAATAAAATGGACAGTGGAGGCTAAGAAATCTTTCAAGAATATAAAGAAATCTATTTTAGAAGCTCCTGTGCTGGTAAGTCTAGATTTTGATAAAGATTTTTTAGTATTCTCATATGCTTCAGAGCATATTGTTGCAGTTGTTCTATTACAAAAGAATGATCAAGGTGAAGAACAACCTATAGCATTTTTTAGTAGGATATTAAGAGATGGAGAGTTAACATATGATATCATGGAAAAAAAAGCATATGCTTTGATTAATGCCTTAAAGGATTTCCAAATTTACATTCTCCATTCAGATGTAGTCGCATATGTTCCCAGCAATGTGGTAAAGAGCATACTTACACAAATAGATCCGGAGGGGAAAAGAGCGAAATGGAGTGCAGTGCTTTGGAATATGACACTCAAATTAAGCCCACAAAGTTTATTAAGGGACAGGGATTGGCTAAAATGATGACAGATTCCAATTGCGATTCTCTGTGTTGAGTCAGTAAATTTTTCCTTCATTTTTGGTTTATTTTTTCTAGTTTTGGTTTGTTTTTCAATCACCCTCAGTTAAATTTTTGGATTACTTTTCAGTTTTGGTCTCCTTAGAGATTCTATTAATGATTGAATAGTTTTTTGAACACATTTTGTTTAGGTTTTATTTGATTTTTAGTGGTCTTTTTAGTTTTTTAAAAAAAGGGGTAAAGAAGGTCTATGTTAAAAGGTTGAATCAATAATATGTTTAGAGACAAAGAAAACTTGTTTCTAAGCCAAGCAATGCTTTAAACCTCTGACAATTTAGCAAAAAGCTTCAAAACCGCGAGAAATTGGCCTAGAAAATATTCTTGTAGCGCTGGTGGAAAATTTAACAAAGGGCGCGCTACAAGAAAATCGCGCCCCTTTGTTTTTCAGATATTTTTGCAGTTTTTCATCATGGCTTTCATCTGGAAGTGATTGATTGGGTTTTGCAAGGTGTTTAACACGTGTGAATGCAGTTTAGACACGAATCCTAGCAGTTATCAGTCACGCAGCCAAAGCAAATTCATCATTGCTAAAAACATGGAATCAGTTGAGAAGATCATCAAATCTCGGCTTAAACTGTCAAATGTTTCATTCCACATGCATTTTTATAGGAAGGCGAGTTCGTGGAGGAGAATCAAAACGCTAAAAAACTGGATTATGTTCCTGTGAAGGAAGACAGCATTGGCAACGCTAGTAGAAAGTTAGGGCTTCTTAATTCTTTCATTTGCAGTTGAGGAGATGACCTGGAGACACTTGTGCACCTGAGGAGAGACCATTGCCACTTTAAGACGAAGCCTTAAGCCACGAAATTTAAAAATTGGTAGGTACCTTGCTATAAAACCCTTATAGCTCAAAACTTGGGTTTTTCTTGCTGCTTGGTGATTTGAAGAAATTGGCTGTTAAAGATGATAGAATGGGACATAAGATAAATCTTCCACCACTGAAGTAGTCACCAGGAGCTGTGATAAAGAATTTGAAGGAACAGAGCAGTGAAGAGGCTTTGAATTTAAAGCTTTCAGCTTGTGAAATTGTAGTGACTATTTGAAGGCAGATAGTTTATAATTTGTTCTCCCATATATTAGAAACTTTGGTGATGATGCATGGTGATTGTAAGGAGCTAATTGAATGGAGTTTTGTCTCTGACCTAATGCAAATATAAACCAGACATTACAGAAGACAGCATTCAGAAAATTTATAGATTTACTGGTTGTGCTCATTTTTCACACAGAGGCTGTTTTGTTGATTTATTCGAGTGGTTTGAAGACTGTGGAATTGTCATGATATGTGAAATTATCTGCTGGGAGAAGCATGCTCGAATGACTGCAGGACATGTAGGCTATATGTACAGGATTTGGTGACAGTTTGTGGCTAAGATAAAGATTTTGCAAACACTGGTGTATTTGTTCCTTCTTTTCATACTGACAGTCCAACTTGATTCAATGATCTTATGGGTGATGTTGTGTTTGAAAATATGAAGCAGTGGAAGATTTAGGGTTTGAGGTGAAGCTGTCTTGATGCTTTTTGGATGCAGGGATTCAAGTGAAACATTAATATAAAATATCCATATTCATTGACTGTTTTCCATCGCATTTGAAACACTCTGGACATTGCAGTGCCATTTTGAAGGTTTCAAACCAGTTGGTTATAAAGATGGAGTTTATGTTTGAAGACACATCCTACTGTTTTTCCTAAACCCTAAAACCAGGAATTGGATTGGCTTATGTACTCAAACAGTTTGATATTCTGGCTGATGGTGCAGTTTGGAAAATCAAGCAGAGACTATTATGCATATGACAGTTTTCACGTATGTTTGATCTGATTTCACAGTGTATCTATCAATGAAGCAAATTGTATGGTGGAAATAGGGGAAAATTGACATTGCAGGCCTGTACAGGGGTACCTAGTAGAGTGAGAAGGAGGTCAAATAACAGCAAACCAGTTTCAAAACATTTCTGAAACCTTGAGCTAGATCATTTCTATCTTTTGAAAGGAGAGTATGGGGAAAAGTGGAAAAAGTGGAAAGGTCAACAGAGCTGAGCCCATAGACCTAAATTGGATTCAGCAGCTTCCTGACTGTGCAGAACTGTTTGAGCAAGCAGGCTGGTTGAGGTTTTTCAAGAAAATTGATGGTTTCAATACTCAGGTGTCCTGCAAATTTGCCAAAGGACTTAAAGAAGATATGATCATGATGGATGCTTTGAAATTCAAGCTGACTATGGAGTTGATAGCTGAAGCTACTGAGATTAGTAATGAAGGAGAACACTGGTTTAAGAAATCACCTTTTGAATTTGAAGCCCAAAGATACTTACTGCCTAATGTGAATCCTGATTGGAGCAAGGGAATCCTCATTCAAAATTTCAGGAAGGAGTGGATTGAGCCTATCAGGATACTTCAAAGCTATGTAACCTATGAAGGAAGATATTCATTTGTCTTTAAATATCATTTCAGGTTCTTGCAGCACTTGGTAGGAGTTTCAAAAATGAACTTGCCTTTCTTTTTCTTAAAAAGCCTGCAGAAGATGTCAAGTAAAATAAAGCCACAGGATGATCACACTGCCCAGTCACTTTTTCACCATGGTCTCATTAAATTGATCATCACTATAGTGTTGCAGCATGAGGGAAGGAATTGGGATTTCTTTTTATTTTGGTCAGATGTTCATCCTCAAAAAGAAGACCAACAACCAAAGAGATAGACTGACAAGGGTAAGGTTATGATAAAAAAACTAGGTCACTCACTCAAATCCACAAGTAAAGATGAGGTCAAATCCAAGAAGGTGACAGAGCAGGTAGCAAAACAGGTGAAGGATGACAGTCAGCTCAAAGTGGTTTCAGATTACCCTAAAGCCAAATACTCATTGTTTGTAGGTGAAGATGTACAGCCTTGTTTGAAGTCACCACTAGTAGTACATTCTGAGCAAGCTAGGACTGTTGATATAGAAGGAGATGCTACTCATGAAGAGGAATTACAAACTAAACCCAGGAGCCCTCTTACCATACTATCCGAAGATGAAGGTTATTTACTGGAAGATGAGCAGCATATTTTTGAGACAGAGCCAAGTACAGAAGCATGTGGAGACTTTACTACCTCAAAGGTAAAGTCAGACAAGTCTAAGAAAAAGAAAAAGAAGGAGGTAGCTTCATACAGAAGGTCATACAAAAGGCCTCAAACCAGACCTACTAACAAGCTGAGATGGAACATGAAAAAGCTGCTTAACCCCAAATTAGAGTCCAAACAAGAAGCTGTGGTGATTAGTTCTTCCTCTAGTGAAAAAACAGAAATGGTTGAAAAGAACAGTAAAGGTAAAGGAAAGAGAACTGTCAAGCCTTCCTCCTCTTCTAAACCTGCAGAGACAAAGCCTAGGTCTGAATTAGTTGAAATAATTGCTGAAATTAAAGATAGACTTACCAAGCAGCAAGAAGAAGATAAAACAAAGGCAGATGCTTTTGGAGATCATAAATTGGATGAAGAGGATCAGGATATTCTCAGGCAAGCAGGATATTTAGTAGAATCAGTTGTTCATGATGATTTTTCTGATCTTTTAATACAGGAGGACAATATATCAGAGATCCCAAATTTTGATGAAGAAAATGTACAGGAAAGTATTCAGAGATACAAGAAACACATGAAGCACCTGCAAGAAATGAATGATGGATTATTCAAAGTTAATAAAGAGCTGGTAGAGAAATTGCAGGATATGCATAAGCATTTTTTGGAGCTGTCAGAAATTTCTAAAGAAGTCCTTAGCAGGAAAAGGGTTGCTGACAGGTACTGTGCAAAGCTGGAGAAGACTGTTGACTACTTGCAACAGGAAAATGAAGATTTGCAGAAAAGGTTAATTGACATGGAGAAAAAGGACAAAAGAGCTAAGAAAAGAATTCGAAGTCTAGATGGAATATCTCTCCTTGTAGAGGCATCGAAAAAGATCTAAATCAGTTATTAGTTAGTGGTCATTTTGGATAAACATTTTTGTTAAGAATT
>LPNX010021259.1:127456-159262 GCA_001517045.1 Pseudotsuga menziesii
TGTTTCCTATTATTTTTGCAATGCCCTAATCACATAGATAAGAAGGCTGCTAGGTCTCTGAAACTGAAAGCTACTAAATATTGTTTGCTGGAGGATCAATTGTTTTGGAAATACCCCGGAGATATCTTGTTAAGGTGCTTGGATCAAGCTGAGATAGGAAAAGTAGTTTTAGAATCTCATGAAGGAGCTTGTGGAGGGCATAAATATTGGAAAACCACAGCTTAAAAAATCTTGAGAGCTGGATACTATTGGCCCTCCCTCTTCTCAGATGTTTACCAGCAGGTGAGAGCTTGCATACCCTGTCAAAAATTTGCAGGTAAACAGAAATTAGTGCCTTTGCCATTAAAGCCTATTGCAGTCAGTGCCCCTTTTCAACAATGGGGTCTAGATTTTATTGGAGAGATCAATCCAGCATCTTCTGGACAGCATCATTGGATTTTGACTGCCACATATTTCTTTACAAAGTGGGTGGAAGCCATTCCTACAAGGAATGCTACTGATAAGGTGATTATGGAGTTTATTGAAGACAATATTCTGAGCAGATTTGGCTGTCCACACAGATTAATAACTGATAATGCCAAGGCCTTCAAATCTAAAGCAATGGTGGCTTTCTGTGAAAAAAATGGCATTGTTTTGAAACATTCAACTCCCTATTACCCTCAGGGAAATGGCCAAGCTGAATCATCCAACAAGAATGTCATCCAAAGCATTAAGAAATTACTGAAACATAACAAAAGGTCTTGGGATTTGATGCTGAAGTATGCATTGTGGGCAGACAGGATTACAGTAAAGCAGGCCATTGGTACTTCTCCTTTTCAGCTGGTGTATGGAACAGAAGCAGTGTTCCCCGTTCAGTTGGGAATTCCGGTGATGAAATTCCTCCAAAACTCTCAAGAGGAGCCTGATGACATGCAAAGGAGGATTTTTGAGATGATAGAGCTGCAGCAGCATAGAGAGAAAGTGGACAAAGAAGCTCAGCTGTACAGAGCTAAGGTAAAACACAGGTTTGATAGAAAGATTAAAGAGCATACATTTTTAGAAGGTGAGTTAGTGTTAAGATGGGATGCAAGAAAGGAACAGAAAGGTAAGCATGGAAAGTTTGATAATTTGTGGTTTGGTCCATTTCTGATAGCTAAAGTTTTGGAAAATAATACATTCATCTTGTAGTCCCTGGAAGGTGAGTAATTGCTCAGCCCTGTTAATGGGTGGTTCCTCAAACATTTCTACAGTTTATGAGATCATTTTCACTCTTCATTGTACATACCGGTGTGAGTGAGGTTGAATAAAGACTCCATAGCCCAATGGAAGTTTTCAGATAGGTGAATAAAGGACAGAAGGCACTGGTCAACAAGTTCTTGAAGCCTCGCAGGGAGGACTTCATCCCGCAGCTGGAGCCAGATGTTGAGTCAGTAAATTTTTCCTTCATTTTTGGTTTATTTTTTCTAGTTTTGGTTTGTTTTTCAATCACCCTCAGTTAAATTTTTGGTTTACTTTTCAGTTTTGGTCTCCTTAGAGATTCTATTAATGATTGAATAGTTTTTTGAACACATTTTGTTTAGGTTTTATTTGATTTTTAGTGGTCTTTTTAGTTTTTTAAAAAAAGGGGTAAAGAAGGTCTATGTTCAAAGGTTGAATCAATAATACGTTTAGAGACAAAGAAAACTTGTTTCTAAGCCAAGCAATGCTTTAAACCTCCGACAATTTAGCAAAAAGCTGCAAAACCGCGAGAAACTGGCCTAGAAAATATTATTGTAGCGCTGGTGGAAAATTTAACAAAGGGCGCGCTACAAGAAAATCGCGCCCCTTTGTTTTTCAGATATTTTTGCAGTTTTTCATTATGGCTTTCATCTGGAAGTGATTGATTGGGTTTTGCAAGGTGTTTAACACGTGTGAATGCAGTTTAGACACGAATCCTAGCAGTTATCAGTCACGCAACCAAAGCAAATTCATCATTGCTAAAAACGTGGAATCAGTTGAGAAGATCATCAAATCTCGGCTTAAACTGTCAAATGTTTCGTTCCACATGCATTTTTATAGGAAGGCGAGTTCGTGGAGGAGAATCAAAACGCTAAAAAACTGGATTATGTTCCTGTGAAGGAAGACAGCATTGGCAACGCTAGCAGAAAGTTAGGGCTTCTTAATTCTTTCATTTGCGGTTGAGGAGATGACCTGGAGACACTTGTGCACCTGAGGAGAGTCCGTTGCCACTTTAAGATGAAGCCTTAAGCCACGAAATTTAAAAATTGGTAGGTACCTTGCTATAAAACCCTTATAGCTCAAAACTTGGGTTTTTCTTGCTGCTTGGTGATTTGAAGAAATTGGCTGTTAAAGATGATAGAATGGGACATAAGATAAATCTTCCACCACTAAAGTAGTCACCAGGAGCTGTGATAAAGAATTTGAAGGAACAGAGCAGTAAAGAGGCTTTGAATTTAAAGCTTTCAGCTTGTGAAATTGTAGTGACTATTTGAAGGCAGATAGTTTATAATTTGTTCTCCCATATATTCGAAACTCTGGTGATGATGCATGGTGATTGTAAGGAGTTGATTGAATGGAGTTTTGTCTCTGACCTAATGCAAATATAAACCAGACATTACAGAAGACAGCATTCAGAAAATTTATAGATTTACTGGTTGTGCTCATTTTTCACACAGAGGCTGTTTTGTTGATTTATTCGAGTGGTTTGAAGACTGTGGAATTGTCATGATATGTGAAATTATCTGCTGGGAGAAGCATGCTCGGATGACTGTAGGACATGTAGGCTGTATGTACAGGATTTGGTGACAGTTTGTGGCTAAGATAAAGATTTTGCAAACACTGGTGTATTTGTTCCTTCTTTTCATACTGACAGTCCAACTTGATTCGATGAGCTTATGGGTGATGTTGTGTTTGAAAATATGAAGCAGTGGAAGATTTAGGGTTTGAGGTGAAGCTGTCTTGATGCTTTTTGGATGCAGGGATTCAAGTGAAACATTAATATAAAATATCCATATTCATTGACTGTTTTCCATCGCATTTGAAACACTCTGGACATTGCAGTGCCATTTTGAAGGTTTCAAACCAGTTGGTTATAAATATGGAGTTTATGTTTGAAGACACATCCTACTGTTTTTCCTAAACCCTAAAACCAGGAATTGGATTGGCTTATGTACTCAAACAGTTTGATATTCTGGCTGATGGTGCAGTTTGGAAAATCAAGCAGAGACTATTGTGCATATGACAGTTTTCACGTATGTTTGATCTGATTTCACAGTGTATCTATCAATGAAGCAAATTGTATGGTGGAAATAGGGGAAAATTGACATTGCAGGCCTGTACAGGGGTACCTAGTAGAGTGAGAAGGAGGTCAAACAACAGAAAACCAGTTTCAAAACATTTCTGAAACCTTGAGCCAGATCATTTCTATCTTTTGAAAGGAGAGTATGGGGAAAAGTGGAAAAAGTGGAAAGGTCAACACAGCTGAGCCCACAGACCTAACTTGGATTCAGCAGCTTCCTGACTGTGCAGAACTGTTTGAGCAGGCAGGCTGGTTGAGGTTTTTCAAGAAAATTGATGGTTTCAATATTCAGGTGTCTTGCAAATTTGCCAAAGGACTTAAAGAAGATATGATCATGATGGATGCTTTGAAATTCAAGCTGACTATGGAGTTGATAGCTGAAGCTACTGAGATTAGTAATGAAGGAGAACACTGGTTTGAGAAATCACCTTTTGAATTTGAAGCACAAAGATACTTACTGCCTAATGTGAATCCTGATTGGAGCAAGGGAATCCTCATTGAAAATTTCAGGAAGGAGTGGATTGAGCCTATCAGGATACTTCAAAGCTATGTAACCTGTGAAGGAAGATATTCATTTGTCTTTAAATATCATTTCAGGTTCTTGCAGCACTTGGTAGGAGTTTCAAAAATGAACTTGCCTTTCTTTTTCTTAAAAAGACTGCAGAAGATGTCAAGTAAAATAAAGCCATATGATGATCACACTTCTCAGCCTCTTTTTCCCCATGGCCTCATTAAACTAATCATCACTACAGTGTTGCAGNATCCTGCAGAAGATGTCAAGTAAAATAAAGCCACAGGATGATCACACTGCCCAGTCACTTTTTCACCATGGTCTCATTAAATTGATCATCACTACAGTGTTGTAGCATGAGGGAAGGAATTGGGATTTCTTTTTATTTTGGTCAGATGTTCATCCTCAAAAAGAAGACCAACAACCAAAGAGACAGACTGACAAGGGTAAGGTTATGATCAAAAAACTACGTCACTCACTCAAATCCACAAGTAAAGATGAGGTCAAATCCAAGAAGGTGACAGAGCAGGTAGCAAAACAGGTGAAGGATGACAGTCAGCTCAAAGTGGTTTCAGATTACCCTAAAGCCAAATACTCATTGTTTGTAGGTGAAGATGTACAGCCTTGTTTGAAGTCACCACTAGTAGTACATTCTGAGCAAGCTAGGACTGTTGATATAGAAGGAGCTGCTACTCATGAAGAGGAATTACAAACTAAACCCAGGAGCCCTCTTACCATACTATCCGAAGATGAAGGTTATTTACTGGAAGATGAGCAGCAGATTTTTGAGACAGAGCCAAGTACAGAAGCATGTGGAGACTTTACTGCCTCAAAGGTAAAGTCAGACAAGTCTAAGAAAAAGAAAAAGAAGGAGGTAGCTTCATACAGAAGGTCATACAAAAGGCCTCAAACCAGACCTACTAACAAGCTGAGATGGAACATGAAAAAGCTGCTTAACCCCAAATTAGAGTCCAAACAGGAAGCTGTGGTGATTAGTTCTTCCTCTAGTGAAAAAACAGAAATGGTTGAAAAGAACAGTAAAGGTAAAGGAAAGAGAACTGTCAAGCCTTCCTCCTCTTCTAAACCTGCAGAGACAAAGCCTAGGTCTGAATTAGTTGAAATAATTGCTGAAATTAAAGATAGACTTACCAAGCAGCAAGAAGAAGATACAGCAAAGGCAGATGCTTTTGGAGATCATAAATTGGATGAAGAGGATCAGGATATTCTCAGGCAAGCAGGATATTTAGTAGAATAAGTTGTTCATGATGATTTTTATGATCTTTTAATACAGGAGGACAATATATCAGAGATCCCAAATTTTGATGAAGAAAATGTACAGGAAAGTATTCAGAGATACAGGAAACACATGAAGCACCTGCAAGAAATGAATGATGGATTATTCAAAGTTAATAAAGAGCTGGTAGAGAAATTGCAGGATATGCATAAGCATTTTTTGGAGCTGTCAGAAATTTCTAAAGAAGTCCTTAGCAGGAAAAGGGTTGCTGACAGGTACTGTGCAAAGCTGGAGAAGACTGTTGACCACTTGCAACAGGAAAATGAAGATTTACAGAAAAGGTTAATTAACATGGAGAAAAAGGACAAAAGAGCTAAGAAAAGGATTCGAAGTCTAGATGGAATATCTCTCCTTGTAGAGGCATCAAAAAATATCTAAATCAGTTATTAGTTAGTGGTCATTTTGGATAAACATTTTTGTTAAGAATTTGCTATTTTTAGCAAACCATGTAATTTTGTAAAAAGTTACTTTTTACTTGACTTAGCTTAGGGATTCGATGGAGGCAGTTAGGAGGAGAAACCTAACTGATTTTGAGATGATGTCTATTTAGAAGAAGGAGCAAGTCATTGTGAGGGTTCTGGATTTTTTGGGAGCATCAGGATGTCTGCTAGCTGATTATACTTTCAGGCTTATTCAGTGATAGGTACTGTACTCTTATATACATTTACTGATGAAACTATGAATATATGACTCTTTCCCCTTTTATTTGGTCTGTGTTGGCTTTGTTGTGAGCTTGTTTAGCTTCCTAATTGACAATTTCAGTGCTGGTTAATGTGTATTTTCTGGTATTGCTTGTCCATTATGTGTGAATCTCAATACAGGTTTTTTATTAGATCTTTGTGATATATATGCATCTTTATCAGTTATATGTGTATGATTTAGTTGTGCTTATTTGCTGAATGTATTCCCTGCATGTTCTTGAAGTTTACAGCCACAAACACATAAACAAAACCCTAAACCCTAGTTTAAATTGAGTTTTTCTCTTGAGATTGTGTTGGCTTGTTCCCCTAGCCTTAGGAACAATTTCTGGCACAAACACTCTGCAACTAAATTTTCTGTCAGGTCAATTAAATCAGTTGGACACAGAAGTACAGGTGATGCTTGATTTTTCTATTTCTCCATGGTATGCTGATATTGTTTGTGTGTTGTAAAATTTACAACCTCCTGCAAGGTTAAGTAAAACTACAGCAAGGTCTGTGAAGATGAAGGCTACAAAATTCTGTATTTTAAATCAATGTCTTTATTGGAAGGATCCTGGTGGAGTGTTAGTGAATTGTCTTCTAGAGAATGAAGCTCAGCAAATAGAAAAATATTTCCATGAAGGATATTACGGGGGACATCATTCATGGAATGTAACTACAAATAAATTGTTGAGAGTAGGATTCTATTTTCCTTCATTATTTTCAGATGTGTATAAAGAAACCACCAAATGTCATTAGTGTCATATTTTTTATGGAAAGAGGAAATTGGTTCCACTCCCTCTTAATCCCATATCAGTAGAAGCACCTTTTCAACAATGGGGGTTGGATTTTATTGGGGAAATAAATCCAAACTCCTCAGGGTAGAATAAGTGGATCTTAATAGCAACTGATTATTTTACAAGTGGATTGAAGCAATCCCTACCAGAAAAGCTACAAATGCAGTGATAATAGATTTCCTGGAGAATAATATTTTGGCAAGATTTGGCTGCCCTAAGAGGATTGTAATAGATGATGCAACTACTTTTAAGTCCAGGAAGATGATAAATTTCTGTCATAAGTATCACATAAGTTTGAACCATTCTACTGCATATTATCCACAGGGTAATGGACTGGCAGAATCCTCTAACAAAAGCTTGGTGAGGATAATTAAGAAGTTGTTAGAAGATAATAAAAGAGCATGGCATACAAAGCTGAAATATGCTTTGTGGGCTGATAGAATCAACACAAAGAGGGATATTGGAATGTCACCATTCCAATTGGTGTATGGAGTTGAAGTCGTTTTTCTAGCATCTCTAGGAGTACCAGTTATGAAGTTGTTGCAGGAGTAGCAGGATGAACCTAATCATATGCAAAGGAGAATAAACCAAATTATTGAGCTAAGTGAACTAAGATATAAAACATATGATAAGGTATATATACATCAAGAGAAAATGAAGAATACCTTTAACAGAAAGGTAAAAGAGGACACTTTCTAGATTGATGATTTGGTGTTAAATTGGGATGCTCCACATGAAGACAAATGAAAGCATGGTAAATTTGATCATTTGTGGGTAGGTCCATACATTATTGCAGCATACAGGGGTAATAATTCTTTTATTTTACAGTATCAAGATGGGTCTTAGTATGAAGGAGATCCAGTTAATGGGAGATTTCTGAAGCATTATTTGAATTAAGGTGGAAGGAAATTTCTTGTATTATAGTGTAAATACTTCTTTACTTTAAATCAGTACAGATGGTGAGCTAGAAGATTTGAATCCTATAGAGAAGGTCCTAAGATTGAAAGGGGTATACGAATTTTAGTTTTTATATTTCTTTCAAAAAGACAAAATAAAAATATTTAGATTGACAATGGATTTGGCAACTGATCTACGAGGTTTTTTTCTACCTCCTAGGGAGGATAACATCCCTAGTGGAGCCAGCTGTGTCATGTCCCTCCCTTGAAGGGACATTGAAAGTATTGACCTTGTCAAGTTTCCAAGGGTTAAACATTTAATTAGTTAATGATACATAGGAATTTTTATTTAAAACTATGGAGGCATGTAATTTCTAAATTCGTGTTATTTGTAATTAGTTAAGTATTATGAAAAATAATTAATGGTGGAAATGAGTTGTCAAGGAAGGAAGGTGCATTAGGAAACTTTCCTTGGATGGAAAAATGGAAACAATGCAAAAGAAGGAAAAAGAAACATGTCATAGAAAAGATAGAAACTATCCAAATTAGTTTCTAATTTGGTGCAAGGATGAAAAGCAAGGAAAGATTACCTTATGCACAAACTTGCTAATTACTCAAGGAAGGAGCAGTTTCTATTTTGGATTGAACGATACAAACATGGAAACATTTACTAAGCTTCATACTTGCTATTTTTCTCAAGGAGTTTGAATTTCCACTTTGGGATAAGTTATACAAAGAAGGAAACATCATTAGCAAACCAAAATTGCTAATCCCATCAAGGAGGGCCACTCATGGCTTAGGAACAAGATTGGAAAGTGGGTTACTTGTTCAACGGGTGAAGGAATTGCTCAACAAGTCACCCAAGGTATACTTAAGGGAATTTACAACTCCATTATTCAGTTTGGTTAATGTATTTTTGTAATTGATTGAATCTTAAGCTTCATTTCTGAGTGGCGATCCTCATTCTCTTGGGTGATGTGCCCCAAGTCCCCTGTTCTCCTTCTCCCCTCTTCTTCCCTTCTCATTGCAGGTTATATTGGAGATATGGATCAACTCTCATCCATTAATGGAGTGATATTGCAGGTTCTGAAGACATTTCCATTTTAGTGCAGCACATTAGAGTGATTGGGACACTCCTCCATTCGAATATCAGAGCTATCTTCAAGATTTCTTCCTTTTATGAGAGATTTATGATATGAAGTGATGAAGAGAGATATATGGATATCTGCCATTAATTTAGGTTATTATCAGTCCCTAATATTAGTCTCCTAACAGTTCCAAAGTTTCTGTAATGTTCTAATAGTTTTCCATTACAATGCCTACATCCAATTCTAGTTTTCTAGCCTTGTAATGAAGACTAAATTAATGAGTAAAGATATGAAACTTCCATGAGATTGAATTCAGTCATTAGTTATTTGAAATTATGTATTCTTACCTTTCTGCAAGTATTACATAGTTTTGAATATATCCCAATTAATATGGAGAAGCATTTCCACACTCTAGCTAGAAATGCATTGAAAAATGACTAGTTTTAGATTTTGAATGAGTTGAAGGAATTAAAGCTTTATGATTTTATTTCTTTTACTTCTGAGAATTCATTAAATTCACATTGAACACCTTCCATGTCTGAATATTATTTTTATTAACCTTGTCCATATGTTTGGAAGACCTAGAACCTGAGCCTAGAGTGCAGTCCAAGGGACTAGTTTCCTAAAATTCCCAAATCTGTTATTTACCTGCATAAAACTTTGTATACTGTAATATAACTTTATATCATATCCGTAATCAATTTATCCAATCCCCTAGTTGAAAAAGGCTGAACTACTCTTCCTAGTTTCACGGTTTGGCTACCCAGAAGCGTGGAAGTAGGTTTCCGCATAGCGGATTCTGGAACCTAAATGGCACCATATCTAAATGTGTTAGGGAAGAGGAAATTCTATGTCTAAAATATTTTTTTTTGCTTCCTTATGTTCACTCCTCTTGCCTACAAAATTTCCTAGAAAAAACCCCTGACTTCCCTTGTTTTTGCCCATCTGAAGAGGCTCTGAGTGGTTTGATTCAAAGTTCAGAAATTGTAATTTAAATTACAGAATTAGATAGTGTTCAGGTCTGTACACCAGAATTGGGACATTACAGTGGTATCAGAGCTCTTTCCTTGGATCATCCTATGGAAATAAATCTCTCACTAAAGAAATTTGCAGCCATGTCATACTATGAGGATGACTATGATGAACAGTATGAAGAATACTGCAGAAGATATGAAGAAGAAGAAATCCTCTATGTTGATGGAGGCATACAAAAGAATGAATATGATGAATACTATTGGACATCAAATAGGGAAGAGATCAAATCTAATTCTCTAATGGTTAAGAAAAACTTGGCAGAGATCATTGAAGCATGTGAGAACATGCCTCACTACTATGAGGACTATCTAGATTTGGGTAGGAATATTTGTGCAAACCTTTCTTTTGGAGATTATATTTATTTCAATTATGGATTCTAGCCAAAGCATGATTATGAACATTCTTTGAAGATCTGCAATCCATCCAGAGAGGAACTGAGTTCTTCCACCTCTATGAAAAAAGAAGAAGAAGAAGGAACCAAAGGTGAAGATTCCTCAAAGCCATTTGCATATTCAATATTTAAGGGCTTGTTTGGTTTTTCTTCAAACAGAGATTCTGAATTTTGTGACATGAGTACCCATAAATATGAAAAAGTGTCAAGTTTCTTGGAGGAGAATATAAATGAGGAAGAAGAAGATATCCATGAAGTGAAGTGCAAATCACCACAATGTGGTTGCATAAGAGAAGAAATTGAAGAGGAATGCACTTCAAGTTTCTTGGTGGGTGATCTCCAGATCACTATTCAAGGTTTTGGATCATGTATGGGTAGTGAGACATCTCTTGGATCAGATCCAAAAGGGGTACACAAATTATATTTACAGTCACCTTCTGAGCCACATAATGAATATGAAAACAAGACCACGACGCTTGGGTGTGAAGCAGAAATTTTGGTGGAAGAGCAGGTCACCATAGTATCCGTACAGGAATATGGTAATGCTAAGAACATGGATAATAAAAGTTCTAATTTTTGCAGCAGCCATTTACACCTACAACCATCTGATCCATGTAAATATAAAAAGTCTTCACTTGCATCTGAGGACTGCAAAAGGAAGGGACACAGTTCAGAATGTTGGACTCTCTTGCAACATGATGAAGCTGAAATTCCAAGGCATGAGATGCTTTCTGATTTTCATACAGATCACATGTCATTCCAGCATTCAAAGATACCCTCCACTTCACATAATGGAAGTGAGTGTGCAGAAAATTCAGAGGCTGGCCTGTATGTTGAGGATGAGTTTGATGAGGTGGATTCATGCCACAAGAAAAATGGGCATATATGTCATCTATTAGAAGAAGAAAAATTGATGGAGGATATTGTTGGTGAGCCACATCATTTGAGTGGATCACTAAAGGAGGATAGAAAGAATCTTAGGGAAGCCATGAAAAACTTTGTTGACATCAATGCCTTGGTGGCAAGATGTTGTTGGCAAGCTTCTGGTGGAGATATGGAAGGAGAATCCTTTCTGGAGGAGTGCATAGCATTGAAAGAAGGAATGGCCAAGATGAAGGAGAGATATATGAACTTATTATCTGATAGATAATATCTCCTCACGGTGGCTGAAATGTACCATAGTGCACTCAAGAAGGAAGAAGAAAAATCAGAAAATATCACTAATAAGTTGGAGATTACCAGTAACTTATTGAAGAGAACACAAATATCCCTTCAAGATTCAAAGTTATAGATATTTCAAATTCAGAAGGAGTTGAAGGTGTCACACCTTTCATGCTGCATGGAAGGAAATGTTTTGGTTATAATGGAGGAACCTCATGTGGAGGACAGCCATGAGGGAGGAGCAGATTTGCAGGTGCTTGTGAAAATATATGAGGAAGAAAATCTAGGCCAAGAACTCATTGAGATTGAGAGCAAGGATGAAGTGTTATTATCCTTCATAAATATGGCTGATCACATTCAATATGGATTGGCAAATAAAATTCCTTGTTCATCCATTGATTGGATAGATAGAGGAACCTCGGGAATGAAGACCTTGGGAGGTAAAGAATTTTATTTCTGCAATAAATTTTTTGTTGTGACTAACATTGTATTGACATATGAACAGAAACAAAGACTTATTTTGCAGCTATTAGATACCTCCCATACACATTCACATGAGGTGGATTCTGATTTTCATGTTCTTGAGGAGTTTGAGGTCAAGCAATATGAAGACCAAGCACTTGCATGGTTCCTAAGAGATTATGAGTTTCCTCTAGGAAAATGTTGTACAATTTTGAAGGAGGAACATGATTACACTGTCATTGAGAAAACTAATGGAGGAAGTTGTGGAACCATTATCTTGATGGATGAGCATTGTAGGGATTTGGCTCACGATTCTTCACCTCACACTTCTATGTCAGCCACATCATGTGGGGATGAAAATTGGGTGAAAGGATTTTTTCTGCTGATGGCACAAGAGGAGAATGATACTTCCACTCTTCCAGTTGAGGGATTGATGGTCAAGCCATGTGGTTTGAAAAGTGCATTAGTAGTGGTTGAATTATTCCCACCTTAATCATCCAGCATGAAAGTTTGGCAGTCCATTTATTGGGTGGCTAGACACATGATTGAGATGTGTGCACTAGAGGGAAAACATCTAGCTTGCATCAATGGAGAGACATTGGACACATCGGAGAAATTGTATGAGCAGCGACATGAGAATGTATGGATTCTATATGATGCTTTCAGTATACATGGGGGGGCATGGGATAACCTCCTATGTATTTATAAAAATAGTGACGTGAGTTTCAGTGCTAGCTTGCACATGGATTTTCATACTTTAGAGAGGCTCAAGATGATTTGGTCCCACATTAATAAGTTCCATGCTTGGTGGGAGAGCCTCAAAGATATCGAGTTTGGCATGGGAAGTGATCAATTGTCAGTATGGTGGTATGATTTTCACATCCTCATTTTCACCTTCTACGATGATATAATTTTGTTGTTGTTACTAATGTTTGGAAGGGAGAAAATAATACAATGGGACCCTGGCATTATTTGGAATGAAATATTTCCAAAAGGGGCAGAAAATTTGGATCCTTGCAGAGCAGGAAATGGGATCCAGGAATTCTACTAAGTTACCTTAATTGGTTTCACAATTTCATTGAAACAAGTGGTCATTGCATAAATTACTATAATCAGAGTGGTGGAACAGAAGCATGGAGGACAAATTTTGCAGCACTCTGGACTACTTCTGCTTGAGGACAAGCAGACTTGGGAGGGGAGGACTGTCATGTCCCTCCCTTGAAGGGACATTGAAAGTGTTGACCTTGTCAAGTTTCCAAGGGTTAAACATTTAATTAGATAATGATACCTAGGAATTTTTATTTAAAACTATGGAGGCATGTAATTTCTAAATTCATGTTATTTGTAATTAGTTAAGTATTATGAAAAATAATTAATGGTGGAAATGAGTTGTCAAGGAAGGAGGGTGCATTAGGAAAATTGCCTTGGATGGAAAAATGGAAACAATGCAAAAGAAGGAAAAAGAAACACATCATAGAAAAGATAGAAACTATCCAAATTAGTTTCTAATTTGGTGCAAGGATGAAAAGCAAGGAAAGATTACCTTATGCACAAACTTGCTAATTACTCAAGGAAGGAGCAGTTTCTATTTTGGACTGAACGATACAAACATGGAAACATTTACTAAGCTTCATACTTTCTATTTTTCTCAAGGAGGTCGAATTTCCACTTTGGGATAAGTTATACAAAGAAGGAAACATCATTAGCAAACCAAAATTGCTAATCCCATCAAGGAGGGCCACTCATGGCTTAGGAACAAGATTGGAAAGTGGGTTACTTGTTCAACAGGTGAATAACTTGCTCAACAAGTCACCCAAGGTCTACTTAAGGGAATTTACAACTCCATTATTAAGTTTGGTTAATTTATTTTTGTAATTGATTGAAGCTTAAGCTTCATTTCTGAGTGGTGATCCTCATTCTCTTGGGTAATGTGCCCCAAGTCCCCTATTTTCCTTCTCCCCTCTTCTTCCCTTCTCATTGCAGGTTATATTAGAGATATGGATCAACTCTCATCCATTAATGGAGTGATATTGTAGGTTTTGAAGCCATTTCCATTTTAGTGCAGCACATTAGAGTGATTGGGACACTCCTCCATTCGAATATCAGAGCTATCTTCAAGATTTCTTCCTTTTATGAGAGATTGATGATATGAAGTGATGAAGAGAGATATATGGATCTCTGCCATTAATTGAGGTTATTATCAGTCCCTAATATTAGTCTCCTAACAGTTCCAAATTTTCTGTAATGTTCTAATAGTTTTCCATTACAATGCCTACCTCCAATTCTAGTTTTCTAGCCTTGTAATGAAGACTAAATTAATGAGTAAAGATATGAAACTGCCATGAGATTGAATTCAGTCATTATTTCTTTGAAATGATGTATTCTTACCTTTCTGCAAGTATTACAAAGTTTTGAATATATCTGATTTAATCTGGAGAAGCATTTCCACACTCTAGCTAGAAATGCATTGAAAAATGACTAGTTTTAGATTTTGAATGAGTTGAAAGACTTAAACCTTTCTGATTTTATTTATTTTACTTCTGAGAATTCATTAACTTCACATTGAACACCTTCCATGTCTAAATATTAGTTTTATTAACCTTCTCCATATGTTTGGAAGACCTAGAACCTGAGCCTAGAGTGCAGTCCAAGGGACTAGTTTCCTAAAATTACCAAATCTGTTATTTACCTACATAAACCTTTGTATACTGTAATATAAATTTATATCATATCCGTAATCAATTTACCCAATCCCCTGGTTGAAAAAGGCTGAACTACTCTTCCTAGTTTCACGGTTTGGCTGCCCAGAAGCATGGAAGTAGGTTTCCGCATAGCGGATTCTGAAACCTAAATGGCACAAGATCTAAATGTGTTAGGGAAGAGGAAATTATATGTCTAAAATATCTTTGTTTGCTTCCTTATGGTCACTCCTCTTGCCTACAAAATTTCCTAGAAAAAACCCCTGACTTCCCTTGTTTTTGCCAATCCGAAGAGGCTCTGAGTGGTTTGATTCAAAGTTCAGAAATTGTAATTTAAATTACAAAATTAGATAGTGTTCAGGTCTGTACACTAGAATTGGGACATTACAACTGTTAGCACTATATTTGAAATTGTGTATTGTTTCATTCAAGGGTTTGGAAATGATCATATTTGAAACTTTTTTGGAAGCTCCCTTTAGATTAATGGGTTAGCATGATGTTTCATCATGGGTCATTGCATGAAGAAAGGGATTTGATCTACGGTGGTGGATCGTTCCACTATTTAAAACATGGGGAAGAAATTGAAATGTTCTCATCAGTGGAATGGACGTGAAAGGTGTCAAATATTGACAGCTCAAGTTAAAGAGGCTATAGATCAATGGTGGAAAGAAATTTCTATAGATCATAGATGCAAGGAATAAACTAAGTTTTCAGGTTTGTGAAATCCGTAAAAAAGGTGCAACTTTGAAGGGCTGAGATTGATACAAGATAAGATCAACGACGTTGGAGCATTCTGTATATTGAACATGCTCGGATGAAAGAAGTTTTCTGATTTGCAGAATTTGTTAATTGGTAAAAAGATTGGATAGACAATATGTGAGTGAAGATAGATATGCAGTCGAAAACAATTCTGTAGATTGAACTAGCGAGGAGAAATTCAAGTTTGAAATCTGCAGAAAGTGGTAGGGGCTAGGTTGATCAATGGTTGTGATAGTCATTAGGTTTTGATCGATGGATAAGGTGCATTCAGAAAACAGAAGTTGCTCGATTGATCAGGTTTGAAATGATTAGCGGAATGTTAAAGCTTTTCACTGTTGAACGGTTTTGATCAAGGAAGATTGCAGATCAATGGTTGATATTGATTCCTCTTAATCAAGTTGTGCAGGGTGATAATGTTGACTCTTGGTATTGAGATCTTGTGCATGAATGGCTTAGATTTCAAAGAAAAACAAATATATGGTATAAATTACAGAAGACGCATAGTGGTTATGAAACATAAAAAATGATAAGAAGCACGTACGTGGAGTTTAAAGGGTTTCTTTTTTCTGAGCATTGGAATTGATGATAACCCTGACTATGCGCAAAGTGCTAATGTGGACGAGTCAAAACACTGTGCTAATTGACAAGGTAGGCATCCTGAAACTTTCCAAGTACTTCTAAAAATGGATGAAATAGAAGTGGTAGATAGTGAAGAGTTAGGGGTTTCTTCTTAGAAAGTTGAGAAAAGCTTCGAAGAGAAAAATTATGAAGTTTTTGATACCATTTTACTGAATGAAACAATTGAGATGGCTAAAAATAAATTGAAAATTGTTAAGGACAAGGGTATTGACACCCATGGTTTTTTCAGGTCTTTCTTTTATTTTTTCTCTGTTGACCATACCCCCAATTTCCCTGAATTTGTCGAGTGCTGTGCGAATAATTATTCCGCAGATGAAGAAGTCGTCATGGATAAACCTATTTCTAGGATCGTTTTCCCTATTCATGCCTATGTTATCCACAAAACCCTATCTGTCCCAGATGATTTTGTTCATTTATCCCAGGAGTACAAAGAAGAAAATATCATACATTTCTTCCAAGATTCTGCAGATGAGAGTAAGGAATTCCTTTTGAAGTCATGTTCAAAGCCTGATAGTGAGGCTATACATTTATCTTACCCTATTGACCCAGTTTTGTTTAATGAGGAAACCCATTTGTGTATAACTTTAGCTAGTCAATTTTTAGGGTTAGACACTAATGGTTATGTTACAGAGTCATTGTTGAGTCCATTGTTTATCTTAAGTACTTTCCCAATTGAGTCTAAAATTCCAGCTCCGTCTTTCCAGTATTTTTTCCTTAAGTTTGATGAGTTCCTAGCTGAGAAAATTCATTCTGGGTTAGTCAATTTCCACGGTACCATAGTTTTTAGATTCCAGTCCTTTTGCTTGAAGATGTTCTTATCACATAATTAAGATAACCTACAATTTCCTGAGTTGGTAATAACTAATGAAATGACCCAGGATTATTGCAAGTTCATGAATTGTTTGATGGAAGAAATATACAGCATTTTCTTTTAGGAAATATTGCCCAAGGTATTTCCAGAGACGAAGGAAACATTGCAACTTTTCCCTAGTAAAAGGATAGGAGACTGGTTCCTTTCAGAGTCTGAAACAATTATAAGGTTATGTGGATTTGTGCACCACCCTTATATTCTTCCATCCTTTCCGACAACTATAATATTTTCCTTGGAATTTTTTAGACAAAGGCTTACAGCTGAGGAAGAACACATCTTAAACTTTAGGAAGAGTCTATATATTAAATTTCCCTAGGTGGAGGGGCCATATGTTGTCAAAAGTAGAGTTTCTCTACCAATAATTGATAATCTGCTCAGAAGCAAGTGGTTTTCTTTGGGAGTTGATATCAACTATGATCCACACTAGGTAATATCTAAAAGAAGACGGGAAAACAAAAATAATCCTTTTGAACATATTGAAGTAGCTGGATTCAGAGATGTAGCTAATTGGGAAGATTATCCTAACAAAAACCAAGATAATATTAGCATTGAAAAAGACTCTATCTCATCCATACCTGGAAATAATTCTACCCTAATGGATCTTTCTAACATAGTTGCAGTTGCTGGTAATATTTCATCATTAATAAGTTTTTCAGGAAATTCAAAGAAGAGAGAACATTTAGTTTTCATGGACACTGAAGAAGAAGACACTGCTAGTACACCGAACAAGCAAAAAATTGGACAAGAGGGAAAAATGGTACAGGTGAAGAAGAGCAGTGTGAAAGGTAAACAGAAGCAAGAAAAATCCAAAGTAACTGGTCTGGAGCTTCAGGAATATGTATTTGATGGAATAACCTCAAATAAGTATACATCAAAAGAGGAGTGTTTGAATACCTACAGGGAAGTGGATGATAAAACCTTTTATGAAATAGTAAAATTATATGAGGAAGTGAGACAATTGCCAAATCCATATGTAACTTTAAAAAATATAAAGGATCATGCCAAAGATACCCTGAGTTTGTCCATGACTGTTGGTAATAAGGTATCAGAGGTGAAAGTGAACTTAGAGAATATCCCTACCACAGATATGATACACCTTCACAAAGAAATAGGTGATATCATATATACAAGATTGCTTAAATATACATTACAGGTGTCTAAACGGGAGTCCAATAAAAAGAAAGCTTAGGACCTCCTATGGAAAGAAAAGGGTGAGAACAAGGCCCCTCAAATCAAAATTAAAAAGTTTCAGGAGGAATTATTGAAGGTTGAGGGGCGTCAGACAAAGGAGCAGTGGCTCAAAAGTTGTTTGATGAAAAAGAGAAAGAGGTTTAGGTGCTAAAGAATAAATTGAAAATTCCTTCCACTTAGCTTATTCAAACCTCTGAATTGACAGAGTTTGAGAAGGAGAAGGAAGCATTAAGCATTGAATTGATTGATTCTAAATCCAAGCTATTAAAGCTTGAAGAAAAATTAAAACATTGGGAAATGGATGCTAAGATTCTGATAGAAAATGAGAAGGACATAAAAACTAAGCTGGCAGCAAGAGAAAAAAAATTACAGGAAAAATGTGAAGAAGTTAAAAATCAATCTAATGTCCCTTCTGTAGTAACAAATGCAACCTCTCTTTCTAAAGCAATGTCTTAGGTAAAGCTAAAATATGAAGAACTCATAGGGTTAAAGAAATAGAACAAGAATATAGAAGAAGTAACTTTGAAAAGAGAACAAGAGAAGGAGGAAGTAGAGGAAAAATGTCAAGAACTAATAAAACATAATACCAAGTTAACAAAGCAGGTGGTTGGCCAAATGGCCTTGTAAGGGGCCAGACATATGATTTGGGACAAGATTATTCTAGAAGCTAATAAGTTTAGACCATATTTAGATTATATTGCAAATCAAGAGAGTGCTCTAAAAGTATCCAAACATAATATTTTGATAGTAAAACAAGAATTAAATAAGAAGCCAATCGAAGTAACTCAGAATGCTATCAACTTTTTAACTACCTTATCAGAAGATCAAGTTAGAAGGTTTAATATTCAAGACAAAGTTGTTCTTATCTCTTGGGCTAGAAAAGTGATTTGAAAATACATAATGCTGGATTTGGTATAGGCTAAAGTTGATACTATAAGTCATAAAGTCAAAGAAGTGATTAATTTATTTACTCCATTGGTAAGCAGGGGAATTAATTTCTTCTGGTAGGAAAAATGACCATTATTGTCTCAAAAGGAATATCTGGATAAATTGGTCAATTACAGGTCAAATCATAGTAAGTTTGAAGATATGTAGTAGGCTATGTCTGGAAGAGTTGTGTTTGATAAATTGGCTGGAGATTTTGAGTTATTATTTGATTTTAAATTCACGTGTGCCAAGGTGCCTAATTTTTCATATGTAGACAACATGGAGCTCAAAGTTTTGGCACGTGAAATGGTTGTTGTAGATTTGCCTAATCCTGAACATTAGGGAGCAGTTCAACAATATGGATCAACTAAATATAAGTTACAACCATGAAGACATCAAGGAAGACAACGCAAAAGGAGTTTCAATGAAGGATATATTTTATGATAAAATGTTATTTTAAAATTCATTAGTGAAGAATTTTTGTTATCTCAAAACTATTTTGTAATAGACAAGTGCTTTGACACATGTAGTAAACGGTTGAAACCGTTAGACAGTTAGGTTTATTGTTCAACTCAATGAGAAATTGTATAAGTATATGTACATTTTATGAAGCAAGGGTTGGATCCCGTGAGATTTTGGAGATTTGTGTATTCAAGTTTTTTCTTTAATTACAGAGTTGAAAGTTGGCGTCTTCCATAGATTCATGTGTTATTTCATGTTGCAGTCTGTACTTTCCTTTCTTATGTGAATGTTTTTCCAGTTTTATCTTTCCATTATGTTTTCCTTCATGTGTGAAATGAGAGTATAACTATTTGGAATTCATATTTACTATGCTCTAGCTATTCTTTTCAGATGTCCACCAAACCTTTCTTCTAAAGTTGATATAGAATTCATTTTACAATGCTTTGTGTTAATGGTTTGTTCATGTTCTTCCTTTTTCACTAGATAATCAAATTTTGACTGTGACTGAGTAGCTGCCTTGCCTATATTTAAAACTTCCATGCAAAAGCTTTGTTTATCTATATTCATATCTTGAATCCATAGCCCAATGGTCATGTGTTCAGTTTCAACCAATATTGACAATTACAAATAGTTTTGCTTATATATATCTAGCCTTGTTAGTATTTTGTCAAAGATTCCTCTCGAAAGAGAAAAAATCCAGTTTTCTCTTTAAAAGTGGTTTTTGGCATTACCTAGGAATAGCTTTTACAACCTTGGGTAATTTTCCAATGCTAACAATTCCTATCAGGGAATCTAATAATTGATCAATTAAAGGAAATGGAAAGTATTCCTTCCATGTAGCCTTGTTAATATCCATATAGTCTATGTAGACTATCCAATTTCCCCCCTTCTTCGGGACTATCACCAAGGGTGATACTCACTCACTATATGAGATAGGATATATGAATCTAGCATCAAGAAATTTATACAATTCTATCTTGGAAATGTCTTTCAAGGCTAGACTCATTCTTCTCTAAGGTTGTTTGATAGGGGTTCCATCATATTTGGCTTAAATATGATGTTTTCAAATATCCTGGGGTACACCCTTCATATTTTCATAGTGCTATGCAAAATATGCACTATGCGTTGTAAGGATTTGAAATAGTTGTTCTTCTTGGGTATGGGTTAAATGATTAGTGATATTGAGAGTTTTTCTAGAATAAATTTCAATGCTATTTGTGGAAGGTTCTCCTTGGTATATGAGAAAATATCTTCCACATAAGATCTTCCATGCGCACTCCAACATTATTCCATTCTTTTCATGTCGTAAAATATTCTAAAAAGAAAGGGATGCTATATAAATTTTGGAAAAAGTTAGAGATTACTACATCATCTCGAGGATTCCCGAGTGGTAGTGTTTTATCAATGGTGAGTATAGTGTGAATGGTTTGACTAAAGTCATAATCTTCTTCTATACAAATATGTTTCTAAGTATATAAGGTTTGGAAGGAGGGTAAATATTCAATTTATTCTTTGAAGGATTATTTGAAATGGTCATGTCTCATTTCATGCACCTTATATATGCATATGTTGCTGCAAACCAATTTCTTCCTAGGATAAGAGGGTTCCCAGTAAGATTAGATTTTGTCTGTAATATTTGCCAGTGTCATGAATGATGTCTTCTAGAATCCCTTCAGGTCATACTATTGAACTATATACTAACTGTAGAATAGTTGTGGTATGCCTTAAGAATTCATTAAGGTTTAATTTCAACATGATTTCTTTATTCATGGAATTTATGGCTTCCCATAAATCAATTAAGGTGTTATGGATAAAGGTTTCACAAATGTTCACATCAACCATACAGATTCCTAGGTTAGCATACTTTGGGTTAAGGGCTCTCCCTAACATGAGGTTAACAAACTGGCCTACAAAATTAATGGTAGCAGGGTTCTTTCTCTTCCTCTTTGGTATCTTCATGTAGGTTTTGTTGAGGAACTATTTGTATACGGAAATTTCCTTTATTGTTTGCAGTAGAGAAATTTTAACACATAAGTTTTTCAGTTCCTCAAGAAGAGGATTTTCATATTTAGGGGAAATTTTGACACACAAGTTTTCTCAGTTCCTCAAGAAGAGAAATTTCCTATATTATCTTTTTCTACAACCTCGTTCTCTTGATAAGGGTGAGATATTTCAAGTAAACCAAGGTTGCTTTGTTACTCAATAATAAAAAGTGGAAAATGATTTTTTATAGTTATGCATGAATGCAGATTCAACTCATTAGCCTCCACCATATTCAGAGAGTAGGTTGGGTAATTAGCCACATTATTTCTAATACCCATACTATGTTAATCCCCAGGACATATGTTGTGGTTATTATTGTGTTATTATGTGTCACTAGGTGTTTGGACTATGGACTATGGACATTATTATTATTATTTATTATTATTTGATTTTAATTAAATAACTAGATCAGCATGGACAAATAATTTGGATAGGGGGTAATGGATCCCACCTATGAGGGGTTTGGGGACTATTAGTCGTGGATCTCCCTAACAACACTCTTTTTTTCCTATTTTTTATTATTTTATACGATGTTGGTACTATTGAGCCTAATTCATGATTTAGTGGGACTTCCTTGTTAAATGTGTCCCTTTGGCAGTTTTGTAACTCCTTTTTGGAGGTTACACTTGGTTTTTTAATCCCCACTTGCACAAGTTCATCCTCACTAGCTATTTTTAGCTAAGACATTTGAAAATCCTAACTCCTCCTTCACTATAACACCATATGCTATTTCAAGAAGGCATATCCTTGCTTGTGTAAATTTTTGTTCATTTATTCAAGTTCATCCTTCATGCTTGAGTGGTCCACACACTAATTTAAGTTGGTTTGGGTGGGATGGAGTGTTTTATCTTTGTATTTTGAGTTAGCCTTGGTGGGAATTTGAATTGGACTTATAGAAAATTTCGATAACTAGCATGGTTACTCTCTAGTTAACCTCAGTTAGTCCTTAGCTAATGTATTTGAATTGCTATAAAGGGATTTAAATTAGCTCTCTCTAGCTCCTCTTGGCTTGTTATGATTGATCTCTTGGGAATTTCAAATGATTATGGATGGATTCAAATTGATTGAAGATGGATTGAAGGCCTTGTAATGAGATATGAATATTGATCTATGCTAGATTAAATTCTGGATAGATTGAAAACAAAAGTACCTCAAGGACCATTACTTGTCTTTGATTTGGTCTTGCATGTGAATCCAAATGGTGGATGGCGATATCCTGAGGGGTTGTAGTCAATGGAATCCCATTGCACAAGGTAGTAAATATGCAAAGAAAGTAAGTGGTGAGGGAAGGTTTTGTGATTTTTGTTGGGTGTGTGTTCTACTATCTTAAATACACCTAATATTTAATTATCAATTGGGGTTGGTAGGATTAGAGTTGATACAAAATATATGCAAAGGTAAAAAGGCTCCTAGGGTGTCGTGGAGATATTTTAATAAACAAAAGATCGAAAGATCTTTCAAAATGAAAAACCGAGTCAAAATCCTAAAAATTATCCTAGTAATTGCATTGGAACAGAATACTAAATTAGAACAAAATACTAGACTGAAGTATCAAACTATAAACAACTACTGAATGAAAGATATAAACAATAATATTTATAAAGAAGTTTATTAAATAACTTCTAAGACTAACTATGCAATTAAAAGATTATATTGAACACATAATTATAACAAATAATTTGATAAATTATTTTATAAGCAACTAACTAACTCTTTAAGTGAAAATCTAGGGTGCAAGGACAACTCAACTTACAAACAAGTACAAAACTGTAGGAAACTAAGAAGCAAGCAGAAAACTTAATAAATAAAACTTTAAATTCTGTTCTACAAGTTTCTTCTAAAGAATCATATAATGAAATCAGAACAATTTCTACTATTGCGGATGATCTAAAAAAATAATAATGTATTTACCTAACAATAAGACATCTAATACTAAATTTTACATGCAAATGAATAAACTAATCCAAAAGCATAAGGATAAAAACAACACAACAATATAAATCAAAGAAATCAGAAACAGACAAAATAAAACATAATTCCAAACAAACTCAAGACAAAAAGGATAAAGGTAAAACTTTAGTAAACAATGCAAAACAACTAAACTTTAAGTCTTGATGGTGAATAGAACTGGGTTTTAACTGTTACAACTAATTTTAGCACACATGGTAGATCACACATTTATGGCCTTCCCTATCCCTCTGCAAACTATTTGGACCCCATGGACTATTTTTGTACCTTTGATGTGTCCAAGATCATCCCTAAAAACACCTGTTATTTGCTATACGTGACTTTTAAACCCTTTCTTGCATATACACGTGGATATAACCCTTAAACCCGCATACATCAGGATGTTTGCAAAAGGCCAAATATTTTTGGAGTTTTCCTTGATGTGGATCTGAGTCACTTATCTCCTGGCCTTCCATATGCCTCAATATCGCTCGGATTTGACCTTACATTACCCCATTCAAGCACTATATAAGGAACCCTTTGGATACATTGAAGGGAGATAATTGAAGAGCAAGAGAACTATAGTCCATTGTTTCCATAGCTTGCTTATACTTGAGTCTGCATCCCTTTGTCCCTTGGAGAACTTGGTGTTCTTCCTAAGCTTGCATTTGCTTGTGAGCTTGCTATCAAGAGATGGAGGATTGAGGTGGTGGAGGCCCAAGTGGAGGACTCATTTTATCCAGTTTGCAGACATGCCGAAAGAGGTTGTCGTTCATGTAATCTCTTATTTATATTAATAGAAATATCTTTTCCTATCCAATGATGTGCATTTAAATGAATATTGAATCCATGGATGCTTTTAATTGCTTATACATTATTGATTATATATGCTAGAGTAGGTCTAACACCATTATATAGCATGCTTGTCTTGTTTGCTGATTGTTGAGAGAGAAAATTGTTAACACAAGCGGGATTCAAAAAGCTCAACGGGGATCTACATCAACCATCCTGAATAAGGTATGTTTCAAGATACTTTAGTGTCAGATGTTTTATTTCTCTTACATATTGGGAAGGGATTGATTTCTGTGGTTACTCTGTCTGTTGTGGTACACCCCAAGCCATAGGAAGTTTTCTTTGTAACAGAATTAGCGACCATACTGGGGAGTTCCTAGTCATTTCCTTTGGGGGTTTTGTCGGCATTCAATGTTCTTGAACTGCTCTAATTTCTCTGTTTCTGAGTCAGGTATTGGGGCATGTTTCCCCAATAGTGTCTTACAGGAGTAAATTTTGTCTCAGCTTGTCTGTTTGCCTTCTTTTTATCTCTTTTTCTTCCTGTACATGGGTTTTGCCTTCACAGTCGCGTGTACATGTGGGTTTTCCTAGAATATCCGCGTATATACGCAGATTTACAACAAACAGTCACATATGCCCTGATTTTTGCCTTGTCGAGGATGATCAAGTGTTGCTGGGTGAGTTTGGATGATTGCTGAGTTATCTTGGATGCTTTTGGAGTCTGTATACACCCCTATTTTTGACCAGAGATGCTTTTTAGTTTAAATTTTTGAAAATGTTCTTGTCATTTCATTTTCTATTTTTTTTGTTTTGAGATTAGTGCACTAGGTCTCTTTTACGTTGTTGCTTTGCTTGGGTGATGTCTGGTAGTGCTTGCAGAGTGTGAGGGTTGTAGAGTCATACTTTTGCTTTTTATCTCATTTTATTCAAAAAATACAAAAACATTTGATTTTTGCGTCATTATGCATTGTTTGCATTTTGCATTTGCATGGTACTTGCATTGGGTTTGCTTGGAGAGTATTAGTCAGATTTTCATATAGGAATGATTGCATATTCATTTGAAGGAAAATTTTGCACTTCACATAGTAGCATACCCTATTCTTCATTTGACACAGTGCATTTGCATTGATTGTTAGGTGTGCATTTTACTTCTTGTTGCGTCATAACATCATTAGTTGCACGACAATTTACCCTTTGAGTAATAAGCCAATTAAAATTCAACGCATAATAAAATGAATTACACTCTTTTCTTTTATAGGGTGCACCAACAAGACTAGGTTTTAGGGTCTAGGAATAGTTCATTATGAGTAAATTATCCAAGACCACTAAATGAAACATTTATGTGTCTATCCATGTGAGAGTGTGAAATTATTTTATATAATTAGTGTTCTCAAGATCCTCCTCTTACAAGGGAGTTAAGCACGAGGTAGTGTGAGTGGTTATGATTGGGATGACCCTTGGTTGTAACTGAGTAGCATCAGAGATATTTCCAGGATTGTATTTGTATATGGGGGCTCTTTTAAGAGTTTCAAGATTTCCTACCCTACCCATATGGTCAATCCCACCTGCGACTGTCTGCCTGAGCATTGATTATATTGAAGTGACCTTAGTTTCCTTACCTAGGTTATTGAGGGGGTACTTCGCAAAGGTCATTCTGCAGGTGTCCTGGCCAGGTAGGGGTCAGACAGCACAGTCACTATATGCGTTGAAGATGAGGGCCACTATAATTGGTTATGAACCTCTATTTGTTGTGTATGGGAGTCTCAAGCCTCTCCTAGGCGAGACATACCTACTTCATTCAGGAGCTCACATATCCTACCCTTGTTTGCTTGTGATTTGGATTTACATTTTATAGGTGTATGCTTTGCGCATGCTACTTTGCCTAGGGTTTGCATAATTAGATCGAGCCTTTTCATTTTTTTGAGTCATTGTGGATTCAGTTGTGATGCTTCACCGTTCTCATCATTTAGCAGGACTTCTGCCTTCCACATCTCCTTCTCCTTTTGGAGAGAGAAATAGACAGTCCTGGTGGACTACTTCTCACTTTGATTCACACACTATGGGAGATCATGAGGATGAGATTCCAAAGCTGTCCTCTCCATCTCACAAGGTTGGGGAGGAAGATCCTACTCATGTATATGGTCCTTCACCAGAAATACCTTCACAATCTAGTTATGATCCCTCATTCACAAGTTGTCGGTATTGGTTACTAGGCAACGAGACTCATTATGAACCCACAAGCACTAGTCATGTTCATTATGGCATGTCTGATATCCATGCACTCGATCTGGCACATCATGTTGAGTTAGAATTTGAACCTAGCACTATGCCTGGGGGAAATCCTATTCCTTTCCATGTGGAGAGATTTGGGAGCACTAGTCACATTGCACCTTCCATACCAGCGGTGGAAGCAACCTCACATGTCCGTCCTAGACCTAGTGTTAGTATTCATATGCGGATACCAAAATGTCCGAGACGAGTGACCATTGGGAACACCACTTACATTCCTTCACATGTCCCTTCGTCCTCGAACCCTACTACTTCAAATGCATTTTTGACAACCCTTCCTCCCCCTCATTCACGTGGTCCTTCAGGCCAGGATATCGCTACTAGCCATGTTTGTACTGCGACTGCTCGCACGGTAGTATCTCATATTCAAGTACCTCTTGTTGTGTCGGGAGGTCATATCCCTATTTTTGGATCATCTTATGGTCCATCTCAAGGAGTTCCCCATATCCCTAACTATGGACATTCTCATGGGACATCCCATGGGACACCTTATGGAGCTTCTCATGGACAGTCTTATGGACCGCAGTATGGATAGAACTATCAACCCTATGGGTACGGGTATCAACAACCTTCTTACTCTTCCAATTATGTTTGTATCACCACATAATCAAGGTACCCCACATCACAATGCTTCCATGCATCCCTATACAGCTCAAATGGGAGGAGGTTATTATGGCCAAGGCCATGGTATTTATAACAATCAACCTTACATGAACCAGAACTATCAGGGAGCGTGGCATAGACCGGCTCAACCTAGGATCCCTTTCCTCACAACGTTGAAATTACCTGACTTATCAAGACTTATGAATGATCCAGTATCTCATGACCCGGCATGGCTGACTGTCCCTAACAAGCTTCCTTCGAACATTCCCAAGTTTGAGGGAAAATATGGAGAAGATCCTAGTGAGCATGCCACTACTTTTCACCTTTGGTGCTCTTCCAATTCCTTACATGACGATTCAATCCATTTGAGGGTATTTAAACACACCCTCACTGGGCCTACGGTGAAATGGTATATAGAGTTACCAAGAGGGGCATATGTTTTATTTCATGACCTTGCCATGACTTTCCTCAATCACTTTCAAGTACCCATACATTACGACATTGGTACCGAAATCTTGTCGACATTTCGACAAGACAAAGCCACACATATCTCAGATCATATTCAAGAGTGGTGTAGACAGAAGCAGTTGATTAAAGCCTTTATACCACCAGAATTTCTCCTTGAGTGGTTCCTCAAGTCGTTGTTACCTTACATCGCGAAGGATGTTTCTACATCCGGAGTCCAAAATGAGGAACAAGCAATATTTAGGGCACAAGAGTTGGATTTGATCTACGCTCAATCCGGACTTTTGTATGAGATTATACCTAATTCTCCACGATCTAGTTTCAATCCCAAGATCAAGCCTGGGCCACATGCCGATGGCATTGTGGGTTGTACAAGTACCAAACCTATGGATTCGGTTGTGAAACAAGTGAGCCAATTGTCAATTAATCAATCCACGTCGGGACAATGCACGGCTTCTTCTCAACCTACCCAATCGGTGAGTGTACTTTTCGTGCAATTGTCGGACCAGAAGGGAAACCAGCAGCATGGAAGGAATAAGAAAAAAGGGAAAAATGATCGTAAGGGTGGGAATAAGAACGAAAATGATAATTATAATGACAAGAACATTCATAATGCTGGGGGGGAACAAGCAGAATAAACATAAGGTAAAGTTTCCTTGCAAGTTATGTAAAGAGTAACACCTCACTCACTTGTGCCCTCATATGGAAGATGCCTTGAGGCTCATAGCACAGGGCCCAGCTGTGCTAACTAATCCTTTACCCAACAATTAAAATATGAACTCGAGGACCATTGATCCTCATTGTGCATCAGGTGGAGATCAAAATCCGTTGGAGACCAATACTGGTCATGGTTGCATCAACATGGTGCGCATTGCTAAGGTTGTGACTCGTGCGAAGGATTATGGTTCATCACATTCCTAAGGGATTCCTAAAGTGTTCAGGGCACAAAACTAATGTCTGAGCTGCCCAAAAATATTCCGTTGTCAAGGATTTGGGCCAAACTCCTTGTGCGATGTCCACGCTTGAAGTACTTCAGACTTGTCCTCCATAGAGGAGAGACTTGCATTCTGCTCTTGGGGTTAATGATGATAACTGTTCTTCTATTATCAAATTTGAAACCATGGGAATACATCCTCACTTGCCTTACTACGTGTCTCTTTTGATTCATGTAGAGTGTCTTAATATGACCGTCAAATGCACTGTTATTGATGAAGGCGTTCCTGCTTTCGTGATGTCTTTGTCATGTTGGAAGGGTTTGGGTTCTCCCGAGTTGTCTCAATCCACTACTATGTTTGACAAATTTCGATGGTAGATCATTTCGTCCACACGGGATTCTTCCTTCTCTTAAGATCCAATTGGGAGGGAAGACCGTCGCGATCGAGGTCGAGGTGGTTGATGCGCCCCTTGACTACAATCTTCTGCTGGGCCGAAATTGGATGTATATTATGCAAGCCATAGTCTCTTCTCTATTTTGAGTGGTATGATTTCCATTTAATGGGAATATCGTTACGATTTATTAGATGTCATTCCGTAATCTTAGTGTTAATGCATCATTGGGAACTTTTATCCCGATTATCGATCATTCTCAGCCGACAACTGGGAGTGTGGGTGTGGGTATGTATCCGTCTCTTATGGGAACCTTTAGCTGTCCTGCGCTCGTTCTTATGATCGGATCTAGTTTTGGTGGGGCTTCATCCTCGTTGAATTCAGTGTCTTTTCACACTACCCATATGGAAGATCCTTGGATTCTTCCTTCACTGAGTCCTTCGATTGGACCTATCGAAATGGATGTGCCATTTCCTGCAACGATGGTAGCATATCAAGCAAATGTTGGTCAAGTTGCAGATCCTAGTCCTTCTTCTTTGCAGACAGAGGAGGAGGACCTGTATGTGCTACCTACATGGGCAGTTGAGTCCTCTCATGCACATGATTTCCTCGATGATGTTTTTCCATTGGATGAAGCCATTATTGAGGGCATATATGGGTTTAAGCCACCTTGGGAAGAGTTACATCATCGATCATATTTTCTTCCTAAACTCGACCGTATGGAGCGTGATGAATTTAGGGAGATTCTTAGTGA
Source organism: Pseudotsuga menziesii (assembly GCA_001517045.1). Classification (NCBI taxonomy): domain Eukaryota; kingdom Viridiplantae; phylum Streptophyta; class Pinopsida; order Pinales; family Pinaceae; genus Pseudotsuga; species Pseudotsuga menziesii. The sequence goes on from LPNX010021259.1 coordinate 156,816, forward strand.
GAATATTGGTAGTATTATGGTTCCATTGAGCTCTCCTGGTCAGAAGGCTAATGGGAACATGGAAAATTTATCACCTACTATTCCTATCAATATTTCTCGCGATCCTGGAAAAGTTGAGAACGTCTACATTGGGGTGAGTTGTTCCCTGGATGAGATCAAGGAGTACATGAGCTATTTAAATAGTTTCATGACATATTTGCTTGTTCATATGAGGAAATGCCAGGTATTGACCCTCATATTGTTGAACATGAGATTAATACCTATCCGAATGCGAACCTGATTTGACAACGTTTGCGTGCGATGAATCCTAGAAAAGCACCCGCCATTAAGGCTGAGATAGAGAAACTATTAAAAGCTGGTTTTATCTATCCCATTCCCCTAATGGAGTGGGTTTCAAATCCCATTCCGGTTGATAAGAAGCAGGGAGTGATCCGTATATGCACTGATTTTCGCGATTTAAATCATGCTTGTCCTAAGGATAATTTTCCCACACCATTTATTGATCAGATTTTGGATGAGTGTGTGGGAAGTGAGGTATTCTCCTTAATGGATGGATTTTCTAGATATAATCAGATTCAGATCAAACCCAAGGATCAACATACGACTGCATTTATTTGTCCTTGGGGTACTTTTGCATATTGAAAGATGCCTTTTGGCCTTAAAAACATCGAAGCTACATTTCAGAAGGCTATGACCTTAATTTTTCATGATCTCAAAACTATTATCGAAGTGTATTTGGATGACCTTGCTACTCATTCTCATTTGAGAGTGCGTCATCCATACCATTTGAGGTTAGTGTTTGAAAGATGCCGCCATTACCAAGTGCGTTTAAATCCTCATAAGTGCATCTTTTTCGTGTCTGTTGGTTGCTTGCTAGGGTTCATCATATCCAGGGAGGATATTAGAGTCAATCCCTTAAAGGTTGAGGAAATACTTCAATTCCCCCCCCCCCCCCACGTAATATTAGACACCTTCAGTGTTTGCAAGGCATGGCAAATTTCTTGCGGAGATTCATAATTAATGTTGCCAACTTGACTAAAGGATTTATGTGTCTTTGAAAGAAGGACCATCCTTTTTGCTGGGATGAGCGAGCCCGGGAGTCCTTTGATGCTCGTAAGCAAGCCTTAGAATTGGCCCCCATGCTTAGTCCACCTGAATATAGCCATGATTTCTTGATTTATGTGGCCGTGTCTATGGAGATGGTTGGTACGGTTTTGGTTTGGGAGGATGAGGAGCTCTATTGTAAAGGAAAGTATCCTATGGCTAGGGTTTAAGAGGCCATCAACGTACTGGGGTTGAAAGAGAGATGCATAATGTTCAGAAAATATATATAAACAAGATTCAGAGATGAGAAAGGTCCACACCTGACTAACCGAAGGGTGGTCCAAGCTTTCTCTTCAATCCTCTTCTTGCTCCTCTCACTCCAAGAGACCTGCAAAACAAGTTATACCTTCCTCAAACCATTATGACCACATACAAGACAATGATAATCAAATGAATATGAAACAATGATCTAAATAACATTATAATATGATCATAAATAGAGATTCAATCACACATTGAACAATTATTTGGGAAGAAGAAGGACATCACATCTTTATTAATCTTGAAAACAAGTACAAGTATACCTTCTCTTCAAGTTTGGCACCTCACGAAACCTTGATATGGTTCTGCTGCTTCTCTTCTCCAAAGAACTCAACCTCCAAGCTCTGCAACACAAGGGGAAGACCTCCAGGGAAAATGTGTGGGCAAAGACAGTCCCGATTCCTCCAGCATAACAATGCAGAAATTCAAAGTCCCTTCTCATGGCCTTTCCTACTTCTATTTATATGGGTAAAATAAGGTAGTTTTCAAGGTTGAAGAAGTTACAACAGTTAAGGAAATTAAGTTAAATAACTTAACTAATCTCTACTTAACGTGAATTTTTATGTTTAAATGCTAAGATACACATTCACGGGTATGTAGTAGAGCAACCCGTGAATGATTTGCGACTATGTATAAGGGAAACCCGTGAATACATAGATTCGCGACTTGCTACAAAGGAGACCCGCGAATGACTCACAAGTTGTATAGAAGGATAGTCGCGAATACATCCTAACATGTCAAAAATGGCAAAGTAATTAGCTGGATAGAGGCAGAATGCATTTCATAATAAGCCAAGCTATAGTGTTCTGGGCAAACCTCAATCCATAGATGTCCTTTTGTGTGCCAACATGAGGAAAGTCGGCACTCGGACGGAGAGGTGCCAATCTGGTGTATAACAGATGCCCCCTAATGTGTGAGGTTTGTAGAAATAATAGATCAATGCTATGTGCAATGATGCTAATAAGAAGCACAGGATATAGATCTTGCTACTAAGAATTCTCACAAGCATACACAGGAAAATAAGAGAGAAGAAAATAGACTGAATCACATGAATGAAGAGATGAATATTGGTGTGTATCCTT
>LPNX010021259.1:159637-214480 GCA_001517045.1 Pseudotsuga menziesii
CAAAAAAACTGATCTCTGGGACATACACGTCCATATACAAAACATCGCCATAAAGATACAGGCGGATCCAACATATGTATAACTGATGAAACTATAATGGTCGTTCAATATGCAAAAATGCGCCATATCAAATCTAAAGGAGTCATGGCCACAAATGAACAAGGTGGATCCATGCTCAACAATCGATCATAGCCACAAAAATACAAGGTGGATCTATGTCTCAGCAAAATGTCATAGAAAATGTAACAAGGTCTTGCTCAACTTGGGCAATAGAAAAATGATGACAATGCTACTGTCAGCCCAAGGTCTTCAATCTAAACCGCCCAAAAAAGGTACGAATCCTAACCATGCAAATAAAGGAGTTGAAGTCGAACATGGAGGAAGCTGTTTGATTACTGGTCAATAATGAAAACCGTTAACAAACACGAGGGAAACCACCATTAATGAAAATGGTCCCCAAGGTACCTAGTACATTCTAACAAGTGTGATTACAAGGACTTGAAGTCAAACACTTGAAGAATCCATCGAGTAGGAGACATTAAGGTATCCCCACTACCCAATAGTGAGGGAAATTGCCATTAAGGACAACAATTCCCAAGGTACTGTCATAAAACTCTAAATCTCATTCCCAGAGCAAGATGTGTTGCAGTCGATAGGAAGAGATCTGTTGGAAGGAAGGCATTAAGGAATCCTTCATCATCCAACACAAGGTAAGTCAAGACTAATTGGATTTGGAAATGGTACTGAATTTCACAAAAAGGACCGCTGAAGACATGATGTAATGAACTGATACCAGGGAATGGCTGACACAAAAGGTCAAGGCAATTGCAGAATGGATGAAAAAGGTTTAATCCTTGAACAGTGAGCACGACACAAAAGTGACTTAGGCAGCTTTTGACATGAAATAAGACCAACGAAACAAATCTATAATGTAGGAAACATTAACAAATTCCCCATATAATTGGAAAAGAGACCAACTGGAGGAGTAAGAAACTCTGAATAAGGATAAGGTCAAAAAACTAGGACCCAACTATTGATAGACTCAAAACTGGTGCTTTGTTCAAGGAAACAAGACTTGCTGCCATGATGTAAAAATACATGGAAATAAACCTTCCCCTTCCCTTCTTTCTTGTAAAGGTTTAATGAGTCCAAGAAAGCAAACTCGGGACCATCTTCATTTTTTTACAAGATCGAAGAAAAGAAAGAAGAATGCTTGATAAGGCACTAATTTGTGGATTTTACGAGCCCGAACTAGTACATGCTCGACGGTGTTTTCATAGTTTAGAGAGTCTGAAAACTCCAAAGAAGACTCCAGGGGGGTCCTTTTTCATACAATTTAGTCTCCTGAGGCCGAAAAAGTATAAAACAAACCAAAGAAGAACTCTCTTAACTTCTGAAGAAGAAAAGGCGCACCTTTTTCGTACTTAGTCAGGAAGGTCCGAAAAAGGTTAAATTACCACCTACCCAACGCTCCTTCAAAAGCAGCATATAGCCTAAGTTTTACGAGTGTGAAGGAAGGCAAGATCACTCGAAAAGATCCATTTGATTATGAGAAATGGAGCTTACAACAATAAAATCGATGCTTTGTTCTTTAGGGTTTAACGAGCATGACAAAGACATAAAGTACACTCGGCATATTTTTCATGTTTTGGTCCAGAGCATGAAAAAGAGAAAACTAAGCTCATACCGGGGGTTCATTTTCCGTAAGTTAAGTCCCTCAGGTCTGGAAAAGAGATAAACCTATGCCTGAGAATACTCTTCTCAATTCAGTAGAAAAGAGAGGGATCATTTCTCGTATTATTCCACATGGTCCGAGAAAGAGATAACCTACCACCAATGTGGATGCCCATTCACATATTCTTAACGAGCCTGAATGGACAAGTTTACTCGACAGTCAAGTCTATTTTGAGGAGTCAGACTTGGGCCTAAAGAAACTCATAATATTTCCTGTGAAGTTTTAACGAGTCCAGAAAAGTCAACTCGCGGCCTCCTTACTGTTTTTAACGAGCTCAAAGGAGAGCAGAAAGAATGCTCTAAATGCAAGGAGACGAGTGTCATAAACAAGCAAAACTAGTTCCAAGCACAAGGAACAGACCTATACATAATGCAAGGAAAGCGAGCAAGATAAAGACACTCGGGGAACGTCTCTTCAAGGTAAAGGGTGTCAAGTTGCAAAGGCAAAATGATACAAGGCTTAGCAATGATGAGAACAAAGATGAGGGCTTATACAATGAGCTAAAAGCGTGGAAGCCGGCATCAGGCTCATAAGCGTGAGCAGGGCACATGCAAATGCAATTACGACTTGAACAACAAGGTGATGCTAGTAAATAGTTGTGAACCCAACTACAAATCCTGTCTCCAAGAAACAACAACATCAGAAGAAACGATCCGATGCAGGTCACTTTGGCAGAAACATTTGTGACTTTGCTATCTTCTACAAAAGGAAAAGTCAAGGTAGAATCAACCGAAGAAGATTCTATAGGACCAATGCTCGAGGGTTTATAATCAATAAGATCGACCTCAGAAGAGAAGCGAAAATCAACAAGGGAGATAGAGTCTGCAGGAACAAACTCAATATCACAAGAGCTGAGAAATTCATAAGAAAAAAAATCAAACTCATCAGGATCACTGACTTGCTTTTCAAATGAAGAATCAAAAGACTCAACAAAAACCAACATAAGAAAAAAGGAAGGATTACTAAGAAAATCAGGGTTAGACTTAATCACAACTGAAAAAGAAGGTCAGACTGTATCAAAGACTCCAGGAAGACTTCATCCGAAGGGAGGAAATCATCCGAGATAGGACACATATCTGAACTTTCAAATGGATGGATAGAGTGGAGAGAAGGCTCTACAATCTGTATAGGATGACTCACCCGATCAACTGCTGGGACCAAGTCTCGAGAAGGTAAGCATGAAAACAGAGGCTGCCTCTTACTAGCAATTGAACACAAAGGACAAGAAGCCACATAGTTCACCTGTGGCGGGGTAGTGTCTACAGAAACACTAGGAATCAATAAAGGAAAGACTTGGTCTCTAGTTGGGTCAGGAGACGGATCAAGAAAATCCAACTGATCTATACTGACAATTTCTTCGCCATGATTAAAGTACATCACACGAAAGAATGTTGACACCACAGCTTGCATGGCATAGACATAATCACGTCCAAGGAGCATATTAAAGTCCAAGGGGTCTTCTATCACCATGAAGTCAACTAAGACGGTCTTCCCACCCAAAGTAACAGGTGTTTGAGCAATAATTCCCAAAGATATACAAGTTCTTCTATCAAACACCGGTAACTGACTAGCAGTCGACACAAGGCTGGGAGATCCCATGCCTCGCCAAGCACGAGCAGACAAGATACTAACTGAGGCTCCTTCATCAACAATACAACGAGCAATCCTATAAGGTTCAACTTTGACCTTTATCTGGAAAGGTTCAATAGAAGGAAGGCGCGGCTCAACTAGGCTATCCCAATCAAAGGAAGCAATCCGAGAGCTTGGTGGGGGTTGATCCGAAACAAGTTCAGTGCCCCCTTGTTCAGTAATATCTGAACTGGCAGTGAAGAAAATGTGACTAGTAGACACTTCACTCTCCAAAGGAAGAGTGGGATTGATCGATACTGGGATCGATTCAACCACTTGGTGAAAGTCACTCTCGGAAGGGAGAGTGGGATTGACCAAAGATGACATTGGTTCAATCACATGAGGAGCACTCTCCGAAAGAAGAGTGGGATCGACCAAATCTGAGATTTGTTCGACCACTTGATCAACCAAAGGTTGAGTAGGATGTTGAGAAACTATAGGGTGTTCAAAAGAATGAAATCCATGAGTCTTGGACCACACTCTTCACACCTCTGGGATAGCAGGGCACAGATGAGTAAGATGATCTCCCTTGCATAGCATACAAGGGAACTTAAGATGATGCTTTGAACGACCAGTTTTCTCAACGGTATCAGCATGACTAGCAGTGGCTGACTGTTTGCTCTCAACATGACCTGCAGAGGATGAGAGTTTTCCCCCAGCGTGAACAACAGAGGTTGGGTGACTGGGTCCAACCTCACTAAGAGAGGCTGCTTGTTGAGAGACTCCATAATGTTCAAAAATGGGATGACCATGAATCCAAACTCTTTGCACCTCCACAATAGAAGGGCATTTATAAGTAAGGTGGTCTCCCTCACAAAGCTTACAAGGAAACTTGAGCTTGTGTTTTGAATGGGTAGACTTGTCAACAGTGTCAACATGACTCGCAATGGTTGACGAATTGTCTCCAGCGTGAAGTACAGAGGCTGAGAGACTACCCCCAGCGTGGCTAGCAGAGGCTGAGAGACTGGGTCCAACATGACTTGTAGAGGTTGGACGGGCACCATTAATGTGACCAACAGAGGTTGAATGGTTAGGATCAACATGCTTTGCAGCAGTTGAGTGTGTGCCCCTAGCTTGAGCAACAAAGGCTGGGTGAACGGATCCAACGTGAACAATAGAGGTTGGATGGGGAGGTTCAACTTGAACACCAGAGGTTGAACGAGTGCACTCAACATGAACACTAGAGGTTGAGTGACCAGATATGACATGACCTGAAAAGGTTGGAAGGATCCCACCAGCTTGATCACCAGAGGCTGGATGGATAGCTCCAACATGAACAACAGAGGTTGGATAGGAAGGTTCAACTTGAAAACCAGAGGTTGAATGGGTGCACTCAACGTGAACACCAGAGGTTGAGTGATTAGATCCAACATGACCTGCAGAGGTTGGATGGGTGCCCCCAGCCTGAACAACCGAGGTTGGGTGGTGAGGTTCAACTTGACTTGCATAGGTTGAATGGGTGCCCCCTTGCTTATGTGCTTTCTTCCTATTCCTCCTTCTTTTACTCCTTTTAGACTGCCGGTTACTAGTATCAGTACTTTCACCACATGAGGTAGAAGGAGGAGGAGAACTAACTTCAGGTGAAGGAGAGACAATGTTTTGATGCTCTTGATATAAGGAGCTTACTTGAGAAGCATCAAGAGCATTCAGGACAGTTGGAGTGGAAAACAACCACACCGGTAGCCCTAGGGTGAATCTCGAAAGATTCAAGGTGGCCATCAAGGGAACACCAACATTCCCTGTGAGAGGAATAGGACAAGGAGCTCCCATCATGGGGATCTCTTGCTTGGTGTTCAAAGGGGTGCTAGCCATAGTTTCAAAACTAGAGACAAAGTCTGAGGTTGATAAGCAACCAAAATTACAAAGCATACACCTAAAGGCACACTAAGTACAGACAAACCACACAGTACTCACTAAAAATTCCTAAAGCCAAACAGACAAACAGGTATAAGATATGCTTTCCAGAAGAAAGCTGATGAACAATTACTTGGCATCCTTGAGGTGGTTCTTAGGCACAAGCGGAGGAATCACCCACCACCCTCCTACACTTTCCACAAGGGTTACCTTCCAAGCCCGTCCAAGGTCAACCAGAAATAACCTTCCGGTGTACCTGTGTATGAACCCTAGATGTCAAAGAGACTAGAGGCTACCTTAACTAAATTGATAGTCTGGGGGGACAGTCGTCAGCCGAACTCATACGCATGGGCAGGGTAGCTGAGCCTGAAACTCTGTCTATGACAGAATCCCCAGATGCGTAAAAGTCTTGGATTACGTTTTGACAAGGATTCGGAGGGTTATCTCCTCTGTCCAAGCCTCCACGCGGCCTAGTGCTTAACTCCCGTTTGAGAGGAGCTTCCCAGATACAATCAAAGTAGAAAAGGATTTACCTAGTGATAGGCCAACTACGTCTGAATTCAACACTTGTGGGGAGTTTAAACTCCCTAGCCCACAAGTCTAGCCTAAGCTAGTTGGTGTATGACCCTATAAAATAAAACTTACTACTAAATTTTAAATTATATCGTTTATTTTAAGGGCTATTTTTAGTCAGAGGGTAAATGGCATGAAACTTATGTGGTGTTTTGACTCAAAAGCTGAAACAAAATGACTAAACAAAGAGATATGAAATGCAAAAAGAAAAAAATATTCTCTTTATATTTTCAAATAGACAACTTGAAAGCCAAAAAAGATCAAAACTTTTTATATTTTTTCAAAAACAATGATATGCCATGCAATCTAGACTAAAAACCTAATCTACATGCATATAAAGCAAACATATGTTTTTGTATTTTTCTTTTATAAATGCAAAATAAAAAATCAGCCTATCAACTAATGCAAGCAAATACTGAAAGCAAAGCAAATAGACAACTACTCTACACCCCAAAAACAAACCCTAGGTCTCCCTAAAGTTGAATATAAACCTCTCTTGAAAGGAAGGCTCACAAAGATAGACAAGCCAACAACTTTGGAATGAAGAGACTGAGAAATAAGACTAACATAAACAAAGGTCAACAAGTCCCAAGTATCAATCTAAACCTACAAACAAAGGCTGCTCAGTACCTTGTACAACAAGGTCAAGCCAAAGAAAGAGGTGGGGGGGCAAGCAGCACAAACAAGTAAACGTTCTTTTTAATTTTCTTTTATAAAGGCAAAAGAAAACTACCTACAAACTAAAAGCATGCAGATAACAAGAACAAAGCAAAAGGAACTCTTCTATACAACCACCAAACAAACTCTAGAGTGCTCTAAAGTCAGTATAAACCCTACTTGGAAAGGAAAGCTTATATAAAATACAAGTCTACTATTTTGGCAAGGTGAATTTAACCAACAAAAGAAGAAGGAAAGTAACACCAACAAGATTTTGAAATCAAACACAAAGATCACTAACAGAGGCTGATCAGAAACATGGGCCAAAAATCAAACCAAGCAAAGGAGATGGGGGAAAGAGCAAAGGACAAATCCTAATGCAATAAAAGGGCTTACCACCTAGATAAAGAACAACCAAGAAGGATGACACTAACTCCCTAGAGTCATGCACATACAAAAGACCCTAAAAGACCTACCATGCACCTATACTTTGAGTAAACTTGGATCTAATAAACCATATAAAAGCAACAAACTGAAGCAAACAGGCTAACAGAACCAACAGACAACCAATAAAGGAAGGCTAGGAACCCTAGCTTGGGTGTATACAATGGAAAAACCACTGTAGACTTATTAAAGGCAAGTGATAACCAGTCACTGTCAGAAGACAGACTGGAAAAACAGAGCCCAAGACCCTGATCACTGATCTGGACAGAGACACTTGAACCAACAACCCAAACAGGCCAAAATACTTCAACAGGCAAGCAAAAATAATCCAAGCAAAAGAAACTCAAAGGCTTTCGAAAAAGCAGGAAGGGTGATCACCAAAGGTCTTCAGACAAGCTACAGCATTCCTCAAGAAATTCTTCTCATAAAATAGGAATTATACCAAGAAAGGAACAAGCAAACCTTAACTCAAAAGAACTAAAGTCAGCATAAACCCTACTTGGAAGGAAGGCTTGCATAAAAAGACAAGTCAACTATTTTGGCAAGGTGAAGTTAACCAACAAAACAAGAAGGAAACCAACATCAACAAGCTTCTAGAATCAAACCAAGATCAAGAACAGAGGCTGACCAAAAACATAAGCCAGAAATCATACCAAGCAAAGGAGGCAAGGGGGAAGAGCAAAGAACAAACCAAATGCTATAAAAGGCTAAAACTCTAGTATGCACCTAAGATACACTAGACTTGAGCGAACTTGAATCAAATAAACTGTATAAAAGCAAAGAACTGAAACACACAGGCTAACAGAACCAAAAGACAACCAACTAAGGAAGGCTAGGAACCCTAGCTTGGGTGCAAGCAATGACAAGAATCAATGCAGGCTTACAAAGGCAAGTGAGAATCAGCCACTGTCAGAAGACAGGCTGAAAAAACAGAGCCCAAGATCCTGAACACAGGTCTGAACAAGGACACTTTAACCTACAACCCAAACCGGCCAAAATACTTCATCATGCAGACAATAAACAATCCAAGCAAAGAGGCTCAAAGGGCTTTCGGAAAAGCACAAACTGTGATCAACAGAGGCACCCAGACAGGCCAAACAACATTTATAAATAAAATCCACTCAGAAACAAGGATTACCCACAGCAAAGACTAAGCAAGCTTTAACCTTAAAAATCCCCACTTCCAGGAGTATTCACGACTGTCTATAAGGGCAGGTCGCGAATGACTCGTGACTGTTCAGTGAAGCAACCCGCGAATACAAGACTGTATTCGCGACTGTCTAGAACAACAACTCGCAAATATGTAGAAAAATCCAAAAAAAGGTCAAAAGCTACCCAAAGAAGGTAGGGGAAGTGTGTAATTAGACTGGAAAGGTGTTCCTAAGTGGCAAAAAGGACTTGAAACAATGCAAAAACTGAAAAGAATCAAGAGAAACCCCAAACAGACAAGGCTATCCCCAGTGGAGTCACCAGTTCTGTTGTAAAGGAAAGTATCCTATGGCTAGGGTTTAAGAGGCCATCAACGTACTGGGGTTGAAAGAGAGATGCATAATGTTCAGCAAATATATATAAGCAAGATTTAGAGATGAGAAAGGTCCACACCTGACTAAACAAAGGCTGGTCCAAGCTTTCTCTTCAATCCTCTTCTTGCTCCTCTCGCTCCAAGAGACCTGCAAAACAAGTTATACCTTCCTCAAACCATTATGACCACATACAAGACAATGATAATCAAATGAATATGAAACAATGAGCTGAATAACATTATAATATGATTATAAACAGAGATTCAATCACACATTGAACAATGATTTGGGAAGAAGAAGGACATCACATCTTTATTAATCTTGAAAACAAGTACAAGTATACATTCTCTTCAAGCTTGGCACCTCACAAAACCTTGATCTGGTTCTGCTGCTTCTCTTCTCCAAAGAACTCAACCTCCAAGCTTTGCAACACAAAGGGAAGACCTCTAGGGAAAAGGTGTGGGCAAAGAGAGTCCTGATTCCTCCAGCATAACAATGCAGAAATTCAAAGTCCCTTCTCATGGCCTTTCCTACTTCTATTTATATGGGTGAAATAAGGTAGTTTCGAAGGTTGAAGAAGTTACAGCAGTTAAGGAAATTAAGTTAAATAACTTAACTAATCTCTACTTAACGCGAATTTTTATGTTTAAATGCTAAGATACACATTCACGGGTATGTAGTAGAGCAACCCGCGAATACATAGATTCGCGACTTGCTACAAAGGAGACCCGCGAATGACTCGCAAGTTGTATAGAAGGATAGTCGCGAATACATCCTAACATGTCAAAAATGGCAAAGTAATTAGCTGGATAGAGGCAGAATGTATTTCATAATAAGCCAAGATATAGTGTTCTAGGCAAACCTCAATCCATAGATGTCCTTTTGTGTGCCAACATGAGGAAAGTCGGCACTCGGACAGAGAGGTGCCAATCTGGTGTATAACAAGCTCCACGAGCATGTCATATATTATTTGAGATGAAACCTTATTGATGTGGAAATTCATTATTCCCATGTGCAGAATCTTGCTTTGGCCACCATTCATTCGGTTCAGAGATTGAGACAATACATTATCCTTCATCGAACCTTGGTTGTAGCTCATATCAATCCATTGCAGTTCGTCCTCACTAGAAGGATGATTGGGGGAAAATACAATAAATGGATTGTCATTTTGCAAGAGTTCGATCTCAAACTCGTTTCAGTGAAATTGAAGAAATCATTGATATTTGCGGAGCTCATATCTGATTTTCCAAGTCTGGAGGAGGAAGAGGTTTACGAGGATACATTTGTCGATGAGCATATTTTTCTTATCTCAACTTTGGACCCGTGGTACAGGGATATCATTGTATATTTACAAATGTTAAAGGTTCCTACTCACCTTTCACGGGATGAGCGACGACGATTACATCATGTAGCTAAGAACTACCTTATAGTGGACAACACTTTGCACCGCTGTGGGGTAGATTCCATTTTACGTTGTTGTTTAACCCATGATGAGGCTGAGGTTGTGATGAATGATTGCCACAGAGGGGCATGTGGTGGTCATTTATTTGTGCTTTCTACAACCCAAAAAATCTTGAGAGCAGGATATTTTTGGTTGTCGATCTTCAAAGATTGTGTTGATGTGATCAAGAAGTGTCACCCTTGCTAGGTGTTTGCATGCAATATGCGCTCGCATCCAAGCCCGTTACATCCTATTGTCAATGTTGGTCCCTTCACCAAGTGGGGGCTTGATTTTATTGATTGCAACCCAGCTTCTGCTGGGGGGCATCATCACATTATAATGGCTATCGATTATTTCATGAAATGGGTAGAGGCTATGCCCATGATTAAATCCAACAGTGAGACAGCCACGCATTTCATTTTCAACCAAATTATTACTTGGTTTAGCATTCCGAAAGATCTTGTCACTGACCATGGTAGGCACTTTTAGAATAAAATGATGGAAGAGTTGGCTTTAAAGTTAGGGTATAAGTAGGAGCACTCCTCTTCTTATTACCCTCAGGTGAATGGACAGGTTGAAGCAGTGAATAAATCACTTAAGTCCATTCTCCAAAAAACCATCGCAAAAAGCAAAACGATTTGGCATATCATGTTATATCCTACTTTGTGGGCCTATAGAACCGCGGTTAAGACTGCCACCGATTTCTCTCCATATCAACTTGTACATGTGGTGGAGTCTGTCTTGCTGGTTGAATGCAAAATCCCTTCTCTGAAGCTAGCTATAGAGCTTTTACCAGACACTTCCACATTGGAAGAACGTCTGGTCCACTTAGAGTAGCTCCGAGATGCCTCAGTGGCTCTAGAAGTAAATAAGCGTCGCGTCAAGGTCCAATATGACAAGTATGTCCATACGAGGAATTTTAGTGAAGGTGATTTGGTCCTTTTGTGGGATCAAGATAAAGAACCCTTGGGGACAGGGAAGCTTAATCCCATCTGGCATGGTCCTTATGTGGTCAAATTTGTGTTAGAGAAGGGTGCCTATGAGCTAGTGGATTATGAAGGGACAGCCTTGGCAGAGCCTAGAAATGGGCTCTGTCTTAAAAAATACTATGGATGATCTTCAACCGGGGATGATTGTTGTCTATTATTGCACAGTTTTTTAATTACATAGTTAGGTTTTCTTATGGTGATCGGGTTTGTTGATTAGCTTCCATTTCTTATGGTAGATGTCAATGGAGTCTTCCGTTTACTAAGGATTCACCGATGGTGCTAGTCATCACACTCAAAACTTAGCTTCAGCTGCTTGGGTGATTTATACTCCTACGGGTCAAGTATTGTCTTCAGGAGGCATATGTTTACAACCTTCTTTGAACAATGTTGCTGAATATAGTGCCATTATTGAGTTATTGCGTGATGCCATTTCACATGGTGTTCTCTCTCTTGAGGTACGTATTGATTCAAAATAAGTGGTTTCATAGCTTAATGGCTCGTATCGTATTAGGGATCCGATATTATTACGAAGATTCTTATGTGTGATATTGCTAGAACGACAATTTGAGAATATAACATACATTCATGTTCCAAGAATTTTTAATCAAGTTGCTGACTCATATGCTAACTATATGTTATATCATGAATTTGTTTCATATACCATAAGCATATCACAAACATACATTTTTGCACACATGTAAATAAATAAAATAGAACATCATAAAAGTTTTTTCATTAATATCCAAAAAGTGATGTCATAATACATAAGTGTCATAATACAAAATTGGGGCTTCTGAGCCACCAAAACATAATACATGGTCGTACAAAAAGGAATACTCTCAGGTTTATAAGCCTAAGGAGGAGGGGGGTTCTGATTGTGGTAGCATACTACGGCTCTAGATAGCCATCAGAATAATCGAACCCATGCCAGTGGTACACCAACCACCTGGTGCTGCATGGCCTTAGGCAAGTCCTCGACTTGTGTCATGGGTACCCTGTGCATCAAGCATACAAAGTTCATGTAAATTCTTTGGAGCACCCGCTCCACATCCGCACCCATGATATCGTCTCCTCTTCCCCTCCGTCGATAACGAGGGAAGCCATCCGGTTGTCATGGGCCAACATCTGCATACACATGACAGATTGTCACTATGTGTCGTCACACCAAAATATGTATTTTGAGTCAATATATCAAAAAACACAAAAAAAAATTAAAAATTCAAAAAACTTAAAAAGTGGGCTTGGGATTCGTTACCTATGTCACCATATTCCGCTCCTGGTGGTAGGGGCATGTCTGGATCTCCACAGAATTCTATGCCTGCATAGGGGTAGTCATCTATGGCGATGATCTGCTTCTGCCACCATGGAAAGAATTTTGCTGGGTAGGGGTTAGCCACCCTACCTCTGCCTAGTCTACACATAAAATTTACCCAACATCATTGGCATGGATCTCGAACTCCATGTGGAGGAGTGTCCACTCCAGGGCTTAGCCCTGGTACCTGCTCAAAGAAGAACATGCTCAGTATGCTATCGAAACCAAAGTTCCGCACCCTATCCATTTTCTTGTCACTGAGATGTTGTTTCATGTTGCTCAATAATGCAGTGCTCCAGTCGTACACTATGGGTCTCATACACTCCATCGCATAGAACATCAGTGGCTGAGAGGCTTGGTGGAGTGAAGCTAATCTGGCTATCCTGCCTAATGCCAATAGAATGGCCTTTAGTTCCAGAACTAGGATAGAGTTTGTTGGGATTTGACTCCCAACCTTTTCTGTGTCCAGAAAGCAGTACACCGCTATGTACTCATCAATAGTAAATCCACCTCTTGGCTCGTGAGATCAGAGATTTACCACCTCTCCTCGTTGGGATAAACTAGTGATAAAGTATATGTCCTCAACTTCAATGCTGAGCGACATCCTGTCAATGTGAAAAGTATCAGAGTCTAGATCCCAGTAATCCACTAGCAGCTAGAGGATTCTTGGTTTGGCCCTCAGGCTGCCAAGAAACCAAAACTTATACAAACCACATGGTCGTAATTCTTGTTGGGCCATAAGATCACCTTTCACGGCCTCTTCCACATCACCATGTTCTCTCTCCCTCCACTCTAACACCATCTTGCACAAAAAACCAAAGTTTGATTAGCATTTTCCTTTGAAAACCTTATTTGTAGCCTCATATATGACTGTTTGCAAAACATCCACGTATGTATGCAGGTTTGGGTGTTTTTTCCGCGTATGGTGAGCCTTGTATGCGGAAAAACCCCGATTTTTGTGTGGGCCGAAACACACAACTCGGGATGGCCTAAAAAATTGATTGGACCATGAAAACTTAAAAAATTTACATGAAATGGGAAGGGGAGGGCATGAGGAGTTACCTGGATCAAATGGGGTCGAATTTCATTGGATGATGCTCCCGGAATTCGCGTCAGAAGTTTTGAGCTCAAATGGGTAAAAATTTCAAATGATATGGAATTTTTAAATTTTTTACTATTTATAGAAATTTTTTGAATTTTTTTACCCACTTTCTATAGTTTTTGACGATTTCTAACCATTTTGGACCATTTTGAACTAATTTGATGATGTAGGAATCCGTTTTGAGTGCGGTTTGACCATGGTTTTGACCCGTTCATGCCTATTTTAGGTATTATGTCTAAACTGGTATATAGGTTAGGTTTCACATCCATTTGCACTTTGCATGACCTTATGACCTTTTCATTTCTTAGATACGAACCCATTCTATCTTGTCATGGAACCTTCTTGTTTCTTTTAGAAGTGACATGATGTGAATGGTAGAGCTTGATCATACATGGGTACTCTAGTTAGCTCAAGTTTTGCATTTGGTGCCCATGCTGACATTTTTCCTTTAGGGTGTGGGAGTCCTTTGTATAGTATCGACATGACTTTGTGCAAGAGCTTCATACTCCTCTTGATATTTTTTGTTGGCCTTTTCCCTAGGACTCCCTTATGTCAAGTTGTAATTGCATTATCATGAGTTTTTATTTCCTTATTGAGCCTTATGTCGGCTTCCTTGACTTTGATTATCAGCCATATAGCCTGAGCTTGTCTCATGTCCAACCAAGTAGAGCCATTTTATATATCTTTTACAGCTTGATTCCCCATTTTTTACTAGGAGGGGACTTTCCCTTGAGTGTCGTTATCCTACACATGTTTCCTTACATTGAGCATAGGTATGTTCCACTGCTTGGAACTAGTTTGTTTGCCCCTTGAAACTCATCTCCTCCTATATTTGTAACTATAAAGCACTTTTATTCTTTTTCAAGATTTTCAAAATATTTGAAAAGGTCCAAAAAAAAATCAAAAAACCAAAAAGCTGGACAGGAAAAGATGTTATCTTTGGTAGCAGTTGAGTCATGTTGCCTTCGAACAAAGCACTGTATATCACATCCATTGGTTGGGTTAAAGTTTGACTTTAGGAGCTGTACTCGTTTCTCTGAGTTTATCTCCACCGACTGGTTAAGCTTCCAGTCTGTATGGAGCCTCTGTCGATGCCTCCTGTGTCACAGAGATGTCCCAGTTTTGTATATTGAGTCTATGCTTCCTACATTCAATCACCACTCACCTTTATGCTCTTGTTTGAAGGAAGTTGAAGCCTAAGTTGTCCATTCCTCAGTTTTCTTGACTTTGCATGTTGGCCATTCTCGGTACTAGTACTGGTTCGAGCACATTATGATTGAGTCCTTCCACATTATACAGCTTTGTTGAGTACCTCATGTTGGATGATGGGGGATGCCTTAATTCCCTCCTTCCAGAGGATTTCATCCCATATACTTCATATCATTTATTCTGGGATAGGAGTCTAGAGTCATTTGAGTGCCTTGAGACTTACAGTCATCAGTGGTAGGTTCTATCGCCATCGATAGTTTTGGGAATACATCAATGTCCCATGATCGATGGATTATTTCAAGTGTTTGACCTCAACACATTTATTCACACTTGTTAGATTGCACTCTAGTACCTTGATTCCCATTTTCATTATCAGTGGGTGATATCGCATTTGTTAACGGTATACATCAATGACTGGTAATCAGATGATGGACTACTATGTTTGACCTCGACACCTCTATTCACATAGTAGGACATGTACTTGTAGTGGATTGTAGAGAATCCTTTCCATATTAGTGGCATTTCTGATATGCTACCTCCTTGATCGTGCTAGTGTTCATGAGATTTCAGCTCTCGTGACTTGATTCCAGTGTATGTCAGATATCTTCAGCCATTATGGATATCTTGATCCATTGTATATCTTCAGCTTTCATGGAGATCATGATCCTTTGTATATCTTCATCATGGAGATTCTAATCTATCTATATTTTATGTGGTGATGACCACACATGTCATATTTTGTATCATGCCTATTCATGGCCATTATACTCTTATGTATATGTGACTGCTGTATCTATTTGCAGTCATATGTAGAGATATTTGTACTATATTGTTGGATGGATGGTTCGTCCACTTGGTTCTTCATCACTCCACTTCTGCAATGAACTTATAATGTATTTCAGCCATCGTATCACCCCTCTGACCTCACACATTAGGGGGCATCTGTTATAGATGATTTTAACACACATGGTAGATCACATATTTATGGCCTTCCCTATCCCTCTACAGACTCTTTGGACCCCATGGACTATTTTTGTACCTTTGATATTTCCAATATCATCCCTAAAAACACATGTTATTTGCTATACATGACTTTTAAACCCTTTCTCGCATATACACACAGATATAACCCGTAAACCTGCGTACATTGGGATGTGTGCAAAAGGCCAAATATTTTTGGTGTTTTCCTTGATGTGGATTTGAGTCACTTATCTCCTGGCCTTCCATATGCCTTGAGATCACTCAGATTTGACCTTCCATTACCTCATTGAAGCACTATATAAGGAACCCTTTGGATACATTGAAGGGGGAGAATTGAAGAGCAAGATAACTATAGTCAATTGTTGTTGTAGCTTGCTTATACTTGAGTCTGCAGCCCTTTGGCCCTTGGAGCACTTGGTGTCCTTCCCAAGCTTTCCTTTTCTTGTGAGCTTGCTATTCGAGAGATGGAGGATTGAGGTGGTGGAGGCCCAGGTGGAGGACTCAGTTTCTCCACTTCACAGATGTGCCGACAGAGGTTGTCATTCATGTAATCTCTGATTTATATTAATAGAAATATCTTTTCCTATCCATTGATGTGCATTTAAATGAATATTGAATCCATGGATGCTTTTAATTGCTTATACATTATTGATTATATATGCTAGAGTAGGTCTAACACCATTATATATCATGCTTGTCTTGTTTGTTGATTGTTGAGAGAGAAAATTGTTAACACAAATGGGATTGGAAAAGCTCAATGGGGATCCACATAAACCATCCGAAATAAGGTTTGTTTTGAGATCCTTTAGTGTTATATGTTTTATTTCTCTTGCATATTGGGAAGGGATTGATTTCTGCAGTTACTCTGTCTGTTGTGGTACACCCCAAGCCATAGGATGTTTTCTACGTAATAAAAACCTAAGCATACATCATAAACTAAAGAAACAAAACTTAAAAATGGCTAAAAAATCATAAAAACAATGAAAAAAAAACAACAACCTCAATGACAGATTGAACAATAGGTCTGAAAGGGGTGGCTGAATGACATACTGGACAGACAGTCCGAATGGATGTCCATATAGTTGAAAATGGTAAAAACTAACCTAAATGAACTAATTCTTCAGCTGAAGTTATGCATATCTAAACCTAATGCATGGAATCGATAAACAAACCTATTTAATCAGCAAATTCACTTCAAAATAACTCTTAAACAAAAAGGAAACATTGCATCTTAAACTAATTAGTAAGCTAGAAATTAATTTAAATAGGCTGGAAATTAACTTAAGCAAGTTCATGGCATGAAATAAATGAACAGAACTGAATGTAAATGAAAGCAAACTATTTTATATAAGCAAATTCATAACAGGAAATAGATAAACAAGACTGAATTCAAATGGAAGCAAACTATTTTATATGTTTGGAAATAAAAACTGAAATCAATACTGGAATAAAATGACTGGAAATAAAATAACTGAAAGCAAATAATTGAAAGTGAATGACTAGAAACAAATGACTGAAAGAAAAGCTATGCGCACATCTACTTGTTTAATTGCTGAAATAAAACTAAACTAATGCAATACAGGAAATAAAATAGCATTTACTATTATCTAATGAAAACAAACTAGAAATTAAACTAGACTAACTAAAACAGAAAAGAAAAAACTAAATTAAATAAAGAAATGAACCTCTGGTTGATAAGGGTCCCTCTCAACAATCAGGGATGATGTCTGCTAACTCCTACTCAAATGCAATCTTCAATAGCAATGCATACAGCTCTTTATTCAAATTCAGAAATAAAATTACAGTGTTTATGAAAACTATGAACTGCTTAACAAAATACTTCTCTAACTCTCCTGACTAACTCTTCTCTTTATTTAGAGAATGATATATATAGTTTACATGAGAGATGAGCAAGTCAACCCTCAAAGTTCGACTGCTCTCTAATTTTAGTCAATCTTTAAAGGCACACAATTGATTTCAGCAACCAACGCATGGACGTCTTCCTTCTTCAGCGTGAGTGTGACCTCTACAGCTTGAACGTGGCATGATATTCCTCCTTTCACATGGGCAGATCTTCTTTAGCATGGTTGATGGTCTAGTGTTGAATACAGGCATTGTACACAGCAACAGGTTTATATAACGCAGGTCCCTCATTAGCGCGAGTGTGTGGACTGGTGGTGTTTGTGGAGAGTGAGGGTGAGGAAATAGTCGGTCTTCTAGAACACAAGCTGTTCTATCCCTTTGAATCGCGTGGATAGTGAGTAGTTAGGTGGAAATCCTTCTTGAGCATGAGTTAAATGCATCAGTCCAGCACAGAGATGGTTGATGTGGTGGTGAGCAAAGGAGATTGCAAGTTGGTGTGCTATCCAGAACATGGCTTTATTACCCAGACGCTTGGATGATCAGTTGGTTAAAGGCTGTTTCATGTTTAAATGCCCAAAACTGGTTATGGACAGTGCTTAGGTTGATGGGGCGAGTTGAACGAAACACTGAGTCATGAGCTGGAAATATTATGCATCGATCTAGGGAAAATATGGCAAACCACCAGTGAATTTTGCACAATGGCTGGATGATGAGTTGAATGCCAAGCTGGATCGTGAGCTGGTCATGTTAGGCGAAAGGTAGACTGAATGCGTTTTCTTGTTAATTTTCCCAAACAAACTATAAAATATGCAAACGAATATACATATTAGATAATGCATTAAATATGCTTTAAATAATATAATTTTGAGTTAATAAAATCATAAAAATGATATTAATAACCAAAGTTGTAATAACATCAAATTTGTTCTTACCTTGTGAAATAACGATCTGCATGACATAAAATATATAAAAGATAATAAAATATGTGTTTAAATGTGTTATTTAATTGCCAAAAATGATAATAAAATGAGACTCAACATTCCCCCAAACTAGAGAAATGCAAGGTCCCACTGAGCAAAAAGAAAATGATTAAGGAAGAAGGCAAAGTTGCGCTAGTAACTACCTTCTACTTGGTGAATGAAGGGAATAATTTAAACTTTAATCTTATAAAAGAATACTTATTTAATGTCAAAATAGAAAAGATTTTACTAGTCTTATTTTAATAGCTTGTCAGGTTCAAAAATAATTCAGCATTTGTTCAATGGTTATGATATAAGATTTATAATGTAGAAGGTGTAAGAAAATACAAGTAAGAAAAAAATAAATGATGGAATAATAAAAGATTTAGATTTCTTAGGAGACCATGCTATTATAGCAAAATTCAAGATGTGTCTCATTTAACAAGCATATACGTTTGATAAATAAATTTATAAAGTTTATAATTAGTTCGACCATGTCCAAAGTAAAACTTTGGACAGCTTGAACATATATCACAAATGCATAAATAACATAGTTAACAAGAAAAATAGTTTTCATGTGTATTTAAATAAAAAGATGCTAATAGTAAAATGATAACAAAATAAATTTTAAGGTCAAAGCATCCATACAAAAATAAAACTATGTTCAAGAACAAAATTTGATTGACAAATTTTAATCATCCATGCTATAATACCACAATATCTCATTCAGACCATCATGTGAACCATTATTTAGATCATTTGTAAATTATTCCATCAAATCCTTCATATTGATTGATTGATTTGGTATTTTTGTAAAAACATGCTTCATGCTATAACTTGAAAACACTTTAACATTTGTCAGAGATAAGCAATTTTGTCATAAAAAGATAAAAGTAGACAAATATTTTGTTCCGAATCTTCCTAATCCTCCCCTAAACCAAAGATATGGCATGTCCTCATGCAAAGGAGAAGAATAGTTTATTTCAGATAATAAAAAGTGTGAGTATGTTGTTATTGTTTTATAAAGAAAAGAAAAAATGACTAGTAAAGGAAAGTGATTCAAATATGTATATTTATGAAAAATAATAGTGCTTAGAAAGACCATATAAAGAGACAATAATATAGTTGAAAGAATGCCATAGGAAAAGCTAGGCATCTATGCCTCATTGTAAAGATATCTTGTCATCATAAAATACTTTGAGTTTACCCCAGAGTGTGTGAGAGATGTAACTATGGGTCCCATTTCTAGGATAATAACATCCTAGGTATTGATTGAATGAGATGGCCAGGTCCAAGCCCAACTTACAACGATTCTCAAGTGACAGTAAAGATAATGAGCCTTAACATTTTATTTATAATTTTTTTTTTTCAAAAATTTCCTCTATATGATCATTATTTTGTGAATCATGTGCATAGTAGTGCATTAACCAGACCTCTTTACCTGATATTTCCCCACTACCAGCAAGCCTGTTCAGTACCCTGACGGGTTTATCTTGGTACCATGCAAGTATAGTCCTGCTTCCAGCGAGCCTGTTCAATACCTTGGCGGGTTTACTTGCATTTATTGAGCTTGCTGGTTTTAAGTTGTTACGTGGCATTGACCCGCTACCAACAGGCCTATTCAATACCCTGACAGGTTTGCCTTGTATAATGATATTAAATATATGGAAGCCGATTGGTACTAGAGCATGTTAAGCCCTGCTAAAACACATAATTCAATTTTACAGAATAAACTTACAAATATCTTTTCATACTGACCTTAATCATAAATCATGTCAAAAGAGAATAACTTAAATTTGTTCTTTGAACTTAGAATCCATCCTTTTTAGAAGCGATAAGTAATGTTCCCCACAGGAAAAAATTCCACCTACTCTCGAGTTATCACAAAGAGATATTTAAGAGACAAGTTTTTGATAACAAGTATAGGATGAACTAGTAATCCATGGCCACAAGATGAATGATAATGAAAATAGGTCTTATCAAGCACTGTTTCAAATAACATATCAGAAATATACATGTCTGAATCAAAATATCAGAAACTATCTGAATCATAAAAGGAGCGGTTAAGAATTATATGCAAGGAGTTATTCTTAATTGTGACTACAAACTGCAAATTAAGAAAAGTTAAGATACCTTACGAGCGTAATTACCTTTTCCAAATAATACTTCATGAGTTGCTTATAGAGATAAAGTATCCATGATCAAACTGCAAAACCACTTGTTAGATGATTCAATTTATTCATAAAAACATAGAAAGAAAAAGAGTCGCATGTAATTTATTTTATCAAAAGTGACTCTTATTTATTCATAGAATTAAAAACATATCTACAAATATACAAGTGATGATAACCCAAAATGATTTCACGAATCAGGAGGAGGATGAATAACTTCCTCTTCAATCAATTCCATTTCTCTTTGTTGTAAAACGTTTTGTACGAAATCCTATCTAGATGTTGGTTGGTGGTAAAACCTAAGTCTATGTCCATTCACTATAAAGGAAACTCTTGAACCGTCAATTGTTTTAATTTTTATTGATCCATTGTCAAAAGCTCTAACTACTTCATAAGGGCTCAACCAACGGGTAGTTAATTTTCCTTTAAAGTTTTTAAACCATGAATCGAATAGTAATGCCCAATCTACGGCATTAAATTGCTTTTGCTTGATAAATTTATCATGCCATTGATTCCGTTGATTCTGTATTAGCATGGTTCTTTGGAGCGCATCCTGTCTAATTTCATCTAATTCATTAATCTGTAGGATTCATTGTTTTTGTGCTTTGTCCAAATCCATACCTAACTGTGTTACCATACAAAAGGTTTTAACTTGAAATTCAATAGGTAAAAGGACTTGTTTTCCATATACTAACTCATTGGGGGTATGTCCGGTATTATTTCTCCATGTTATCCTATAGGCCTATAAAGCCTCTAGAAGTCTATCCGCCCAATCCTTATGATTTAAGTGAATGGTCTTGGTTAAAATAGCTTCTAATAATTTATTGGTTGATTCTACCTGGCCATTAGCCTAAGGATGGTAAGGTGAAGACTTGCAATGTTGGATACCATACTTCGTAGTTAGCTCTTGCATTAATTTGGAAGTCAATTGAGTACCTTGGTCTGTGACAATTTCTCTGGGTACACCAAATAGGGTAAATATTTCTTCATATATGAATTCTACTACAGATCTCTCTATAGCCCTAAACAAAGCTTTAGCTTCTACACATTTGGTAACATAATTTGTGCAAAACAAGATATATTTATTTTTATGAGACATGGGAGAGATTGGTCCTACAAAATCAAGAGCCCATTTTTCAAAAGGCTCAATCATGACCTAAGGTTGTAAAGGCATTTGGTCTGAAGTCATGGGTCTACCCATTCTTTGAAAACTATCACATCCTTTAATGTACTTGGAAGCATCCTTAAAAATGCTTGGCCAGTAATAACCAGAGTGCAGCACTTTGTATGCTGTCCATTTATTAGGAAAGTGTCCTCCACATGGTCCATCATGGAATGCTCAGAGGATGTCTGTCTTTTCATTCTCCTGTACACATCTTCTAATAATAATATTTGGGCCAGTGCAAAATAGGTCATTATTAACCCAAGAATACTTAGAGATTTGTACTATTATGCGGCGTTTCTCGTATGGATCCAAATGGTGTGGTACTTTTCCAGTCACTAGATAGTTTGCAATATTAGCAAACCAAGGGGTTTGAACAGATACAACAAACATATGTTCATCAGGGAAAGTATCATCAATAGCTTGAGTATCACTATCATGTTGTATATGAGAAATAAAGTCCGCTACTAATTTTTATTTACCAGGTCGATCAATGACGGTAATATTAAATTTTTGTAATAGGAGAAGCCACCGGGTAACTCTACCATTGGTGATCGGTTTATTCATTAAGAATCTAATGGCAGAGTGATCGGTGTGCACAAAAACTTCGTACCCTGTAATATAATGGTAGAATTTATTAATAGATAGACTACTGCCAAAAATTCTTTTTCAGTAACGGTATAGTTTAGTTCAGCAGGGGAAAGATTTTTGCTGATAAAATAAATGGCATAAGGTGATTGTCCTTCCTTTTGGCCTAGGAATCCTCCTATGGCTGTATCGGAAGCATCCGTAGATATATGAAAGGGAAGGGTCCACTCAGGGCCACTAAGTATTGGTGCTACTAATAGTTTAGCTTTTAAAATCTCAAAAGCATTTTGACAAGATTTTGTCCATTGGAATTCTACATATTTTATGAGCAATTTAAACATTGGTGCAGCTATCTTTGTAAAGTTTTCAATAAAACATCGATAATAGCCTACATGACCCAGAAATATTCTCACCTCCTTTTGGGCTTTTGGAGAGGGAAGGAAAACTATTACTTTGATCTTAGTAGGGTCTACCTTAATTCCTTGAGAAGAAATATGGTGTCCAAAAACTATACCTTCTGTCAGTAATATTTTACACTTTTCATGACTAAGAGCTAAGTTTGTCTCTTGACATTGGATCAAAACTTTCTCAAGGTTGTCAAGATCTTCTTGGAAAGTATTACCATAGGCTATAAAATCATCCATGTATAGCTCAACACAGTCATGTATAAGCTCAGAAAAGATGCCTAAGACTGCTTGCTGAAAAGTAGCGGGTGCATTACATAAGCCAAATGGAAAAACTTGATAAGAAAATGCACCCCCAAGGACATCTAAAAGTGGTCTTATCTTGATCTTTAGGTGGTATTAGGATCTGATTGTATCCACTATATCCGTCATGAAAAGAGAAATAGTGCTTACCTGACAAGGTATCTAATACTTGGTCAATAAAGGGCAAAGGAAACTAGTCTTTAAGAGTGGATTTGTTCAGTTCCCTAAAATCAACACAAATACGCCATTTCCCTATGACTTTCTTTGGAAATACCCCTAGAGGAGACACCCATTTGATATCGGAAATAGGATAGATGAAACCGACGGTAAGGAGTTTTTGTAATTCTTCTTTTAATATATCCTTTAAAGTAGGATTCATCCTCCTCTGAGGTTGTTTTACAGGTGGTATATTTGGATCCATATAAATGTGGTGAATACAAGTGTCAGGGTGTATACCCTTCATATTAGTGTATTCCCATGTGAATGCTCCAGCTTGTTTTTTAATAACCTTAAGTAGTTGAGCTTGTTGATCTTTACTGAACCCTCCATTTATGTGTAGAAATTTTTCAGCGCTGACTTCACAAGGCATGGTGAAAGGTCACGTATGCTCTTCGATTGTGAAGACACAAGGTGTTTTTGTAAACATTGAGAGAGCCATATTTTCCTGAAACTCATCTCCAAATATTTTATCAAATTTAGCAAATGACCAAGGAAAGTCTATACTAGTGGTGGAGGAAATAAACTGATTCAATACATTCTCAATAGTCTGCTCCTACAATGCCCAGGAGAAATCACTAGGAAAGGAAAGGTCATCAAAGTCTTCGTTCCCAAAGGAAAAATTTAACTACCATGAACTTTAAATTACTGGTTGTGCTCGGGGATATAAAATAATTCTTTGGGTAGACAACCCATTGGAAATGGTCATCTCCCCATCCCTACATCTTATAAAAGCATTGGTAGTAGCTCACCATGGTCTTCCCAAGATAATAGGGTGTCCTTTAGAAGGATCCTTTGATTCTATGACCAAAAATTTGACAGGGTATTCCCATGAAGCTACTGATACAATAATGTCATCCAGGACTCCAGCAGGCTTTACCATAGTACAGTTTGCTAGTTCCAAGATGGAAGGGGTAGGTCAAATAAATTGTCCCAACTGTAAAAATTCTAAAACTATGGTGGTCATCATATTGATGGCTTATCCTAAATCGATTAATGTGTTATCTATGGCATTATTACTTATAATTACAGTCACTATTGGGGCTCATGAATTTGTATATTTTGCAATCTGGGACTGATCTGACATATATCCAGACATCTCTCCTATGACATGAATTGTAAGGGGGTATTTTTGTTTCTTCCCTGGGTGTTTAATGCATAATTCCTTTATTACCTTACTGTAAATTGGTATATCTTTAATATCTTACAATAATGGGATTTTGATACAGATATGCTTTAATTCATTCAAGATATCATACTCAGAATGAACTATGGGTTTTTATATTACTAGTCTTGCTGGAAATGGAGGAATTCTTTGTTCCTGAATAGGTTCTTTTAGAGGATGGGTAGGTACTGGAACTTTTGGAATGTTCACATCCTTCAAGATGGCATCATTCATGGGTTCATTTGAATCTTCTTCTTCTTCTTTTTCCTCACGAATGACGACTGATGTTCTGGGGTTTATCATTAACAACTCTTCCAAGCTATAATTGAATCTCATGTATAGGTACAGTGGAAATAAGGTAGGATGGAATAGTTTGGAACTCAATATTGTTAACAGCTTGAGTTGGTTTATTATTAGGGCTAGGTATCAGTTGTGCAGGTAATAATGTCGATCGCAGAGGATTTGTATTCTGGAAGTGATGAGGTTGTTGTGCAATGAGAGGAACTAGAGGTACAAATCCAGGAAAATGTTGTTGGAAATTCAGTTGACGCTAAGGATAAGGATGATTAGGTGGAGGGATAGGTTGTGACTAAGGGTATGGCTGTCCTCTCCACCCTTGTGACCAATACTATTGCTATGGAAATTGAGGAGGAGTATACTAAGGTGGCCAACTCTGCCAACTAGGATTGTTCCATTGTTGGGGTTGTTGGTATGGAGAGTAATAGTGTAGGGATTGTGGTGGAAAAATATGGTATGTTGGTTGATCTCTATATTGACAAGGAGGCCTCCTAGATGTTTCACCTACCTCCCCACTCTTATAGATGGATTTCAATCCAGGAAAGGATGGATAGTTATCTGTCGGATGTTCCGCTGTACAGATGTGACATATAGAGATATTGTTTAACAGACATTCCCTTTGGGGATGTTTTGTTCTACACCTTGGACATAAAATGCTCATTGCTTCCCATTCTTCATCTTGCCTTTTCTTGGCTTGTAAAGCATCTAATTGAGAACCCATGGCTCCTAATATGTCAATCTTAAAATTTTCCAATAGGGTACCCAATTCCATCCTTGTAACCCATCCTAAACTAGGAACGTTTCCTCTTACATTTCTACTATAAGGCTCTCGAAAAATTTTCCCAACTTCCCCCCTACTTCTAGAATAATTTTTACACATCTCACCGATCTGTGCAAAGGTCTTATGAGAAATATCACTGGCTGCCATGAGATTAAGACTCTCTAGCAAGTCCTCGAAGATTCCTTTGAGAAAAAGTGTACGTACTGCATCTTCTTGAAGGTCATGATACTTTGATTTATGAAGTGTATAAATGAACCTTTCAAGATAATCCTCTAGGATTTCATATTCAAGTTTTTGTATCTTAAATATATCATGTCGATAATCTTTAGGTTTGCAGTATTCTTGATACTTTCGCAAGAATGAGGTTCTCATGTCATCCCAAGTCCTGATAGTGGATTCACCGGCTAATCCCATGAACCATCACAAGGTGAAATCTTTTAACGTAACAGGAAAGAGTTTTAGTTTGTGAGCATATTGTAGATAATTATATCTCCTATAGAGAATATCAAACTTGAACAAAAATGTGTCCAGGTTCTCATTACTTTTTATATAAAAAGTAGGTCAAGAAGAATCCTAGGGATGTTTTTCATATTTACATCTAGTACAGTATCTAGAATAGGAAACCCGAAGGTAACCTCAGTTTGATTTTCTCCTTCTAATTCTTTATTTCTAACTTCATTACGATCTTCGTTCTCTCCCCATCCCTCCATATAGGCTGAATTTTTAATATAAATATACCTAGGAAGCTCCTTTCGATGTGATAATGGAGCGTCCCAATGCTTTGTTTCGGGATAGATATTCCTCTCGTCAACTGTTTTCTTATTGAACCCTAGAGGGAAAGTAGGTTCTACTATGGATGTCTCAATTTGTGAGATGATTGTATCTATGGGGTTTCCAAAGAGGGATTTTAACTACTCAGGATCAATAAGGTCAACAAAGTTTGGACTTCCTACTAGTGAAAATGTCGTATCCTTTGGTTTTGTGACTAGTGGAGAACTAGAGGTTACTAGTGGTTGATCCTTCTGAATTTATTCCGAAATGAGGTCCTCAAGACCTCTGGTCAAGGTTCCTTCTCCTTCTATGGTTCCCTTGGTAAGATCTCTTGGAATATTTTCTTTAGGTTTCCAAGCAGAATTACTCCCTACAGGTGTTTTTCGATACCTTTCTGGTGAGTTAGTAGTTGGGGTATTAG
Organism: Pseudotsuga menziesii; assembly: GCA_001517045.1. Lineage (NCBI taxonomy): Eukaryota > Viridiplantae > Streptophyta > Pinopsida > Pinales > Pinaceae > Pseudotsuga > Pseudotsuga menziesii. The sequence continues at coordinate 186,188 of LPNX010021259.1, forward strand.
GTCCCCTGGAAAAGTTAGTAGAAATGTTGATAGATTTTCCTATCTTAATAAATCCACCCTGAGGATTTGTAAGTTTGTTCATTAAAATAAAACTAAATTAAAGGAGACTTACGCTATTACTATTGTTGGTGGGTTTGGAGGCGCCTATTATAACAGATGCGCCAGTTCTAAACAAAAAGAAAATCCCATGAACCATCGCAAGGCAGAATATTTTAATGTAGTGGGAAAGAGTTTTAGTTTGTGAGCATCTTGTAGATAATTATAGCTCCTACAGAGAATATCAAACTCTAACAAGAATGTGTCCAAGTCCTAATTACTTTTTCCATAAAAGGTAGGTAAAGAAGAAGCCTAGGGATTTTTTTCATATTTACATCCAGTACAGTATCTAGAATAGGAAACCTGAAGGTAGCCTCTGTTTGATTTTCTCCTTCTCTTTCTTTATTTCTCACTTCGTTACGATCTTCGTTCTCTCCCCGTCCCTCCATATAGGCTGAATTTTTAATATAAATATACCTAGGAAGCTCCTTTCAATGTGATAATGAAGTGTCCCAATGCTCTGTTTTGGGAGAGATTTTCCATTGGTCAACCGTTTTCTTATTGAACCCTAGAGGGAAAGTAGGGTCTACTGTGGATGTATCAATTTGTGAGATGACTATAACTATGGGGTTTCCAAAGAGGGATTTTACCTGCTTCGGATCAACAAGGTCAACAAAGTTTGGGCTTCCTACTAGTGAAAAGGTTGTATCCTTTGGTTTTGTGACTAGTGGAGAACTAGAGGTTACTAGTGGTTGATCCTTTTGAATTTCTTCCGAAATGAGGTCCTCAGGACCTCTGGTCAAGGTTCCTTCTCCTTTTATTGTTCCCTTGGTAATATCTCTTGGAAGCGTTTCTTTAGGTTTCCAAGCAGAATTACTCCCTACAGGTGTTTTTCGATACCTTTCTGGTGAGTTAGTAGTTGGGGTATTAGGTCCCCTGGAAAAGTTAGTAGAAATGTTGATATATTTTCCTATCTTAATAAATCTACCCTGAGGATCTGTAAGTCTCTTCATCAAAATAAAACTAAATTAAAGGACACTTATGCTATTACTATTGTTGTTGGGTTTGGAGGTGCTTGTTATAACAGATGCACCAGTTCTAAAAAAAAAAAAATCGCATGAATCATCACAAGGAAAAATCTTTTAACGTAGCGGGAAAAAGTTTTAGTTTGTGAGAATCTTGTAGATAATTATAGCTCCTACAAATAATATCAAACTCAAACAAGAATGTGTCCGGGTCCTCATTACTTTTTCCATAAAAGGTAGGTAAAGAAGAAGCCTAGGGATGTTTTTCATATTTACATCAAGTACAGTATCTAGAATAGGAAACCCGAAGGTAGCCTTAGTTTGATTTTCTCCTTCTCCTTATTTATTTCTAACTTCGTTATGATCTTCATTCTCTCCCCATCCCTCCATATAGGCTGAATTTTTAATATAAATATACCTAGGAAGCTCCTTTCGATGTGATAATGGAGCGTCTCAACGCTCTGTTTCGGGAGAGATATTCCTCTGGTTAACTGTTTTCTTATTGAACACTAAGGGAAAGTAGGTTCTACTATGGATATCTCAATTTGTGAGATGACTGTATCTATGGGGTTTCCAAAGAGGGATTTTACCTACTCGGGATCAACAAGGTCAACAAAGTTCAGATTTCCTACTAGTGAAAAGGTCGTATCCTTTGGTTTTGTGACTAGTGGAGAACTAGAGGTTACTAGTGGTTGATCCTTCTGAATTTATTCTAAAATGAGGTCCTCAGGACCTCTAGTCAAGGTTCCTTCTCCTTCTATGGTTCCCTTGGTAAGATCTCTTAGAAGAGTTTCTTTAGGTTTCCAAGCAGAATTACTCCCTACATGTGTTTTTCAATACCTTTCTGGTGAGTTAGTAGTTGGGGTATTAGGTCCCATGGAAAAGTTAGTAGAAATTTTGATAGATTTTCCTATCTTAATAAATCTACCCTGAGGATCTGTAAGTCTGTTAATTAAAAGAAAACTAAATTAAAGGAGACTTATGTTATTACTATTGTTGCTGGGTTTGGAGGTTCCTGTTATGAGAGATGCGCCAGTTCTAAAAAAAGGAAAAACAAGTACATGACAAATGCAAAAAATAACACACTTACAAAAACAACAAAGGAGCAACAAGGATTTGGGGCACCCCACTATAGTGGATGCGTTTGGCTATTACACCACAGAAATTCTGGGAATTTCGTAGTGAAGTCGTCTTTGCATATTACTGTTCTCCCCTCCCTCTTGCTGTGTAATATAAAAGTAATCTATCTATCTATCTAAACTTCATAAAGGAACCTGATTTATTCTAGCTTATAAAACAACTCCCCGACAACGGTGCCAAAATGTTGGGTGTGTGTTCTGCTATTTTAAATACACCTAATATTTAATTATCGACCAGGGTTGGTAGGATTAGAGTTGATACAAAATATATGCAAAGTTAAAAAGGCTCCTAGGGTATCATGGAGATATTCTAATAAACAAAGATCGAAAGATCTTTCAGAATGAAAAACCGAGTCAAACTCATAAAAAATATCCAAGTAATTACACTGGAACAAAATACTAAACCAGACAAAAAATACTAGACTGAAGTATCAAACTATAAACAACTACTGAAATAAAGATATAAACAATAATATTTATAAAGAATTTTATTAAATAACTTCTAAGACTAATTATGCATAGAAAAGATTATATTGAACACATAATTATAACAGCTAATTTGATAAATTATTTTATAAGCAAGTATAAAACTTAATAAATAGAACTTTAAAAAGAAGCAAGTAGAAAACTTAATAAATAAAACTTTAAATTCTATTCTAGAAGTTTCTTCTAAAGAATCATATAATGAAATCAGAACAATTTATACTACTACAGATGATCTAACAAAATACTAATGTATTTACCTAACAATAAGACATCTAATACTTAACTTTACATGCAAATGAATAAACTAATCCAAAAGCATAAGGATAAAAACAACACAACAATATAAATCAAAGAAATCAGAAACAGACAAAATAAAACATAATTCCAAACAAACTCAAGGAAAAAAGGATAAAAGTAAAAATTTAGTAAACAATCCAAAACAACTGAACTTTTAGTCTTGATGGTGAATAGAACTGGGTTTTAACTGTTACAACCTAAGCATACATCATAAACTAAAGAAACATAACTTAAAAATGGCTAAAAACTCATAAAAAAATGAAAACGAAACAATAGGCTAAATAACATATTGAACAGTAGGTTTGAAAGGGGTACCTGAATGGCAGACTGGACAGACAGTGCGATGACAGCCCGTACAGTTGAAAATGGTAAAAAATAACCTAAATGAACTAATTCTTTAGCTGAAGTTATGCATATCTAAACCTAATGCATGGAATTGATAAACAAACCTATTTAATCAGCAAATTAACTTCAAACTAACTCTTAAACAAAAATAAAGCATTGCATCTTAAACTAATTAGTAAGCTATAAATTAATTTAAACAGACTGGAAATTAACTTAAGCAAGTTCATGGCAAAAAATAAATAAACAGAATTGAATCTAAATGAAAGAAAACTATTTCATATAAGTAAATTCATAACAGGAAATAAATAAACAAGACTGAATTCAAATGGAAGCAAACTATTTTATATGTTTGGAAATAAAAACTGAAAACAAATAACTGAAAGCTAATGACTGGAAAGAAATGAATGAAAGAAAATCTATGCGCACATCTACTTGTTTAACTATTGAAATAAAACTAAGCTAATGCAATACAGGAAATACAATAGCATTTACTATTATCTAATGAAAGCAAAATGGAAATTAAACTAGACTAACTAAAACATAAAAGAAAGAACTACATTAAACAAAGAAATGAACCTCTGGTTGATTAGGGGCCTACCTAACAATCAGGGGTGATGTCTGCTAACTCCTACTCAAACACAATCTTCAACAACAATGCATACAACTCTTTATTCAAATTCAAAAACAAAATTACAATGTTTATGAAAATTATGAACTACTTAACAAAATACTTCTCTAACTCTCATGACTAACTCTGCTCTTTATTGAGAGACTGATATATATAGTTTACATGAGAGATGAGCAATTTGACCCCAAAAGGTCGACTGCTCTCTAATTTTAGTCAATCTTTAAAGGCACATAATTGATTTCAGCAACTAACGCATGGATGTCTTCCTTCTTCGGAGTGAGAGTGACCTATACAGCGTGAACATGGTGTGATATTCCTCCTTTCACATGGGAATATATTCTTAAGCATGGAATCAATCCCTTCCTTAGCGTGGTTGATGGGATGGTGTTGAACGCAGACATTGTACACATCAACAGGTTTCTAGAACGCAGGTCCCTCTTTAGCACGAGTGTGTGGACTGGTGGTGTTTGTGGAGAGCAAGGGCGATGACACAGTCGGTCTTCTAGAATGTAGGTCGTTCTATCCCTTTGAATCACGTGGATAGTGAACAGCTAGGTGGCAATCCTTCTAGAGCATGAGTTAAATGCATCAGTCCAGCATAGAGATGGTTGATGTGGTGGTGAGTGAAAGAGATTGCAAGCTGGTGTGCTATCTAGAAAATGGCTTTATTACCCAGATGTGTGGATGATCAGTTGGTTACAGGCTGTTTCATGTTTAAATGCCCAAAACCAGTTATGGATAGTGTGCAAGCTGAACGGTGAGCTGAATGGAACATTGAGCCATGAGCTGGAAATATTGTGCGTCGATCTAGGGAAAACATGGAAAACCACCAGCGAATTTCGTGCGACGGCTAGATGACGAGATGAATGCCAAGATGGATCATGAGCTATACATGTAGGAGAAAGGCAGACTAAATGCGTTTTGGTGTTAATTTTCCCAAACAAACTATAAAATATGCAAACGAATATACATATCAGATAATACATTAAATATGCTTTAAAAAATATAATTTTGAGTTAATAAAATCATAAAAATGATATTAATAACCAAAGTTGTAATAACATCAAATTGTTTCTTACCTTGTGCTGAAATAACGATCTACATGACATAAAATATATAAAAGGTAATAAAATATGTGTTTAAATGTGTTATTTAATTGCCAAAAATGATAACAAAATGAGGCTCAACAATTTCTCAATTTGGGTGGCCTGGATTTTTTGTGATGGAAATGTATTGTGCCTTCTCATGTTGTTTGGACTGAGTTTCCTATGATGGAAATGTATTGTTCTTTATCAAGATGTATGGTCTGTGTTTCCTATGAGGGAAATGTATTATATTTTGTTTTCTTATTACTTTCTTCAACCTAGGTTCGGTTCCTCCTTGGTGCGCAAAAAATCCCAAGATATCATCTTGATAGAGAAAGGCTTAGTCGGCAACACCTGCGACGTAGATGCAGTCTCACCCAAGATATCTTTCTCTAGTTAACTTTGAGAACCATGTTTCCATAGTTGGTTGGGGGATTTGAGTCCCTTGTTATTCTATAAAGGCACTCGATAGAATCTAATGGGTGGGATATTTATCATTATTACACATATTTAAGCTGTGATACAACTAGTACTTCAACATGTATTATAACATCAAACCCGGTGCAACATAACCACATTCAACAAGAACAGTGCGACGAATACTTATAAACTCATTCATAAGCAGATACATAAACATATATTCATAGCAACATATATATGGAACTCAATCACATTCATCATTCACACATTTGACATAGTATCTAAAGTGGAAGCCCATCCGAGAAAAACTACAAAGGAACTCTTCATCTAGCATGAGAAATATATGGCACCTTTTGTCTGTGCACTAAGCAAAAGTCTATGTGCTAGATATCTCTTCTTTATTTATATAGAATTCCTCCTCCTCTCATGCTCTTTGATATTCTATTCAGTATTATTTTCTACTTGACTCTACTAATGATCCACACAAAGAGTGGATCAACTCAATCTCTTCTATGACTCTATTATCTATCTACACACAACCTAGATCAACTCACTCTCTTCTACACTCCTACTCACTTAGCTATAGGTTATTCAAATAATCTCTACAACTCAACACACTAACAGACAATACAATCAGACTGTCACTAAATTCCTAGATGTTACTGATACTAGCATGAACATACTCTCCAGAAGATAACTCGCATAGATCTTGGGTTCCTCATTTTGTAGATTCTTACATGTCTCTCTCAAGTGAATTCATATGGTTAGCCAACATCTTGTATTTCCTATTTTATCGACATATGTTAGTAGGAACTAATGAATCAACTTACAAATATGCTTTCATACATGTGGCTTCTGCCGACTCTAGCCATCCTTGTATCCACTATATTTTTGAACTGTCTCTTTCTAGCCATTTCGTCGCTGCACGTATTTTGACATGGTTAAATCTGTCGCATCCTTTCCTTCTGTCTATGTTCCTCTTCCATCGTGAACTCTCTTCTGTCACATCTTGCTCTCTTTCTATTTCTTCTACCTTGTCTTCCTTTCTTCCATGTCTGCTTATGTCGTAGCTCCTTTCCATTCTTTCCTTCTTCTGTTCTTCCTTCTTTAATTATGTCGCATATCCTTTTACTTCTTGCAACCTAACTCTTTTCCATCCTTGGGAAGAATTCTAACTAAATTTTTCCTATCTTTCCCTAGGCCCAACAGGCCCCAAACACTCACATGTGGCTCATCCCAATTCGTACATAGATATTCATCCATATCATTACTTGTGTCGACTTTACCTTGAAAATCATGGAATATTTTCAAGATCTCTGTTGTCTCCTGTCACACGTCTTCCTCTTCTTTCTGCAAGTTTTCCACAAGATGAGAACTAATATGTTTTGATGGTACCTTCCATTGCGTGCATACCTTGTAACTCAGGTATGTTTATATTGAGTGGGTGATCATCATCCGTTTCTCTTGTCACATTGTATAATTCCATCCAATTGTTGATTGTCCTGCTCCATTAATGGAAATTTGTCACTGTAATAGGGATTTCCTCAAATATATTCTCTTTCATTACCTATAGAGCAACATCAATTGTTGGGTGATCATATGCAAACTTGAATGTATGTGTGAAACTAGTAGCTATCTATTCCCACTCAAGTGTTCCTCGTTGTTGTTCAACAGATGTATACCAAATCCTTGGTATCATGCCAAACATATGTATGAAAAGATGAACCCATTCTTGTTGCAGATATTCCTGCCATGTCATGCGATAATGCTCAATATGTTTAATAGAAATTTTCAAACCTGTATAGTTGCAACTAGTATAACTAATCTCTTCTCTAAATATGATCTCCAACAATCTTCTACATTGTGGCCATTCAAAGATAGATTGTTTATGTGTACCCCACCATCTAGCCGGTGTAGATTTCAGCACAAAGTCCAAGGAAGACAATCAGTGTGATTCTATAAATTTTTCTTCAATTTCTTCTCAAAAATATGCAAGGTTAGGAAAACCTTCATATGTGGGTAGCTCTCTTTCCTCAGTGCCTACCCGTCGCATAGATCTTGTAATTATTATTTATCTTCTCATGGCAACTTTGTGCATCCGATTATGCCAATTTTCTAATGCTTCACCTGAATCAGATGTACAAGAGCTGACACTCCTCCAACTCATCTTTCCATGATTTGTTGGATTTATATAGTCATGTCATGAGGTAATAATGTTATATATATGATGAAGGTAATTACCTTGTCCTTCACTGTTTATTGGTTCAACATATCTCTGTCCTTCTAGTGGATCAATTGGTGCGACCACCCTTATCTCTAAATTTTCAAATGATAGAATTCTTCTCTTAAATTTTATGGTGGTTTGATTATCTATCACCCAATAATTCCCCAAAAGTTCAGGATATTAGTTTTTATCATCAATAATGTCGATGAATTCAAAGACTGCATATGTTCTCAGAATTTCTACCTTGGCAACTTTGAGTCAACTGACCAATCCATAGAAACTTCGATTGATTTTCTAACCTTAATTAAATGGGAGAACATTCCAATCACATATTTTTCATGCTTTCCCATGTCTTCCTTGTCAATATATTGACATCAAATTCCATATCTAAAATGATATAATCCATGTCAGAGTATCCTATCTGCAAAATCATTCGCAACGTATGACCAATTTTTAATCTTTTCCTGATATGGTTAACTCTTCTATCAGGTCATAACTCTTATGGAGTCTCTTATATAAGTGTTGTCAATTCTGAGACAACATCTTTATCATGGATTAGTGATAAACAACATTTGAAAAAATATTTTAGCTTACTAACCTTTCTCGTCAGTTTCTTCCTGAGTATTTGATTGAACCTTTTGGGCATCTCTCTTACTTGTCCAGATGTCAACACTTTTTTGTGTCAATAAATTCCAGTCAGATGTCGAGGAATATCTTCTTTTGTTTTTGTAGATCGAAGGGTGCTTTCTTTGTGATGTCAGTCGCACCTGCGGTTGTCCATGCTATGCATCGTGGCCTACTCTAGTTGCAACACCTCCCCATGTGATGAAAACAATGTTTGTTTCTCTTGGCTTGATAGAAATCATGTGGATTTTTTGGTTCGGGTTTATATTGGGATTCTACACAGGGTTAGTATTTCCCATAGTTTGAGCGTTCCACTTTGCATTCAGTTGCAGAAACTGTTAGACAATATGGTCATATTCTTTACAATACGAACAAGTTGTCATAGGAATTGCACAATCTTAAGCAAATTTTCCTAGTTTTCCATAGTTATAACATATGACTTGGCCTCTTCCTTGACCAAATCCTCCTCCCTGTTGTTGTTTTTTTCCTCGGCCTTGAAAATTTCCAACCCCTAGGTTGAGGGTAGTTTTGTTGCAGTAGATATTGGTTTTCTTGATAGTGCGGCTGAGGATATTGTGGTTGTTGAAATTGTGTTGGTGGATATTAAGCAGGTTGGTGCTGAGATTTCCCTCATTCAGCTTTCATATTCTCATCATTCCTCATCAAGTAGGTACCCATCGTTTTCTCCTGCAGTAGTTGAAATGTTTTGCAATATTTCTCATCATTTCCTACAGATTTACAAAATTTACAATACAAACTAGCTAGTGTACTTATAATCTTATGAAAATACACACATTCTTCTCACCGATGGACTCTAGTCTAGCATATTCTACCAAGGCATCCCTTGGGTGCTTATCAGGTTCGATGCTTCTGCTGCGACATATTTCATGAGTACCGGGAAATTATCTTTATGTTGTCTTATTGTTCTACATCTTGTACACCATAGCTCTTCTTGAACCTCTTTCCCTTTCATGATGTCTTGGAGTTGTACCATAAGGTTAGCCAATTGCGACTAAATCTACATCATTCCTACATTAGTTTCTCCAATCGGTGAGGATTCTAGCTTCATGGATATTTCTAGAGCTTCTATTTGTGACACAATATTTTGTTGCGTAAATGGAATCCGAATGTGCGGAAACAATGCGGCAATGAAACATTCCTTGTGATATACATATGAAATATGGAAGCTTACTTTGGCCATTAATGTCTTGAATCTTTGGTCAAATTCCTAGACAGAATCTATAGGAAACTATTTGATTTCTTTAATCTATGTAATTCACTGCAACTCAGTGTTTGACTTTCTAAACTCATTGATCATTCCAATTCTAATCTGGTTGAGTGCTTTCTATGCAACTCCTACTAACACTATAGAAAAATTCATGTACCAGTATAGCGCACGAACTCACAAAGTTGTGACTGTATGTGCTTTCTTTATGTCCTCATGTTGGATCTGTGACACAGTCCATATAGCTTCACAGAGAAACCAACGTTGTTCTGGGTCTTCTAACCCATTTCCATTAAATATTGGAAACTTAATGTCTATCCCAGCCATTATGTTGGCTCCTGATACACTTGTAAAAACATTTGTGTAGTCAGACTCCCTTGTCCACTTTTTATAGCATTAGTACTATTTCTATTTACAAATCCACTTGGAGACAAGTTTCTACATCCTACATTTGGTGATGTATGCATCGTTGTAGGTGTGCCGTAATCGTGTTCTATTCTTGGATTTTATTTTGATTCTCCTGATTCTTCTTCTCCTTTGGTTATCGGCTGATATTCTTCTTCTTCGTCACAAGAGCCTTTATCTACGTGCAACACAAGATCATAGTCTTCTCCTCTAGTCATACCACAAATTCCTCTTCATGTGACAACCTTTTCTCTTTCCCAGCTTAAATTTTCTTCCACTTCTTAAATAACCAGCCTCTAGTTCAGTTCCACTATCTCCAGGGAACATCTCAACTTAGTTTCCACCATTTTTCACACAATTTTGCTGTGACATATCCAGCCTTCTGTGCACAGTTCTCAACTATCACATTCATAAAATTCCTTTTTCACATGAGAGCATCTTTATCCAAGTGTTCAAGGATGACAAATATCTTCCGTGGGTCCTTGAATTTTTTTTCACTCTGACTCACTATATCAAGTTATTTTGTCGACAAAAAAATCAGTAATATATCCTTGCAAAATGTTATCCACCCAAAAATTAACAGCCCTCGACACAAGGTTTCTTACACTTTTCAATCGCTGGATCAACTAGGATTCCACTCCGTTGGTTCTCCTCCTGGAAATTTTCTTTGTTGGGTTTCCAACTTTGACAACCATTCATGCAACACAATGGGAAATTTAGAAAAGAAAATTTTGTGAATGTTCGTGTACAGATATAGTCCCAACCACTCTGTTTGGTTTAACCGAGATCCTTTAATCTCTTCTTGTGCAAAATCTAATGCTTTAAAATCCACCTAGTATTGGATTTCATCCTTCTCCGAATGCCACAACATATCCCTCGCCAAAATGATTCACGGTCTCAGTAACAAAACCATTTGTTGGCTTATTACTCTCTTCAAACCAGGTTCGGTGCCTCCTTATTGTGCAACAAACCCTGATATATCATCCCAATAGAGCAAGGCTCAGTCTAAAAAACCTATGACGTAGATGCACTCCCACCCGACATATCTTTCTATGGGTAATTTCCAGAACCAGGATTCCACAGTTGGGTGGGGGATTTTGGGTCCCTTGGTCTTCTACCAAGGTGCTCAATAGAAGATTATGGGGGGGGGTCTTTATGCTTATTACACATAGTTAAGTTGTGCTACTACTATCCCTTCGATAGGTATTATAACATCAAACCTGATGCAACATAAGCACATTAAAAAATGACAGTGCGATGAATACATATAAACTCATTCATAACTAGATACATAAACATATATTCACATCAACATATATATGCAACTCAATCGCATTCATCATTCACACATTTGACAGAGTATCTAACATGGAAACCCATCCGGGAAAAACCACAAAGGTGCTCTTCATCTGGCATGAGAAATATAAGGCACCTTTGGTTCACACACTAAGAGGAAGACCCTATTCTAATATCTATTGTTTATCTATACAGACTTCCTCCTCCTCTCATGCCCTGTAATATTATATTCGTTATTATTTTCCACTTGAATCCACTAATGTTCTACACACAGCCTAGGTTAATTAAATATCTTCTATGACTATATCATCAATACGCACACATCCTGGATCGGCTCACTCTCTTCTTCACTCCTGTGCGCTCACATGTAGGTTCTTCAAATCCTCTCTACAACTCAACACACTAACATGCAATACAATCAGGCTATCACTAAATGGCCAGATGCTACTGATACTAGCATGAATAGATCCTCTAGAGGATAAACCACATATATCTTGGGTTCCTCCTTTTATATATTCTTACATGTCACTCTCAACCAACATCATATAGTTAGCCAAAAGGTTATCTTTCATTTTTAGCAACACATGTTAGTAGGCACTAATGAACCAACTTACAAAGATGCTTTCATACATGCAAACTACACTGAATCTAGCCATCCTCATACCCATGATCTTTCTGAACTATTGCTTTCTAGTCATTGCACAGCTGCACGTCTTCTAACATGCTTAACATTGTTGCATCCTTTCCTTCTATCAATGTTCCTCTTCTGTATCATACTCTCTTCTATCGTGTCTTCCTTTCTTACTACTTCTACCTTTTCTTCCTTCCTTCCACATCTATTTATGTCGCATCTCCTTTCCCTTATTTCATTCTTTTGTTCTTCCTTCTTTACTTCTGTTGCAGATCCTTTTACTTCTTGTGACCTGACACTTTTCCATCCTTGGGAAAAATTCCAACTGAAATTTCCCTATCTTTCCCTAGGCCCAACATATTTTCTCCAAATGAGCTGAGGAGGGTGCAACCATATGGGATGAAGAGACCAATTTTGGGAAATTTTGGGCCATGATACATGTACCATTGTGTCTAGAGCAATGTTTTAGTAAGTTGTACCATTTTTTCATTGAAAATCATTTTTGAATGGCTAATATATAGTTGTTTTATTGTGTAGTAGGGTTTTTCTAAGGAAGAATGGAAGGATGATATGATCTAGAAGTACCAAGAAGGAAGAATGGAAGGATGATATGATCTAGAAGTACCATTTGATCATACAGAATGATGTTTGGATATGAGTTCAAGACATGAAGGTAAGTTTTTTAAATTCTTCCATGTAGATATACAAGATCAAGTATACAACATATCAAAGTATCAAAAGATACAAAGCAAGATTTGTGGTTTCTATCAGAAAGAGAGAGTCGATTATGGCAAGATAATTCTATAAGGGATAGACACACCAATTCAGTGGAGGATATTACACTAGACAGTTGGTGTAATCAAAGTAGAAGAACATATCGAGCAACCTATATGGTTTGAGACTCTACAAAGAACCACCTATGCACAAAAGGATTTGTACAAGCTCAGTAGGAACCCATGTTATAGAATATACAATTACATAAGGAGCTTGAGGATCAACTAAAGTGATGGAGATCCCAACCTTTACTACAAGTTTGAAGATTATATAATCCTACAAAGGACGTGAATCTCATAAATGGGTACAAGAAAAAACTTGCAACAAAGTTTGAGATGGAGGATCTTGATATCCAGTGACCTTAATAGGTGACATAGATGGATACCAAGAATATTAGTAGCAGAGGAGGCTACCTGTCACTCCAATGTCCTTATGCAGAGAGTACAATATGTAGCAGGAGGATGGTGCACCACCTCACTAGATATCAAATTTTGAGAATCTTAACATGATGATGAAATCCAAAGGATATTTTCTTTATCTAAGAAAAATATGAAGAGAAAATGATGTAGTACCTAAAGGGTACAATTGAGTATGGTCTCATATATGCGAGAGGCCAGAGAATATTCTTGTAGAGATATAATGACTTTGATTGGGTTGGCAGTGCTACAAACAAAAAGATCACTCCAACATGTTGAAGAAAGAAAACTGGTGTTTCTCTCAGTACAACCAAGGATGAATATATTGCAGCTGAAAAGAAAGAAAGAGAAGATTCCTCAAGTGACGAGGAATTTGATCCAGAAGAATTATACCGATAAATATGAAGATCATACTCTTATCCATTTCAGTATTGGATAAGAAGGGATGGATTGGTAGGACACATAGTTTCAACACAAATACATAGTTCTATGTGATCTGTGGTGTAAGAAGACTTTCTCGATATTTTCAATCATGAACAAGATAGGAATAGGTCCTCAGAACCAGATGATGAAGTTGAACACATTGGCAGAGACTCTAGTAATTCAAGAAGACAAAAATTGATATGGAGTCTACCAAAAAATCAAATATAAGTATTTGCTCCTATATATATAGTTGTTCAGTTGTGTACATATATATGTTCCTAGATTTAGGAAGTGTATTATGCATGTTAGAGTGTTTTTCATTCATGAACAATTTACTACTAATATGCATATGATGGGAAGGATTGTATGCAGTCAACTACAAGAGAAGAAATGATGGAGTTGCATATGTATGATGGAGTTTCAGATGTACAAAAGAAGATTGATACAATTTTTGGATGTAGGATGCAGTTGCGGATGTACAAGAGAAGAATTACGCAGTTACAAATGCACAAAAGAAGAATGATGCAAGTTGTGTATGTATGATGCAGTAGAAGATGTACGAGAGAATAATGATAAAGAAGAAGTTGCATAAGAGAGTTGTAAAGCTTAAGTATGTTCCTATAGAGGAATATGTGGCATATGTGTTGACTAAGCCTTTGTCTCTCGTAAATTTTGAATACTTTTGATACAATCTTGGCGTAGTCTGAAAGGACCTCCCTCGAAAGTGGGAGTGAAGAGGATGGAAAAAGGTTGCAGTGGTGTGGTAGCTCAGCCTAGGGTAGGGTAAGTATGGCTAGGATTGTTGTCCCGAAAAGGTTAGTAATTCAGATAAATCCTATTGATCATAGTCCTGGATTAGTATGGCTGGCTAGGCCTATTTATCTCGAAAGGGTTAGTAAGGAAGACAAGGATTTTTTGTCCCTAGATAGATCCATCTGTTGGACTAGGATTGTTGAATAGAAAGGGTTAGTAAGTTAGAAAAAAATCCCAAATGGATCTACTAGAGAACTCACTGAGGTGCTACTCCAATATGGTCATTGGGAAAGAAGTGGTTTCAGAGTGTTTGGCTGGGCTTGTTGACCTAGAAGGGTTAGTAAGCCAAACAAGGATTGTTTGGTCCCCAGGGCTATCAATATGTCTGACTAGGATTGTTGGCTCGAAAGGGTTAGTAAGTCAGACAAGATGTTGATGTAGTGGTATTAGTATTTTCATATTGATGTTGATGTGGCAAATTCAGTATTTTCATATCGATGTTGATGTGGCAAGTTCAGTATTTTCATACTGATGTTAATGTAGTAAGTTCAGTATTTTCATATTGATGTTGATGTGGCAAGTTTAGTATTTTCATATTGATGTTGATGCGGCAAGTTCAGTATTTTCATACTAATGTTGATATAGCAAGTTCATTATTTTCATACCGATGATATGGTAGGTTCAGTATTTCTATACTGATGTTGATAAGAAATTTTCAGTATTTCTATACTGATGATGGTGAGGTAGTTACAATATTTCTATAATGATATTGATGACGGTGTTGCTTCAACATTTGTATGGTGATGCTGATGATGTAATTGTGGTCCCAACACCCTATGTTGATAATGTTGATGTGGTTGAAGTCACAACACTTTGTGTTGATGATGACGATGTTGCTTCAATATTTTTATGTTGTTGATGATGAAGATGTTCCAACATCTCTATTCTTATAATGTAGATGATAATATAGCATTTATTGATGATGTTTCTTTAGAAATAACATGCTAATGATGTTGTTGTTGTTTTAGTATTTCCATACTAATGATGCAGATGATGATGTTTCAATATTTACATATTGATGTTGCAGATGATGTTTCAATATTCACATACTGATATTGAAGAAGAATATTTAGTATTCACATACTGATATGGTAGAAGATGATTCAATATTAACATACTGATATTGCAGAAGATGATTTAGTATCCACATATTTATGTTGCAGAAGATGATCCGGTACACACAGAAGATGATTCAGTATCCACATACTGATGTTGTGGAAGATGATCTAGTACTCATAAAAGATGATTCAGTATTTACATACTGAGGTTGCAAAAGATGATCTAGTATTCTCATATTGATATTGATGATGAAGATGCATGATGTTGTTCCAAAACATCCTATGACATATAGAGATTCACCAGTCAATTGCATAATTTTGATGATGGTTGTTGATTATGTAGAATACCTTCCTAGTTAAGAGGGAGTGTTAAATTATTGTAACTTCATAAGATATTCTATTGTACTTTTGTTGTATTCTCCTCTAGAGATGTTATTCCTCCATTCAAATATGTCCTTGATGTAATTAGTCATGTAAAATTCATGAGGTAAGCCCTCTATTGTAAGTCAAGGCAAGAGTACCCACAAAATTAATATATAAGATGTATTTTAATTCTCCCTAGGGAGGTCTGTTAGGATTTATAATCCTCCCTTGACCAAATTTTCTATTATATTATTTTATCCTAACTTAGGATTTTTATTTAATTATTGGGTCCACTAGTGCCATTGGATCCACTTGACCTAATGGGGCCACGTTTACTAGTCACTAGAGTGTGGGGAACAACGATAAAGGATATCTGAGACTAGTTGCACTTGCATGCATAATTTTAGGTGCCTCCTAGGTCATTCCCTACAATTTAGGAGCCACTAGGAGTACCGAAACTAACCTCCTTCAGTTGTTGGTAATTAGCAACTAGTTAAGCTTAGTTATGCTTTAGTTACATTCAATTAGTTTCCTACCAATTCATTTAGTGCCAATCTTGCATGGTTGCATGTGGGAAAGAGTTAGTTCTCACCTACCACTGTAATTAGATTGGTTTGTTTAGTTGATAACTGATGGATTGACTGAATTAGACATCTAGAGATAACCACTTGGAATCCGATAGTGATTTAGACATATTTAGTTAGCCATGCAATCAGATACAGTGAGAGTCAGTTGGTAGATTCAATTTAATCCCTAATTAATTCAATTTATTCCTTATGTAACACTATTGTAACACTGTATTCTTTAATGAACATGATACTGTAATTATCTGAGCTATACTCATCTGTTTCATGTGATATTTGTTTTCTTCAGTGTGTATTGTCATTCATATTTCAATGTGTAATAATAATTTGGACTCATTGCTTGATGATCTAAATGGAACATCAATTATAACATGGTATCAAAGCCATCTCAAGCAAGCTTCAAGTATTTCTACTCTCCATTGAACACTAGAAGTAGATGGGTTTCCACAGAAGTCCCACAAAGAGTGCTTTGCTTCCTCTGAATTTATTTAGAGTGGTGGTGTAGGCATGACGGATCCTAAGAAAGTGTTTATGTCGAGAGGGAAGGCTTGATTCCAACATAGTGTGATTTCTTTTAGTTTTTGCAGTGCTACATAGCTTGATTGGAGATATTATATGATCCACAACAAAATTATGGATTCTCAATCTTCCATACCTTGGCTCCTAACACCCTTGAATTATGTTGATTAGAGGGAAGATATGCAGTTGGCCTTGTGCAAAAAAGGATACTATAGAATAATACTGGGAAGGGAGGCTCAGCCCCATCATCCAGCTGAGAAAAACAAGTTTCTAAACCACTTAGATGAAGTTCTTGGTTATCTATGTACTCATATCTCTAGATATCTCTTCTTCCACCTTGGAGGTTTAAGGACTCCCAAAGAAGCTTGGGAGAAGCTTTAAGTCTTGTTTGGAAAGAAAGATGAGATTCAGGGTCACATTTTGGAGGATGAGTTGATATCCTTACATTCCAGCAGTTTCAAGAAATCCTTCCATTCGATGCAAAAATTATCCATTGATTCTTCTATTATAAATTTTGTGCAAAGTTTACCAGTGATTTCTCTAGGCAAGGGAGACAAATTTGTTTTCTCTGTCTCTAATGATGTTGATGGTGTGTAGATAAGTAATTATTTGGATATTTTGGAAATAATATCATATTCTAGGAGTGATACATTCACTCTCATTGATCTAGATTTTCCAACAAATTCCTACATGATTGCATGCACCAATACTCAGAATTTTGAAGAAGGAGAAAATTGTGCATCTACCATCTCAATGTAACACACCCTTGGATATGATATGAAAATATTTGGATCTAATATGATATTATTTGGATATTATCTGATATTAATTGGTTCAAAATTTCAGTTTCAATAGCTTCTAGTGTTTCTTGTAGCTGGTCTCATCAATTTTGGTGTGAAAAGTCAAGTACCAAAAGTCTCTTTCAAAATTACTGTTGGGGAATTGATGTCAATTTTATCTCATAATTTTATTGATATTATATTTTGTGAATATTTGCATATTTTGGAAATAATATCATATTTTAGGATTGATCCATTCACTCTCATTGATCTAGAGCTTCTAGCAAAATTCTACATGATTGCATGCACAAATACTTAAGGTTTTGAAGAAGGAGAAAATTGTGCACATACTATCTCAATGGAGCACACCCTTGGATATGATATGAACCTATTTGGATCTGATATGACATTATTTGGATATGATATGATATTAATTGGTTCAATTTTTAAGGTTCAATAGCTTCCAGTGTTTCTTTTAGCTGGTCTCATCAATTTTGGTGTGAAAAATCAAGTACCACAATTCCCCTTCGAAGTTGTTGCTGGTGATTTGATGTCAGTATTATTTTATGAGTTTGATGATATTATATTTTATGTATATATATATATTTTGGAAATAATATCATATTTTAGGAGAGATCCATTCATCATCATTAATATTGAGCCTTCAGAAAATTCCTACATGATTGCATGCACCAATACTCAGGGTTTTGAAGAAGGAGAAAATTGTGCATCTACCATCTCCATGGAGCACACTCTTGGATATGATATGAACCTATTTGGATATGATATGATCTTATTTGGATCTGATATGATATTATTTGGTTCAGGTTTTAATTTTCAAGATCTTTCATTAATGCTTGTATTTTCTCTCATCATTTTTGGTGTGAAAAATCAAGTACCACAAGTCTTCTTCAAACTTGTTGCTGGGAATTTGATGTTAGTTTCCTCTTATAATTTTGCTGATATTATATTTTGTGAATTATTGGTTATTTATGAAGCTATATAATATTATGGATCTCAAGAATTATCTCTCCACATTCCTAGGGATTCTCTACCTATCTATTTGATCACATGCTCATCTCCTCATAGAACTAGTAAAGATGGAGACATTCTGCATTTACCTAGACACTTGCTCCTAACACTCAGGGGTGATTTCACCTCACATGGTTCGATGTTCAAGGCTGAAATATATTAGTTTCTTGGTTGTTCCTCACATGGTTCTAATTCTCAAGAACTTTTTCTCTCTCGTCAGTTGATTTCAGTTGCTCCACATGGGTCCAGTTTTCATCATGTAGTTGTCTATATTTCTGATTCAGTTGAGCATATTCTTCTTCTTCCAAAGAGGAAAATTCCTCTAGACATAGCCATTATTTTGGAGAGGTTCACATGCACAGCTTCAGGATGCTGCTACATAGAAGAACCATACTGCTGCATAGAGCTGCAAATTTGCAACAAAGTTTATGGAAGTTATTTTCTAAGGAGGAAACTTCTTTTCTTCTAAAAATAGCTTGTATTTTCTTGTTCCTTTTTATCTTGATGGGGATGTTTTTCCCATGAGGTTTTCCCGTATTTCCTCGTTTTATTAAGCATCATTTTTTATCTTTTAGATTGTACATGGGTGACTTTTCTCCTTGTTTCCAGGGCCCACAATTGTCCAAGTTAGGATTCAGGGGACTGTTAGGAATTATAATCCTCCCTTAACCAAACTGTCTATTAGATTATTTTAGCCTAACTTAGGAGTTTTATTTAATTATTGGATACACTAGTATTGTTGGGTCCACTTGGCCTAATGGGGCCACATGTACCAGTCACTAGAGTGTGGGGAACACCGATAGAGGCTAATTGAGACTGACTACACTTGCATGCATCAGGTTAGGTGCCTCCTCGGCCATTCCCTACAATTTAGGAGCCACTGGGAGTCCCGGCACTAACCTCCTTCAGCTTTTGGGAGTTAGTAACTAGTTAAGCTTAGTTATGCTTCACTTACATTCAGTCAGTTTCCTACCAGTTCAGTTAGTGCTAGTATTGCATGGATGCATGTGGGAAAGCATCGCTTCTCACCCATCACTGCAGTTAGACTAGTTTTTTTAGTTGATAACTAATAGATTGACTGAATTAGACATTTGAAGTTAACCAGTTGGACTCCGATAGTGATTTAGACATATTTAGTTATCCATGCATTCAGATATAGTTATATTCAGTTGGTAGATTCAAATCCACCCCTAATGAATTCAAATTCGTCCTTATGTAACACTATTGTAACACCATATTCTTTAATGAACATGATACTGTAATTATCTAAGATATACTCATCTATTTCCTGTGAGACTTGTTTTTTTCAATGTGTATTGTCATTCCTCTTTCACCACATAATCGTAATTTGGACTCATTGCTTGATTATCTAAATGGCACAACAATTCTAACAAGGTTGTCCCTAATTAGAAAACTTAGATGACCTAGTTAGTTATTTGAGTCACTCACCTAATGAATATAAATTGGTGAGGTGTTCTCTCATTCTTACATGCCTTACACTCAAGCATTGTAGAGAGAGAGATAAAGAGTATATTGTGGAAGAGGATAAACTATTATTGTTTTTGGTGTTTTACAATGTACTTGGTCAAATTTTATATAAGGGAAGTTTTGCTAGGTTTTCTCCCCTAGGAAGGTTTCCCAGGATAAATCTATATGTTCTTTTATGCGGTTGTGCTTGTCTTTCTTTTAGTGATAATTTGCTTATGGTTATGATGTTACGATGTTAAATGTTCTTAGATATTGTATAACCATTAAAAATATAACAAGATGCTAGAATCACACCATTGTAGTGTGTTGGAAACACTAAAAATGACGCTTAAATAAAACTAGAGAGGAATTTATATCCTATGTAATGGCTAGAAAATCTAGGAAGAATGTTGTATCAAGTCAAAAGTTTCAAGCACGGAAGATGTTGCCCCTAGATTTTTGGGCGCCAATGCAAGCTTGGAATAGGAATATGAGTGCATCATGGAAGTTCACCAGAGTGAGTGAGATGAAATCTCAACCATTCGAAAAAATATATAGAAGAATATATCTCAACCACCCGTTGAGATATTGAACAAAGTATTAATCATCCGATGAGTTGATCAGGAGCATGTCTAAGGAGTATCAAAGTGCACATTTCAAAAGTTCAAGGGTGAAACATGAAGGAAACTTAAAAGTAGTTGGGTGACACATTGGACCAAATGTATCAAGGTATATGAAGAGACCATTAGGACGGATCACCAATGGGATGGAATCAATAGTACATAAAAGAGACATATCAGTGGTTGATAATGAAGGTCATTAGAGGAGAGTGTTGACAAGTAAGATTTGACAATGCATTGACAAGGAAGACATCAAAGATGATGATTCAATGTGTGCAGAAGATGTATGATTTAAAAACTCTGATGGAGAAGTTCGATAATGCATCGGACCAAGGATTATAAAGGAATAAATTGAAGAGGAGAGATGTGTATCTCTTAGTTGCTATCATTTTTATTTAGTACAATGAAAAAAGGGCTAGCAGAGATGAGAAATACTGGCTTGCAAAAAATGGCATTTCTACAAATAAAGAAGGGTGTAAAATATAAACCCTTGGGATAGAGAAAGAAAACCATGTAATAAACATTGCAGATCTTGGGAGACATAATGTCTTCATAAGAAAAGGTCCATTAAAAAGTATTGGATGGTAGAGTGAATCTACTAGGACAAAGAGTATAAGTACCCCATAGATGAGATGGGTGATCCATCTTAATAGATAAGCTTTGTCTACGATGGAAAAGGTTGCAGGATATAAACTAGTGACTTGTGTGTAAAGAGTGTGAATTGAATGATGAACTTCCATTCACTTGGGAGTTTTTATTAAGGGAGTGAGGTACTCCATTGTGTGTAATTTTCCTATGAGACAAAGTTCATGACACATTGGAGCTAGAAAAGAATTTTCCATTGAATGCAAAGAGAAAAATTATAGAATTAGATAAGGTTAGAGGCAACTAAGTCTAAGTAGATACCAATTCGGGCTTGGCTAGAATTGCTCACGATAATTGGAGCAACAAACCTAGAAATTGGGCACAATGAAAAGGTGTCCCAAAGCATCAAAGAGTTTGCAAGGATGCTAAGAATTAGTGGCAGTAGTAAAGGTTCCATGTGGTCAACAAGGAGGACTTGCAACAAGGGATATTTTCCTCACCTTAAATCTCTATTTTGTTTCTAGAATATAGTTGTATAATTTTGAAGGAGAAAGTATAACTTCTGTATGAATTAAATATTACTACTTGGGTGACAATATTTCAACTAATGATCAATTATGTAATTTTCATAAAAGGCCATGGAAGAGATCAATTAAGTTGGGGAATTCTATTCTATGAAGGAGAATGGAGAGGGAGAAATTCCTTTACTCTTATTTTGAATTGTTTATGTTTCACTATGATAAGAAGGTAGATATGTGTAGATAATATTTGCAGCATGATAATGATAATAATGCATGAGTGTAACATAGTTGGAATGCATATGCACTAGTAGGCATATTGAGAACTAATATGTGATAGAATGCATGAGACCATACTTCAATGCATGCATGCGATGTTGCTTATGGGATAAGAGTGATATGGTGTACTAATACAATGACTATGACTTGATGACTAAGTATGGTAATTGTTCTAATGTATAACCAAAGATATTTAAGAACCTCGGTAAAGATGTTGATGATGCAAATGCTTGCAGAAATCAATATCACAATGAAAGAGGACAAGGAAAGAACATTCCAAAAGGTTGATGGAGGGAATTAGGCAAGTTCCCCATGAAACACCAGCTAATGATGTAACATCTGAGGTGTGGATGGAAACTGTACAGGTATGGAATTGATCATGCCTATGTTGCATGAGTGTTGAAGGGAACTACGTAAGAATTCCTTTAGTCATGCTTGATATTTCATTGATACACTTATGATGCAATTTGAATGCATAAATGTGATTGACACCATTTCCATATATATATATATATAAGCATAAAAGCCTAAAATAAAGAAATCCTTTGGGTATGAGAAGATCTTAGAATCTTTTGGTGCATTCATGAGTTAGTGTGTCATGATTGGAATGAATAAGAGTTAATATCCATCACAAATGAATATTGTACTCCTTTGGTGAAATAGATTCCATGTGAGATAACCATGTGTGAGGTCATGTGTTATTGAAATTGGGAAGACTATAGCATCACACAAGTATCCCATGATCTCCTTACTTGCGATCAATGTCTTGGATTAAGATCTCTATTCCAGCAATGAAGAGAACTAAAGAAGTATACTCTTATTGTTTATTTGGGTTGAAGAGGAGGGTATCTAGATGATCAAACAAGTAATTGGGAGGAGGATGGATGATCTGGATTTATGTGAGAACAAAATGAAAGATTCTATATATATTCACATACACATATATATTGCAATAAACATAGTGATACAGTAAAAACATATTCTATTATATGGCAGAAATAGAACATACTATAAATACAACAACTAGAATGGTGGTAGCTATCTCTGAGAAGAGATGTGGCTACTACAATCATGTGTGCCACGTTGAGTAAAAAATGAGGCCAAAAGGGATTATTTATAATAAGCATGAGGGAGAGAAACCTAAACGTCCAGAACATAACCCTAGAATATGAATCGTCATAAAGTTTGTGGCCCCAAGGTGGTTAGTTGAACAATCAACTTCCTGAGGTCATAAATTTTGCATACAATCTATGTTTAGGGCATTCGGTATCTCGTTAGAAAGGTCTATTTGATATTTACATATTTTAACTAGGGATAAATATATGTCAGTGGGAATCATTTCCCCCTTGAATATCCAAAAAAAATTGTTTAGGGCCTCAAAATGGTTCCAAAATTTTGGGACCCAAAAAAATGTAGAAAAATTACCAGAAAATTTCCAAAATGGACAACTGTTTTGAGCAAGTGGAATAGGTGGGTGGCCACCAATATCCATATGGATCAATCGATGACATGTCAAGGTGTTGTTTGAATCCTTCATATCACTATGATAATATAAGTTGACATTATGACATTCTTAAATCGATGTAAGGATGCATTGAGTGAATATGCATAAGTAGATTATGTGAATGTGCATGTTGGCACATGCGTTGATTACATTATGAGAAATTTTGATGTGATGGTATTGCATATATGGTGAATGGTATTTCATTGCATTTAATATGTTGACAAGTTAAAATTATTGAATTATTGGTGTTATACTTATAAGATCATTTCATGGGTTGTTATGAATGTTGCAATGAAATGAGTATGAATAAATACTCGTTATTTTTCTTATTCAAAATTTTGTTAAGAGAAAAAATTGCAGGTAGAGTTTTCTTAGACATGATAGTGAGTGTAAGACCATAATGAAGACTAAATGATACCATATGCAAAGGGACAAACATTATGAGGAGGACCTCATACTTGTGAATCTAGTTTTTGTATGAAACATATTTTAAATTTATGATTGAAATTATATAATGACATCTTATGGTAACTATATGTGTATGATATAGATTCCATGATGGATATATGTAGTTAAGGAAGATAATGGTTGTTGAATGTTGGGGAAGAATGATACCCTAATGACATTGGCACCTTTTTCAAAATAATAAAAAAAATTACTGAGGACGATGCTATTCCAAGGGGGGGGATTATAATACCCCCAGAT
This sequence comes from Pseudotsuga menziesii, assembly GCA_001517045.1. Lineage (NCBI taxonomy): Eukaryota > Viridiplantae > Streptophyta > Pinopsida > Pinales > Pinaceae > Pseudotsuga > Pseudotsuga menziesii. The sequence goes on from LPNX010021259.1 coordinate 210,493, forward strand.
TGACCCTTGGAATATATTGAATCCATTATGTAAATGTTTTCTTGTTTGATCTGTTTGATTTGATTATCAAGATAATCAAAGTGCTATGTAATATTATGGTCATTAATAACGTGAATGGTCCAAGATGGTTGTGTAAGGTGCAACAAAGGGAATATGATTCAACTAGAGTGGAAGAGGAAAGTGGGACTAAGGGGATTGAATCCTTTATTTCCGAATTCTTTCTATAGAACCAATCTTATTGTTTCCATAATCCTTAAATGAGCCAATTACTTCTTTTTTTATTATTTCACTCAATCAATAATTTTTGTGCGAGGTTGATGGGAGAAGTCCCTTCATGTAGTTAGGGAAGCATGGGGGTACATGTCCTTCTATGATAGTGTAGAAGCCCCTTTACCATGGTCAAAATCTATCCTAGGGAGTTTTTCTTCTTTTCCCTTTATTCCACCATGGGATTCAAACACTGGAAGAACTTGGAAAGACGTATTTCCTAAGGGAACCCAAATTAGTGAAGGGGATACATGATCCTAGAACGTGTTGTGTGGGGTAAGTATTGTGAAGCCAATGGTATGCTAGGTGTTTGAGGCTAATGTAGATCTCTATATGAACATTTTCCTGAGCATGAAGGGGATCTCTTTCTATACAAACACTAGAAGCACTTGGAAAGATGGATTTCTCAAGGGAACCCAAATTAGTGAAGGGGGTACATGAGCCTAGAAAGTGTTGTGTGGGGTATGTATTATGAATCCAAGGGTATGCTAGGAGTGATCTCTATATGAACATTTTCCTGAGCATGAAGAGAAGAAAGGGTTATGGGTTGAGAGATAGAGGCCTGTAGTGTTTTTCCTTCACACTGGTGAACTCATAGCCCGGATTGAGGGTGGACTCTCAGTAAAAATAATATATGATGGAAAGAGTACCTTTATTTAGGTGGGAAATGGCACTTACAAGACTAGTTGCTTGGATGTTTTTCTACATAACATTCTCCTGTGTCTAATATGTACTTGATATGTTATTTACTATTGTTTTGATATGAAGTGTTATTTTTCATGTACCATGAGCGTTGATTATGCATGTGATCATTTATGCTAGTAAATGCATGTATTGTTGAGTGTAGAATAAGATTTATTTTGTTGAGTTTATTATTATTCTTATGCACACTATTATTCTCAATATAAATTTGTATATGGCCTTTAGGATTAGTTAGAACCCATAATCATTTCATATCCCCCTTTATGTTGTTCGACTTATGGATGGGGACTTTACATGATGTTATACTGATTAATTTACATTTTGTTACAAAAACAAGAAGCTACATTTTCATACCCAAACATTGAAAAATTCAGCACTAAAACATATCATTGCATTATATTCATTTGAAACATACGATTTAGTTCATTCCTTCTTATGCACTGGTGCTTTCAAAAGAATATTATTCACCATTGTGAGAAACATATAATAAGATCATCGCTACTCCTAACAACAACTAAAGCACTACTTGTTTCAATGGTACGATTACCATTGTCATTATTTTTATCACTATTGTTATAATAACTTACAATGTACAATATAATATCCACACCATTTTTTTTACATATGTAATATGCAACATTACTTTCATTATATAAATTACACACAAGAGCTTCATACTATATAAAATATACATTGTTGCATAATATTTATCTTTAAAGAACCATTGTTTTTTATTGATATAAGTGTCTTGGTGCTTTTGGTATCTAGAATATCCATCGAGGCTTCAAAAATACGTTGTACGCACTAGTGTTTAGTATAGGTATGTCTAAGACACCAATGCATATAAACTAGTAGTGCACTAAAGTGTTTTAAATATAGTTGATAAACTAATGCACCATATCGATATAAGCATATGGATAACAAAATAGTTCTCCACTAGAACCTCCATCCACACATAATTTTAAGTTAAAATAGAAATATATTAAAACCTTAGCTACTGTTTGTGCAGGTTTTATAGATGTTTTTCTAATAATTTGGTCCTATCTTGTAACACTAAAGACCTCCACTAGAAGTTGTTTTCCTTGTAGTGATGGGAACATTTTATATTATATGATTTTAAAATATAACTAACAATAAGTTCATTATCGTCCTTAAGTGTTAGTGGTAGAGGGTTTTCCTTTATGTAAATAGCTATTGGATTATTTGTTGATGTTATTGTGTGGAACCCTTTATAATGTTAGATAAGGTCCATTCAAACTATGTCTATATATGATGAGCTTTCACATTGAAATTTAACAAAAAAAAAATCAATAAAATTATATATCCACCGTAAATAAAGTTGCATTCATGGTGGAACTTTACTCTTAGCGGTTTTTCTCTCTCAATTAATCTCATAATTTAAAATGAAAATTAAAAAACATATCTTTCATTTTGATGTTTCACAAAATTGCAATATAACTCAAAAAAAAATTACAATATAACTCATAAAAAAATATAGAACAATTTGAATACCCTTTTAAACTATTAACCTTGTGCTAACATAGTTAGGGGCACTACTTTGGAATGATGTGGCCACCTTGTAAAGATGGTTGACATAATTTTATAGTGTATAATAATGACTTGAAATAAGTTCCCTTCCCCCTTATAAAATTAAAATCGAAATCCACTTTTTATATTATGAATTAATTTTAATATTTTGATTGGAATTTCATTCCCGTTAACAATATTCTCTAGTAAGGGGCCATGAAAATATTTGGGAAAAAAAACCATTCCTTATTATTAGATAATAAAGAAACCTAGTGGCAAGTACCAACAATGTGTTTTTCGTTAATAAACAATTTTTAATAGTGGTTTGTTCGAATTCTAAAAGGGCAATGAGGAAACCTAGTGGCAAGCATCAAACATGTGTTTTCATTAAAAAAAATATTTCAAGAGTGATCATGAAGGAGAGTGCAATGATAAGGAGATCTATTATACTAACTAGGAATTCCTCTTATTTTTAAATATTTTCAAAAGTTTAAACACTTTTTACAACACATCAACCACTCCATAACAAATGATACTCCATTGATAACGATTAGGAGGATATTCACATTTGTGGGATGAAAAATGGAAGGAGTAGATCTTGATTAGTATTAATGGGATGGTGTATTGGTTAGTCTATATTTTTGAAATCTTTGTAATGCAATATATTTATTATTAATTCTGGTTAGCCCTTTATATAAAAGTAAGCTCAAGGCCTAAATTTTCACACGTGGAAAAAAAAATCCTGACTATTCATCCTTACTTTGTTTTGCAACTATTTAAAATGTTAGAGACTTTGTTTTTTTGTTTTGTTTGTTTTTTGAACTCAAACTCATTATCGACCTTATGTAATATGAAGATGTCCATAAACTATTGCTAGCATTTTTTGGAAGACAAATATACTTTTAATGACTCATTGATGGCCTCTTTCTTTTTTATGCTCGTTTTTTTTAACTATATTTTATTGTTGAACTCAATGTAAAATCTGATGCTAGGTTATAGGGGTATATCTACTACGTGGTCTTTAAGCAGTGTTTCTTTTGATACTTATACACTTAATAGACCGACTATTCATCCTTGCTTTGTTTTGCAACTATTTAAAATGTTAGATATATATATTTTTTTAAACTCAAACTCATCATCGACCTTATGTAATATGAAGATGTCCATAAACTATTGCTAGCATTTTTTGGAAGACAAATATATTTTTAGTGACTCATTGATGGCCTCTTTCTTTTTAATGCTCGTTTTTTTAACTATATTTTATTGTTGAACTCAATGTAAAATATGATGCTAAGTTATAGGGGTAGATCTACTACGTGCTCTTTAAGCAGGGTTTCTTTTGATACTTATACACTTGATAGACCGACAAGTTTCCTTTTACAATGTATTCGATTTTTTTAATAGTTTAAATATGGGGAGGTTTAGGTTTAGGGTTTGTTATGTCGATGAGAGACGAACGATTGTGCACAGAGGCGGGGGGGGGGGGGGGGGG